>JAPDNY010000004.1:153608384-154070884 GCA_029375565.1 Gekko gecko
AACTCTCCTAGCAACCGATTCCATCCTTAACAATTCAAAGCCATCTTTCAGATTAAAGTTCATGTGATCCCTTTAAAGGACGGCTCAGTATTAATCAAGCAATATTGCTGCAGGCATCATGTTTGTCTCTCCCTTCAGAGTATTTTGCAGACGGAGGAAAATAATATCCATCTCGGCGTAAGTGTGCGTGTGCTGGTGAAAAATGGCAGGGGGGGAAGCAGAGCAAGAGAAGTTCAAGAGACCATAGAAATGGTAATTGCTTATTTAAAATGCATCCATATTGCGAGTTGTGAAGTCTTTAGAATGTGACCGCTAAATAATAAGGGGCCAATTCAGCTGTCCTTGGCCACCTCCCCGCCCCTCCTGAATGCTTCCTGTGGGTTCCCTCTGCTGATCCCTCCTCTGCATCAGGAGCTTCCCTACACACCAGCTGTGCCCATGAGTTTGCTCCATGGACCGAATAGTGCATCGAACGGCCAGGCCGACTTGACCCCTAAGGTTCAATCCTGAGCTCATTTACTTAGGTGTAGATTCCACTGAGAACAAAGAAACTTACTTCTGAGTAAATATGCAGAATATGCAACTCCCTCCCACCAAACCCTGAGCGTACTCCTCAAAAAGAACGAAAATGAAATTAGGAGGAAAACGTTCTGAAATTCCTCGAATTTAAATGTGCCTCTAGCTACTGGAATTGATATCATAGTGCAGTGTTTGGTATTTTTAGTCATGGATCCTGATGATTCTTTTGGGGGGAAAGTGATAAATGAACTGATTTGGACAATCTAATATTTAACATTGTTGCTTGAACATTTGTCAGGAAGATTCCCCCCCCCCCAAACATATCCTTTGACAATGAAGTTTAAGATTAGACCTGAAAAACTTTCAGATTTGAAATTTTAATTGTAAATTGCAAAGAATGTATTTTTTAATTTCAAATTTAAACATCTGAATCATGTGTTGGTCTCTTCCTCATTGGCCCAGTGCTTGATCTAAGATTGGGGGTAGATGTGTTGGTGAGGTAACCGGCCAGTTGTTCACAGATGTCTTTTCTCCATTTAGACTGGACCACATTGAAGAGTTGTGAAAGAGATTTGTTCAGAGCTGGGGCACCTCTGAAGTGCCTCACTTTCTACAAATGTGATCTCACCTTTACATTTTGTTCCTTCCCTGGTTCTAGAATCAGCCCAGTTTTTTTAAAAAAAATATTTCACTGTATAATTTATTTATTTAAAACATTTTTATGTTGTCCTTCAACCCAATCAGGGCCCTCACAGCAATGAACATGAAAATATTAAAATATTTGAACAGTTAAAAACAACATTTGGAATTTTAAAATAATTCAGTGCAGCACCAGAACCATGGAGGAAGTCAGTAACTGTTCTTGGGGATATGCCAAATGAAAGAAGAAAGTCTTCACTAGCTGGTGAAAGACATTGGTAGGGGGGGACACATGAATCTCCCTTGGGTTTTGGTCCCACAACTGAGAAAGCCCTTTCTCAGGTTGCCATCTATCTAGACTCAGATGATGAAGGTACCAAAGAAGGGCCTCTAAAGATGATCAGAGTGAATGGGTGGGTTCATTTTGGGGGGAAAGGTGGTCCTTCAGGTGTGTTGGTCTCAGGCCACACAGGACTTTAAAGGTTGACACCAGCACCTTGAATTGAGTCTGGAAGCAAACTGGAAGCTGGTGGAGATGGAACAGGATTAGAGTGATATGGTCCCTACAACCCACTCCAGTCAACACTCTGGGTGCAGCATTATGTACCAACTGTAGCATCTGGACAGTCTGCAAGGCATTTTGCTTAATTCTCTTGTACGTCAGTAACTGGTTTCAGCATGTGGAAATGGTGGGCAGCCTCTGTAGGATACAGATTTTTCAGGGTTCTCTGCCCTTTTCTCCTTCACTTTTACTATAGAGGCAAAGGTAGGTGCTGTGGCCAGTGTACATAAAGGAGTGACAGGGTCACATTCAGCAGATCCACCATTGCACCCCCTCCTTTCTTTCATCTTTCTTGGAGAACTTGGCAGAGATGCCAGTTCAAATTCTGTCATAACAGGGGCAAGAGCTAATGGGAAAGGAAAGAAGAGAAGGAAAGTAGTTGGCTTTCTATTCCATGGAAACCACTTCTTTCACAACTTGAAAAGGGAAGGGATTCCCCCCCCCCTTTCTTCCCTCTCTGCACATGGCTGTTTATGCTGGAAAAAATTGCAAAGAAATATCAGCAGAATTGTATTAGGAATATAAGTTTTACATAATAACATATTTATTACAATGTACACTATCTTCTATAGGATGCACTTTAACTCAATATTTTTTTTTGTTCAACGTAGGAAGAAACTCTTAGGTTAAATTCTACGGCCAGTGTTTTGTTACATAGCTTAGAAGATTAGGTGATGGCAACAGACTCCTAGTTTGAGCAACCACAATCTTTTGATGTTGAAAAGATTCCTACTGTATATCTATCATGCACTCTATCCTTACCACACCACCTGTTTGAGCCTTCAAGAGCAATGTGGAGTAACACTTTTTGCAAGCAGAGATGCATCAAGAGGATACTAATGGCATTGGAAAATATCTTTTTTAAAGAGCAAGTGAGAGAAAAATTGAGCATGAAAGAGAATGCAGTTCAAAGGGGAGGACATGCTTGCTTTGATGCTTCCCTCAGGTGCTCATTCATTCATAATAATGGTCAGCCTTCCTGGAGAGTTTTTTGTAATACTTAGACCTCATCTATCACTCATTTTTAGCAGTAACGGCTGAAGTTCAAGTCTGATCCTGATACTATTTTAAACCTGTTTTTAAACAGCAGGAGGCCTACAAACCAGCTTACCTAAGTCATTTATTTTTAACACCTTATGGAAGAAATCCAAAAATGATGTGTCAGGTTGCTTGAAGCTAATAGTCAAAAAGTCTTCTCAGCACTGATTCACATGACAGAGGGTTTCGAGACATGGGGTTGTAATGGATCCAGGGAGCCTCTTCACTCAGTCTCATCCAATTCCCTTCCTACTGCAATCCTCATCCCATGTAACTTTTCTGTATTTGTGATTTGTGAACTTCAGCATAACCCGTTTTGGTAGTCAAAAGGGGTCCCTTAGTCCTTTTCCACAGCAGAAAAGTTGCTTGTATCCAACTCATGAGCAGATAGGGTTGCCAGGTCTGGGTTGGAAAATATCTGGAGACTTTGGGGGATGGATCTGGGAGAAGGCAGGGTTTGGGGAAGGGAAGGACCTCAGCATGGTGCTATGCCATAGAGTCCACCCTTCAAAGCCCCACCTGGAAGCTGGCAACCCTATCAATGGACTCTCATGACTGGGCAAGCATAGGAAAATGTTGCAAAAATGAATCACATATGCAGTTTGGTTTCAGATGATCCTCTGAATGCTATGAAAGCCAATATGGTGTAGTGGTTAAACTGTCCTGCTGTAGGCTTTTCAAATGTCGATCTTGTCAGGTTGTTGGCTTTTTTCATTGGTATAGTATTCTTCCCCCCCATTTTTAAAAAGTTTTATAACAGGGGTGGCAAAGCAGCATGTAAATATGCTAAATAAATAAATTGGAGAGATTCCAGTTCATCTCTTGACATGCTCAAACTGTCACTGTGTGACCTTGTGCCAGTTACTCTCTATCGGCATAAGCTACCTCATGTAGTCATTGTGAGGATAAAATGGAGGAGGAGAAAATCATGTCCACCACCCTGAACTTCTTGCAGGAAGGCAGGATAAAGAGAGTACTAATGAAATAATAAAATCAATGAATGAAACAGGATAAAGGGGAATTAGAGCTTGTTATACAAGAGTACTTGCATTTCATTGCAAGAAACATGCTGGAGAGATCAGTTTTAACTTGCTACCAGCAGTATGCCTATGTAGGAAAAAAACACCTGTAAGTAGAAAAACAGTTTAGCCTAGACTTTTCCATGTTCTCTACAGGGTCTTTCACCTTTTCTCCCCTTTTTCATATGTGAAGCTCCCACCAACCTGAAGTGGACATGTTGCGTGTATAAGTGGACATGTTGCGTGAATGTGTTGAATGGAACCATAATTCCATTTCAGCAAGATGAAAGGGACAGAACCAACTTTAGTTGTTTCTGCATTTTGAAGTAGAAAATCCAGATATTCCTTTTCCTGCTCCACTCCAAGTTCTAATCATTTTCCATTGTTAGGTTTTTCTTGTGAGCATTCAGCCATGGAACATATGAAGAAGTTACCAAAGAGAGCAGTCATGAACATATACAAGGTACTTACTTTTGAAAACCTATCTGGAGACTGGGGGTGGATGGGTGGATGGGTGGACAAAGAGGGCAGCCATTGGCAATGGTATGACATCACTTCTGAGAAAGGCTCTGTAGGAATTACTGAAACTTCTATGGTAAGACAAGTTTTTACTCTGGAAGTGATGTCAATCCTCTCTATGAATCATCAAATACTCTATGGTTTTATTATAGAATTTCTGGTGATTCCTAGAGAGAAGTGACGTGACTTCTGTTTCCCCCTCCCCAGGAAGTGACATCATGCTGTCTCCCAACATTTTTTAAAAAGAAAAATTCCCTCCCACATGTACACCAGGGGACTGGCAACCTTACTTTTTATTACTAGATCTCTCAACCAACTCCACTGTACTTGGATTAATGGGCTGAGCTGCTGGACTGGGTAAATTGGTTCAATAAATGCTACTACCTTAATCTAACCTTTATCTCTCTTTATGTCTTGGTTTAATGCTCAAGAAAGAAGTTTGTCTCCCGCACACACACAGGCAGAGAAGCAGATGGCAGGAAAGCTTATACTAAAATGTAACTACATAAGTGATAGACGGCATCATGCAGAGGATTACTCACTTCCTAGCAGGCAGAACATCCTGCAACACTCAAGTACTTCTACATTATATAACTCATCAAAGCAAAGGGTGAGAATTAGCAAAATATATATGCATTCCTAGGATCTGTTGTTGGTATTATTTATTTAAATATAGTTAAAGCATTTTAGAAATTTTACAACTCTAAGAAATGAAAGGGGAAGGTGATAACTATTTACATGGCATTTAGCTACTCTGCACTTAGTGTCAAACAAAGTTCACCTTGGAATGATGTTCTTCAGTACATGAAAATGTGAGATATTAATAAGGAGTGCCACTGAGTATGTGCAGAGCTCATTTGCCTTGCAACTCTCAACTTGGGGAAGGACTGTAGCTCAGTGCCAGACCAAATACTTTGTAGGCAGAAAGCCCCAGGTTCAGTTCCTGACATCTTAAAGGAACTCAAGCAGGAAGGGTTAGGAAAGACCTTTCTCTGCCCAGAGAACTGCTGCAGGTCAAAGTAGATGGGACTCAGCTAAATGGACCAAATGCTCTGTCTCAGTATGAGGCAGGAGATACACCAAGCTGAGCTGTAGCCCTGTATCTGCACAAGGGCAAGGCAAGTATATTGCCGCCTATCTAGATCTTTTTGGATGCTGCCTCTTTCCCTCAGGTCTTGCTCAAGCAAAAGCTCCACCTTTGTGCCACATTCACCCCCAGCCAAAATGGGGTGACAACCATCCTGCCTTTCAGCCATTTCATTCTGCTGAAATCAATCCATTAAACTAGATTAATGGGGAAGCTCAAGCAGCTTGTGCATCTCAACCTGAGCTTGTGGTTTCTTACTGGCTTGGGCATCACTCTGTCCATCTGACACGTTATCTACGGTTGATAAACTGAACTGAAATATCAAGGTCTCTGTAGTGAAGCAAGGCTGCGAATGGAGCTTGCAGAAACAATTAAAAAATGAAAATCACTTCACTGCTGCCTGCTTTCCTGTTCCGCCTGGTCATTCAGACAACTAAATGAATTGGATGGCAGTTACTGGGCTGGCACATCACATAGTTGTATCTAGTTCTTTGCTGGATGTCTGGAGTGCTTTTACAGTCCATGTGAGAAAAGACGGCACAGGCCCACATAGTTGTAAAAAAAAATTAGCTGGCACACTTAGTAGCTTAGAGCAGCAAAAAATATTTTAACAAGATAGAGTCAGGGGGCATCACTGTTCTGTGTACATCATTCATACTATCTTCAGAGGCCCTAATCTGTGAAATAAAGGGGGTGGCCCCTCCAGGAGCAGAGCCTTTTCTGCTGTGACCCCACAATGTTGGAACCTCCTCCCTACTTGTGGCACTTCTCCTGCCTAGTCTCAACTGTCTGCCTCGCTGTCATCTTGCCACGAGCCCTGTGTCTTCTCCAGGCCTCAGAACTGGAAACAGAGGGAGTTGCTTTATCTTGTTCCTCTCTTCCCCAGGCAATGGCTCTCACAGCCTTGAACTGTGCCTGCTTGTCCTTGGCCATCATGGGGAGTCTCCAGCCCCTGTTATCTCCACCCCTCCCACACTGGCACTCAATCCTGGGCAGGGTTCCACCCCAGCTTAAGAGGCCAGTGACCTTCATTACCTCTTCCCCTTGCCTATACCTGGTCCTGGTCCCATCCTTCTCTGACTCCTGCCTCCTCCTTGTAACCAGGCAGGATAGCCAAAGTAGTACTGGATCTCTGGGCTCTTCCTACCTTGCAGCGAGCTTGCCCTCCTGTTGCTTCCAGCAAGCTCAGCCTTCTAGCTGGACTGTCTCCTGCTGGAGCCTGCCCCAGTGGCATCATCCCCACCCCTGCTGGACTGGGCTTGCCCCACCAGTCCCACCCTTGCTGTGGGCCTTGTTGGGTGAGGCTGCTTTTGGCTGTTTCGGCCCCTGCCCCCCAGGGCATTGGAAGGGCATGGCCAGATAAGGCTTTGGCATTGGGAATGGGAGAAGCAGTCCACAGAACAGAGCTGTCTTTGGACACGACTGCTATTCACCTGACTCCTGGCCTCTCAATTATTTCTGGTACCAAGAAAAACCTTTTTCATCCACCTAAAAACAAAACAACAAAACTTTGCCTTCCATCACCAATATAAATCCAATCTCCTCCTCCTCCTCCTCCTGCCTTGCCTTACTTATTGTAACATCACTGAAATTTTTACAAGAGTTTAGTAACTTAATATTTTCATATTCTTTCATTCTGTTGTGGCTGGTTATTATTTTTACTGGTAATTTTATTGCTGATGTTATTGGCACTGTTCCAAAGTTCCTCACTTCTGCTGCCAGTTTATATGATTGATTGTTCCTGTATTGTGATTTCTATTATTTTACCCTGTTTTTACCAGGGATTTGTAAGGTACTTTGAGAGCTATGTATCCGAACATGCAGGGTACAAATATTTTCTACGATTAAATATACAATGCCATGTAGAAGAAGAAGAGATTGGATTTATACCCCGCCCTTCACTGCCCAAAGGAGTCTCAGAGCAGCTGACAATCTCCTCCCCCCCCCACAACAGACACCCTGTGAGGTAGGTGGGGCTGAGAGAGCTCTTTGGAGAACAGCTCATGAGAAAACAGCTCTGAAAGAACTTGTGACTGACCCAAAGTCACACCAGCAGCTGCATGTAAAGGAGTGGGGAATCAAACCCAGTTCTCCCAGAGTGGGGAATTAAACCCGGTTCTCCCAGAGTGGGGAATCAAACCCAGTTCTCCCAGATTAAAGTCCGCACTCCTAACCAAACTGGCTCTTTATACTTACAGAGCTCATATCATAGAGCTTCACAACAGCCTGGTAAGATACATGAAGCTTGTGATCCCACATATACACAGCTGTGTCTTGATTTCCCCTGAGGTTACAAAAACAGAGATGTTCTTAAGTATCTGGTGGTCCATAATACATGACAATTAAGTTGTGGTAGGACAGGTCATTGAAAGATGTACACATTCATTTGCTAAAACATAGTTAATTGCCAAAGGACTTCAGTGAGTTTCATGGTTCAGCAAGGTTTGGAACATTAGTATTCAGACACCACCCAGCCTGGACCTTACAGATTCAGGTTTTAGCTCCTCCATTGCTGGCCTGACCCATAATTAATGCAAGCATCTCTGTACACCAAACATCTTCTAATTACATGTGGCTACTGGCTACTGCTTTGCTGTAAATTGTAGGTACAGTCAGGATAAATGATTTAAACTCCCCTTTTCTTGTCCTGGTAAAACCTGAAACTTTCTGTAGGATTTCCAGCCTCAAGGTCACTTTCAATTTGTTTTCAGAAATACTTTGTTATAGATATACTTTTCCCTACAGTAGGTCTGACAAAAGGCTAAATTATTATTTAGAAGTACAGAGATGGAAGTTAGATGAACCTTGACATAGCACTTCGGGGATAATTCAGCTGCAAATTCATATCAGACGGATTTAGAAACTAAACAGTTAACCTAATCATCTCTTTTTATTGTTAATCTAGCAAAGCTCCCCCCCCCAAATACACTCTCACTTTGCTGAATTCTCTGCATGTGACCTCCACCTTTTGTTCACCACACCATTACCAACAGCTAATCCCTCTTATTTATTGATAATTGGACCAAACTGAACAACATGCCGACTCCTGAAAACTGAAAACTAAAGGGTTCTATTCAGGTCTCTACTAAAAAAAAAAAAACCACATTGGTTTCCAAGTTTTGTTCCATTGTAGCATATCAATGGAGAAAAGCGTTGGTGATTTTCTCATTGCTTAGGAATTCCATTAAATGCAGCTTGCACATTGCATAACATTTTGGAAACTGGGCATGCAACGTACATGGTCAGTTCGGCATACAATCTGAACTTTAAAATGTTCATGCAGTTCAGCATTTTCCAAAGTGAGTGTTAAATAGCATGGGGTAGATTTCCCTCTGAAAGAGTTACGTTTGTTTTAACCTCGTTTGGTACAAGATCCTGCAAAATCTGTACCCTGATCTTTAACTACTGTAATAATCTGTAGTTTTGATCTACAGCTTTGATCAGAACATACCTTTACTAGCATCATCTTCACCCAGTGAAATTATATCTCATGTCATATGGGGCTATACAGAACTCTTAATCATATCTAATTATAGATACAGAGTACTATCAGCAGTTTCTTATTCACTCAGAATGGAATGATCTGTCATAAAGGGCCATTTCCAAAAACTGGCAAACCCTGTTTGGATTACAGCAATGTGTAGGAGGAAAGAAAAAAAAATACTCAGCACTGTTCCACTTGTGCAAGTGGTAGTTGAATGGCTGCAGCAACACTTAGAGCTTTAATATAAGTATTTTAAAAAATGAAAATATGCATATAGAAGAAAGGAATACACAACTGATGGTCCCCTGGGTTTAATTTAACTTGGTTTTGAAATTATATCAGAAGAAGCACCTTGCACAATGTCTTGTACATGTTGAAACAGGGTCAGCGTACAATCACTTTCATTTAGCATGAGCAGACAGCAGGGGATAATTTTAGTACCTCCTCTTGTGGGAACTCCAGCCCAGTGTCTGGTCCAACTTATCACATGTCTTGAAACCATTATGATGCATGTTTCCCCATTCCTGATAGTAACAGCCAACGATGGAAAGTAGAGACAGGACACAATGCTCCCTCTAAGCTGCGGAGTCTTGTGAGCAAAAATTCTACTTGGTGACCTAGTTGCATTAAAGTTGTGAGCAAGCGATTTGGTTACTAAATAAATTAGTTTGCTCTGGAGCCATCCTTTCTGAGCTAAGACAAAAATGTGTGAGCCAGAGGCTAAAAAACTGTGAGCTAGCTCACACTAACTCAGCTTAGAGGGAACACTGGAAACGACACTTCATAATGAGGCCAAGAATTCAGGCAGCCCTGTCTTCTTTGTACTGTGTAGTTCTATTATTGCAATGGAGTCCAGAATCATTAAAGTATGTGGTGGCAAACCACATCCAGATACCTCAAAAAGTGACTGCCTTGGTCACTATTGCGAGAAGATAAACAGCAGATTGTGACCTTATTGATGTTCTTGGACCTTTTGATGCCTTTTATGGTGGCTTTCTGTCTATGATGGCTTTCTGGACCACCTGTCTGGGCTGGGAAATCAGGCATTGCATTGTGATGGCTGCATTCTTACTTGCTGAAAAGCTTCTAAAATTTAAGCTAGGAGAGTTTTCTTCCATATCATAGCAGTTGCTGTGTAGAGTGTCATAAGGTTCCATCTTGCCTCTCATACTATTTAATAAATGCATAAAACTTCTTGAGAGGAGTTGTCCTTTCTCAAGGGACTCAGAGTAAGGTTTCATCAATATTTTGATGATGTCCAGCAATGCTCCATCTAAGCTGTGAAGTCTTGTGAGCAAAAAATCTACTTTGTGAGCTCCTGGCATTAAAGGAGTGAGTGAGTGATTTGGCTACTGCATAAATCAGTTTGCTCTGGAGTCATCCTACCTGAGCGAAGACAAAAATGTGTGAGCCAGAGGCTAAAAAACTGTGAGCTAGCTCACACTAACTCAGCTTAGAGGGAATACTGATGTCCAGTTTGATTCCCCCCCCATCCCATCTAAATCAAAAAAGGTAGCCAGATGCCTGGGGTCAGTATCAGAGAGGATAAGGGTTGCAGTCGATCCAGGAGCAGATGTCAGTGCCTAGATGACTACTATGATGTGCTGTATATAGGTGTGTGTGAAAAAAATTGAGAAAAGGGGGGGGGACTCAACCCAAAATATGGCTGTGATATATGAGGGTCAAACTATCAGTATAAGTTATTATAAAAATACAAATATTTATTATGGTGTACACATTAGTAATGCTGTTACCTTCCCACCGAAGTGGTACCTATTTATCTACTTGCAAATTCTTGCTTTCGAACTGCTAGGTTGGCAGGAGCTGGGGCCAGAGACAGGAGCTCACCCTGTCATGCAGCACTTGGGTCTCAAACTGCTGAAAGGCATTTAGACATGCCGGCCACATGACCGCAGAAATCTTCGAACAGTGCTGTCTCTTTGGCTTGGAAACAGAGATGAGCACTGCAACCCTAGAGTTGGATTTGACTGGCTTTCGAGCAAGGGAACCTTTACCTTTACTTTTTACAAATTAGTAAGAGATAAAACAGGTTAAAAGAATTATCCAAATATTAGACTCATAAAACCTTCAACACAGAGAGTTGTTAGTTTCATATATACAAATGATGGGTATATCTTATGACCAGTAGACCATATGCATTTCGGCCCCTTTAGAGCCAGGTGCTGCTTTCTGGAATTGTCAAAAGGGAGAGAAAAAAGCCAAATTATTATATACCAAATACACGTAATAATTGCATAATAAATTTAAAATTAAAAGTGTTTTTTTTTTTGCTGTTATTACCTCATGTGATGTGCAATTGCTAAAATTTTACACAGTAAGCCATGGATAATCTCTCATGGTAACTGCACACTCTCTCCAAATTGTTCTACACCAAAATGATGAATAAATGGAAATTACATAATAGTTAGAATTTATAAATAGTATTATTCTACACATAATTTTTAGCCATAAATTGTTTAAATTAGCCAACCAACCTGGTAACAAATATCCAGTGTGTCTGGATGTGTGTCTCTTCCATCAAAGGCAATAATCAAGTTGAGATCTGGTTCTGGTTGTGACAACGGTGGACAGAGGTGGAAGTACTCCTGCCTGAAACAGCCAAAATTCCTTGACTCCTGGGGCAATGAATACACTTCCAGTGTATTTAACCCCCCACCGAGCTCTTCGAAGTGAGAGCTCACAGCAGAGAGCATTTTTTGGTGAATGGAATAGCAGCAGCTTACTCCAGGGAACTGAAACTGCTCCACGTGGGAGATGGGAGAAGATACTCAGCACTGTAGTTCTTGGCACTGAGGGAAAGCCAAGACCAGCAAACCACTACAGACTCTTCCAGAGGAATTGAGCGAGAAATCACTGTGAGCATATTGACACCTTTTGTTACTTCAGTCTTTGATGACGAACTATCCCTTTTGATTTAGCTTTGCAAGAGACGTGATTGTGACCAGGGGAGCCACTTTATTAAGAGTGGAAGGTTGCAGTTGCGGTTGAGAAGAAGCGGTGAAGGAAGGAGAACAGCCCACCCGAAGTTTTAGCCATATTTGCTCCATTGGAACAATGTTTAAATTATTATTCTAGCCTGGACATGACAACTGGGCAGACTCTGGACTTCCCTGGCGGCATATTTGTTTGCATGACAGTGGTTAGCTTGTGGCTCTCTTGGAGGAATAAAAATATAGAAGAGTTACAGGTGGACTTTCTTGGCAGCTAAAATTGGTGTTGTAGTCAGAGTGGAACCCAGGAAGTTAATACAAATCATATAGGAACTGTAAGAATCTGATTAAACTGTAAAAAAAAAGAGGTAAACAAGGAAGAAAGAAGAAAAGAAGAAAGAAGATTCGGGGGAGGGGAAAATTGAAAACTGTTGCTTAATATTTACTTGCTATGTTAGATCACTGAGATATCTGGATAGAGTTTAGGCTCAATAATAGGATATAGTCTAGGATAGTATATAGAACTTAGGTACAATAGCATAAGTAGATAGGTCAGGAATTGGGTAGAGCAAAGATAGGTAATGATAAACCTACTTAGAGTTTAAGCAGCATAGCTACAGAGTCACAGAGTTTAGGGAAGTTAGAGAGATAAGAAATGTATAGATTAATATGTTTAGGATTAATAGGAAACCCAAAAATACACAAAATAAAATAAAATAACACAAAATTAAAAAATATTTGAAAAACAAAACAAAGCAAACAAAAAACAAGAAGTTCCTAAACTCTGTACCCCTTTATATTAAAGAAAATGGATAAGGTTAGTGGTCTTAGAAGATCATTGATTCCACCACCCTTGATGAATTTAACACAAATGAATATGAAAGAGCTACAAAATCTGATACATGAGTCAGTAGTAGCTGCAGTGAATGTGGCGGTAGAAGCAGCTATGATAAAAGCAATAGAACCAATACAAACAAAACTAGATACATTGGCAAACCAACTGACCACCCAAACCAAGGAAATTAAAAAAAAATCTCTGAGAATAGAAGAAGAGATTGGATTTATACCCCGTCCTTCACTTGGAGTCTCAGAGTGGCTTACAAACTCCTTTCCCTTCCCCTCCCCACAACAGACACCCTGTGAGGTAGGTGGGGCTGAGAGAACTCTAACACAGACTGCTCTTTCAGGAACAGCTGTGCCAGAGCTTGTGGCTGACCCAAGGTCACATCAGCAGGTGCAAGTGGATGAGTGGGGAATCAAACCTGGTTCTCCTAGATTAGAGTCCACACACTTAACCACTACACCAAACTGGCTCTCAATAAACAAGAGATTGCCACTTTAACAACTTTGACTAATAAGATTGTTAGCCGGATTGCGCGTTATTATGAATAATAACGAGGGGAATATGATTGATTATTAACAAGCAATCGGCTGCGAGAGAGAGCACCTGTGTATACAGAGGTCAGCCCCGCGGGGAGGTGTTGGTAACAGACCAGGAGACTTTTGTAGTTGAAAAATACAGTCTTTTACTGAAGTTCTGCACACGCAAACAATTACACAAGCTCACACACAATTATTCAAGGCCTAAGAAATACAGAGAGAGGCAAAGCACATTTGCATTAGCAGGTAAATCGTTGGTGGGGTATATTTACCAGTCCTCATCGTGTAGAGCGTTCCTCAGGAAAAATGGAGGGGAAGGAAACTAAGAAAATGGGGAACCATGTGGCCTGGCCAGCAGGTAGCACATGGAAACTCAGGCTGCAGACCAGAGTTTAAAGATGGAGGCAGGGGTTGGGGATAGCAAGCTGGACATAAGAGGGTCAAAGATTCGATAGGGGTCGGAGAGCAGAGAGAGAGAGCCGATGGTCAGGCATCTCCTTATAAGCAGGAGAGTGGGGGCTGGTTCCAGCCCCTGATCCTGCCTCTTGGTAAGTCCATCCCTGAAAACACCCTATTGGTTGGAAGATGCAGGGGAGGTGTGTGGAGGTGTGCCTGAGGGATGGTCAATACTGAGAGCTAGAAACTTGCTCATGTCTGACACCTGGTAGCAGCTAGGATGAGTCACCAGGCCGATTCCATTGTCTTCTTGATGGCATTAGCCAGGCTGCTGATGGCCATCAATTAGTTACCAGGCAACGATGTATAGACTCTGCCAGGGCTACGTGAGGTCTTGCAGGTGAGGGGGGAGGGAAAGAGGCTGCTTGCCTGATGTAGAAGGAACTCTCAATGGCGTTTTTGGAGTTCCTAGTCCTTGTATTTTATTAAGGCATGGTGCTGTGTTTAGTGTATACTGGGTCTGTTCCATTTTCCTTCATGAGGAACAGGCTGGTAACCTATGCTGGGCACTGGAGCTGCTGGAAAGGTCAGGAGAAGCGTCTCTTGCCTGGGTGCAGTCTCTGCTGGCATCTTGGTGGGGTTATCATGTGGTTCAGTCCCTTATGCACACACTTGCACAGTTTATTATTTCATTACAGTCCAAAAAGAGGCTCAAAAGCCTTGCAGGGCAACAAGATGGAAACTAAAATTGAAGAAACAGATCAGCAATTACAAAATGTGAAAGAAAAGCAAGACATAATGGAGGTTACAACAATAAAATTGGAGATGGAAAAACCTTCATCTACTTTAAGACTACAAAATACCCGGGAAAAGAAGGATAATATAGATCAGTGGTCTAAGGTGTGGGTAAAAAATATAAAATTAATCAGAGCCACAGAATACAAAGGGAATGTATTTGGAATGCCTTACAGATGGTATGTGCCTTTAGATAGACTAAATAAATGTAACAAGAAGGAGACAGGCTGGAAATGTAGACAGGGTGTTGGTATCTTGGTATGGTGGTTAGGTATCAAGTTTAAAAAGTATTGGAATGAACATTAAAGGCATAATTGAGGAAACAATAGAAGAAAACATATTGTTGAGACTAGGGTTATTGTTTGTTACTGTTTGTTAAATCCGGATGTCTGTGTTATCACTCATGTTGTAACTTCTGTGAAAATATTGTTCGTTAGACTTTGGAAAGCTGAGAAAACTCCGAGGGAGAAGGTTATGTTTAAGTTATTAGAAGTGGCAGAAATGGTCACAAGTCTATAAATGGATAGGAAAAGCTTCAAAGGATTAAATATTAACTGTAATGTATGGTGTAATGATATAAATTTGTAGAAAATGGAAGAATCAGTACTAAGAGACATCAAGTTATTGAATAGATTCCAATTCCAATATATTGGCTGAAAATTAATAAAAAGATACTGCAAAAAAAAGGTAATAATCAAGTTGCATACTGCAAACATTACATTAACATATAGTAGGACCCAAGAATGATGCAGTCACCCACATGCATTGCATAATACTGCTGTATATAGGGCCACCCCTGGCACGGGAAAAGCTAGCCCAAAATAGAGCAACCACATTGTTAACCAGAACTTGTTACAGCAGGCATCATACACCTGTTCTTAAAGATGTGTAATAGTTTCCATTGTAGTTCCAGGTACAATTCAAAGTGCTGGTGCTGACATTTCAAATCTGGGAAGAGGATCTCTGAAGGGCCATCAACTCATGAGCCTGTCCTACTGAAACCTGCTGTGGGCATCCTTGCCTTGATAAGAGTATCAGCTGGCAACAAGGATGGGGCTTCCTTTGTAATGTCACTGTGGTGACCACTGACACCTTTTCTGGCACTCACCAAGTGTTTTTATGGAGTGGATGGGGCCAGGTAAGGCTTTTCCCAGCAAGGCTTCTGAGTGACTATTAGAGACTTGATTGATTCTGTAGACTTTTCTCAAGGTTGCTTTGGCAGCAGCTGCCACCACAGCACAAGGACATATTGGCTTGAAGCTTCCGAGTATCACGTGCCAGAAGTCAGGCAAGGCAGGGTCATTCAACCCAGAGCACTCCTCCACACGTTGGGGACCCCTGCCCAATTCTATTCAATAATTTACAGAGCAATCCTATGTTGAGTTACTCCACTCTGTCCATTGAAAACAATGGGTTTAGACTGGTGTATCCCTACAAAGGGTTGTGCTGTGCATTACTGAAAGAGGGCCTTTCTGCATTCATTATTTACTCCCGATTTCCCCAGAACTTGAGGCGGTATGACTTTGATTCAAATCATTTCCTTTCAATCTGCATATGTAATTATTCTTCAGGACTTTGTGCTGGAAACTCAAGTCTCTGTGGATTATGCTTTCTGCATACTCATGGAAGAAAGTGTGTTTTGAGCCTTGATTGCTCTTATCCTTTGGAGAAGGAGTAACCAAGGTGCCAGCATGATACTTCTTCCTTCGCTTCAATGCCCTGTGTTCTCTCTTCTTTTTCACAGAGCCCTGGCTGGAGGGAGGAATTCTTCCAGGAAACTTGGAATGACATTTAGTGGATAAGGCATTTCAGTGTTAACACGGCAATGTTCACTAACACAATTATCAGTGGTTAGTATCAAATCAGAATGCAAACCATCAATCCATGCATCCGTCTTTGTTTTGAGGGAAATATCTGTAGTCGAAGTCTGTTTGGCTTAGAAATACTTCATGAAAACTGTTTTTTTTTTCCAGTAGTTTTCCCATCCTCCAAACCACTGCAGACTCTAAACAAATGTAAATGTTCAGCAATTGCCCATGAGGAAGCCTGTTATCATGTAAATTGGCCCTCTAACATAGACCAAAGAGAAGGAGGCTGAAACAGGGGAGGGCAGTGGACGGCACTTAAATATTCACAGAAACAATTCTACTTTAAATATTTATTTATTTATTTATTTATTTATTTATTTATTTATTTATTTATTTATTTATACCTTGCCCTCCCCACTCAGGGCAGCTTATTTATTTATTTATTTATTTATTTATTTATTTGTAGTGTCGATTTAAAAACAAAGCAGAACAAAGTTTCATGGCAAAAGCACTTTTGGATAGTGTGGGACAACAGTGTGCTGGAAGCAGTCTGAGTGATGATCCCCCGAAGATAAAAGCAGAACCAAGAAGCAGCCCTGACACAAAGCGGCAGTGAAAGTGGGAGGGAATGCAGAATGGAAGACTGAGATGCTCTTGGAAACTGAGGAAAAAGACAGGAGCAGAAAGGGCCAGAGTTTCATTCCCTTTACCCTTTTCCTTCTTCAGTTTCTCAGACCTAAGGAAAAGACTGAAAGCCAATATTTCCCCCTAAAATTAAGGCAGTAGTTTTTTCCTCCTGTTATATGTGAATGCAACTCTTCAGATTTCTCCTCTTCCTGACAGAAAATAGCTATGTTCTCAGTTTGAAGGAGAAATGGAGGATTTAAACAGACAATACATTATTTCATTTAGGTGTTAGTATTTATGACATTCCTCCTTCTGGGAGAGTCCATAATTGGTCAATTTTTTCTACCCCGAATAAAAGCCAGGAGAAATGAAGCCATTCACATCAGGATGTATTTCTTCCATCCTGCAGCTCTTCTATAGCTAGAATGAAAAGTCAGGAACCATGGATGATATTCCTTTCTCCTTGTCCAAAGATTGTTTTTGTTATGTGGGGAAAATGAGGCAGGAAAAAGCACTTCCCATGAATGTTTGAAACAATGTAACATGGAAAACAGAGGTGGGCCCTAGAAACTTTAAGTGTTTGCCGACCTGAGGAAATTGACATAGCAAAACAAAGCTTTTTCTGAAACTCCCAGGGCCAGGGACCACATCTCTTTAAGGATGTCCCATCTTTGACCAGTGATGCGAACACTCGAGAAATGCGGAGGGTGCCCTTTTCTTGCTTCACTCAGTTCCATCTGCCACTTCTAGAGGCCTGGCTGGTTTATTCCTTATCCCCACCACCTGCTTTCTCCCATGTGCCAGGTCTGCTTTCTCAGCTTGGGTCCTTTAACAGGTCTTTTTTTGTAATTTCTACCTCAGGCCACTCCTCCCTTCCTGCAGGATTAAGACCTGAGGCCACCCAGGTCCAGGACAGGTGACAATTGCTGTCCCTTGTCAAGAAATACTACTTTTCTTGTCCATGAGAGTCTTGAGTCTCTGCAGAAAGTAGGGCACTCAGGGCTAGATGGTTCCTCTCCTTCCCTACTCCTACCTGGTCCCCGCCAGTGGCTCTGCCCTCCATCACCTTCAGCTGGGCCCTTTTTATCCCTCCTTTCCTGTACACTCCCAGTTCCTGCTTCTCTATGCCCCGAGAAGGTCTTTTCTCCCAAGGAGATCTTTGCCTTTGAAGAGGGCTTTACTCCATTGACAACTAGTATGGGGTGTCCTTCCTCCTATCTGCTCCTCCCATGCTCCTCCATACCCATAGTGTACATAACATTCTATATTATTGCTATACTGCTGCAATGCTTAGGGGTTTCCAGGAATGTGACACTAAGTTATACACACTGGCCTTCCAAGTAAACACAATTTACATAAATTTCAAATACTTCATTTTTTAGGATGGAACTAAAAATTACCAAACATAAGGGGGCAATACAAACAAAAACTCAGCCTAAAGTTCCCTCTTGTCTGTTCCCCATAATATGTCTCAGTGAAACCTGTGACACTGTGGCCTCATGTTGTCAATTTCTGTGCCTCTCATGCATGTCACTAGCTGCTGTGGGAGAAATCAGAAAGCACATTATGACTTCATTGCATTTCATATTTAGTGGCCTAATTGAACTGGAACAGAGGAATCTTAAGGACTATCTGTCTCATAGGCGTAGACTACCGGGGGGGGCCTCGGGAGCGGAGCCTCTCCAGTTTTCCAGAGGAGACTGAGCCTCCCTCAGCCAAAAGAGAGCTCTGAAAAGGCAGCCCACCCTTTAAAGCCAGCAGCAGGCGGATGGGCCCACCAGCTGCTGACTTTAAAGGGTGGGAAACCCTTGCAGGGAGTAAAAGGGGGCCCTGAAATGGCTGCCTGCCCTTTAAAGCCAGCAGCTGACAGGCGGATTTGTGAGGCTGCTGGCTTTAAAAAGCAGGAAAACATTTCAGTCCTCCCTTTCCACCCTTATTTTCTTTCCTTTCCATTTCTTCCTCTCCATTTCTTTCTTTTCCTTTCCCCTTTTCCCACCCTTTCCCTCCCAGCTGTGCTGTCTTGGCTGGTGGCCACTGAGACTATACACTAGAAGCTGGAGACAGAAACTGAAATCAAGGTCAATAACAATGCCAAAGGTTAGATAGCTGGGGAGTCATTTCAAGATTGCAGGTTTCCAAGGGCAAGGAGCAGCTGCTGCACTCTCAGAAGCAGGTCTGATTATAGAGAGTTGCTGCCACACTGAAGCAGGTGCACTGAGGGATTTTGAACAGATCCTTCCGCCCATGGGAGTTGAGTCTGCAAAGGCTTATAACTCCTCCTGTTGCCTTTGCAGAAGCTGGAGCCTGGCCCTCTGCTCCTGCATCCGACGTGCCCTGTGTCTGGGGCACTCAGGAGAACTAGGCGGGGAGTCTGGCCTTGGGGTGAATGCAGCTGGGGTTGCTGGCCCAGGCTCAGGAATGGTCTCTCCTTCTGGCTGCACCTCTTGTGCAGCTGCTGGGGACTCTTCCTCCTCAGGTACTGTTGAGGGTTCTTCTTCTGGGCTGACTCCAGAAGAGGCTGAGTTGCTCCCTGCTTCTTCTTCATCTGAAAAGGAGTCAGCCTCAGCCGTACCCATACCCACAACACCACCCTTTCCCTTCCCTTCCTTTAATTACTTTCTCTTTCTTTCTTTCTTTCTTTCTTTCTTTCTTTCTTTCTTTCTTTCTTTCTTTCTTTCTTTCTTTCTTTCTTTCGTTCTGTCTGTCTGTCTTTCTTTCTGTCTGTCTGTCTTTCGTTCTGTCTGTCTGTCTTTCTGTCTTTCTTTCTGTCTGTTTCTGTCTGTCTGTCTGTCTCTCCCCCCTCCCTCCTTCTCTTTCTCTTTCTCTCTCTCTTTCTTTTTCCTTCATTCCTTTTTTCTCTTTCCCTTTTTTCCATTTCAAGGACCTAGCATAGCAATGCCTCTGGCCCAACCCCAGCCCAGCCCCCTGGAAACTGGAAAGTCTACACCCTTGATCTGTCTCATGTGAACCTACCTGCTTAAGATCTTCCTTGGAAGCTTTTCTCTGACTAGCCCTTCATTTGGAAGAAAAGTAGGTCAGTTATTTTAGAAAGGTCTATCCTGTGGTGGCACTTTCTCTGAAGGGCTCCCTTTACGTATCTATTGGTGTGGCATCTTACACTGATGGTTTCCATGTTCCAGGTGACAACAGGGTTTTCTCCCTGAATGTTTAGTAATCTCAAATATTTGATTGTTTGATTGTTTTTCCTTGATGGAAAAAAAGATGCCATGGAAACCATTACAGAACAGTAAGATATAAATATTTTAAATAAATGTAACAACAACAACCCCCTACATGTTAGGGGGGAGAGGCAAAAGAATCAGACTGCTGTTTTTGGCTATGGTCCTATGTGACATTCAGAAGGTACTGCTTCAGCATCCAATCACCTTTCAGGGGGGAGATGGAATCTTGGCAGGAAGCACAGCAGGAGTTCAGCTCAGGTCTGCCTCTGGGAAAGTGCAGTCATAAAAGTTTGGGTCTCCCTCAGCAAAAGAGTGGTTTGAAGGGTAGCTGTGCCTGGTAGCATGCCAGAGTGGCTTATCTTTGCCTCTGGGAGAGCACTGAATACCTGTTTGTTAGGCCTGTCTCTGGTGATAATGAGACCTCCTACAGTTTAGTCTGACTCTGAGGAATCTTGGGTGGAATCTTGTGTGTGTGAAAGGATCCAACCTAGTAGCTAGTCAGTGAAAGCCTGTTTGTACCTGTAAGCATTAGAGGGAATTCAAACCATACTCTGAAGCCATAACAAGCTTAAGTTTATGTGACTTAACCAGGCTTCTTCTTTGACTATCTGGAGACCTGCATTGCGATCTGTTTGTTAAAACCAACTGTAAATAGATAATGATAATAATAATAGATTTCTTTGCTATTTGTATACAACTTTTGCCTCAGTGAACTCCGTGTTCTTGCTCGCCATGAAACTTACCTCATGGCAGCAAAACCAAAGCCTTTACATTTGCTGCCCTAGGAACGTTTTAGAGGGGAAGGTTCACAGTTCTAAACAAACCTGGTCCCCCAAAATCATAAGAGGCTGTGTGGGTCTCCTCAGTTGGTAGAAAGGGCCTGTCACAGTCTGCCTTTGGGTAGAAGCTAGTTCTGAGTTTTTAACTTATTTTCCGGTTTAGGATCACTTCTGCTGAAGCATACCAGGGACAAAAACAACAAGCGGGCACTTGGCAATAGGCAAGACAGACCGCATGCCATTTCCCCTTTGGGACTGAAAGAGTTAAAGAAGTAAAACTGTTTAAACAGGGTTGCAGAACTCCTATTAAAATGGCAGTACTATAAATGTTCTAGTATTGTCAGGAATGTTCTGTTGGATGACACTAGACTGTGATTTGTACACACAGCGGACCAGAGCTGATGGGTGAATGAAATGATCCATAACCCTCACTGACACATTTAGAGCAGTTCAGCTGCACACAGAGAACAGTCCATCATTTGCACCCTTCTGTGAAAGCTGGCTTTACCAAGTGTTTCAATGAAATATGTGCAACTTCCCATTTAAATTAGTACCACATGAACCATGAAGAGCACCACAGGTATCTGTTGTAGTACCAGACTAATGCAAAAGTGGCCTGTCTTGTAATGCTCTAACAGGAAAGACATACAACCATTCATCTGTAACATATTAAAACCAGAAGAAATAAATTACTCTATAGATGAAGAATTATGGCTCATGGAGAGAAATGTGCAAAGGTAGTTCAAAAAGCAGCTTTTACTAAAAAATTATTGCAACAGCATTTGAATTCCTAATGCATATTAAACCTAGTTTGCATAACCATAAATCACCATTTTTTTAAAAAAAAATATGAAAATGTGGCTCAAACTTTTTAGAGGGTGAGCTTACTAAAAAAAAAAATTAGTACTGGTATGAAGTCAGATACCAGTATCAAAGACTATAACAGTAAAATACAAAACTGAAGTGTTAGGCAAGAAAAACCACAACAAATTGTGTGTTGTTTTTTTTAATGAGCTGGGAGTAAAAATTTTGTAAATTTTTCTTTGGTGATCCAGCTGAATAAAAGACTATAGCTTTCAGGGGCCATTTCATCCTTTTCCTCCTAAGACACCTGATTATTAATTTTGCTAACAGAGATGTTCACTTGAAACAGAAACAGCCTGTCATTTTTCAGTTAGTCCACTGAATTCTGACCACTCTTCTCTGCCTTATAAATACCTTTTCAGGTACATATTTTAGGAATGTGACTATTTCCTGAAGTCTATTTTTATCTTCCTTCCTTTGTTTTATCTTCCTTCTTCCAAGGAGTTCAAGGTGATATACATGGTTTTATCTTCCTTGTTTTCTCACTTCCACAGCCATATGAAGCTGGGGGGGGGCACACCCAAGGTCATCCAGGGCCCTAATGGCTGGCTGAAGATTTGAATCTTGGTCTCCCAGATCCTAACCTACCACTCTAATCACTAATACCACATAGTTCTTTTTCCATGTTCTGTGTCCTACTCCTCCTGAATTCTGACATAAGTAAGAGCTTCTAAATTTAATTCTGGAACTAAACCGCACATCATTTTCTACAGCTTTCTGTACATTTAGTCTTTTGTTTCTTCCAATAAAATACTGGAAAAAAGCAATAGTAAAATGATAAAGCATATAGTAATGTTAAGATTCTTTTCTGGGCAGTGTTTTACACTTCATATGTACTCCTACACAATGGTACGCACTGGACAAAAGCAATGGGCACAGAACCATGTCAAGACTGCATTCTTGCAGTTTCTATTATCAATGCACTTTCTCAATCAGTAGCCTGGGAGGATGGGGATACAGATGAACTGAAGGCTGAAGATGAACTTAATGCTATGACAAAATACTCATGCAGAGTACTTTTTACAAAGCATGGAGTGATGGAGAATGTCTAGTACAATGGCACTTCACACACTCTGAATAATGTACTTTCAATGCTCTATAGCAATTGTTTGCAAGTGGGTTTTGCCATTTCACACAGTAAACTCCAGTGACAAAGTGTACTGAAAGTGCATTGAACGTGCATTTCAACATGTGTGGCAGTGTGGTTCCACTTCAGGACAACACCTACAGTGTAATCCTAAACAGAGTTACACCATTCTAAAAGCCAAACTAGATGTGCTGTTTTCTGAAGAGTTGGGTCTGGGTTCCCCCCGAGTATAACTGCCCCCCTCAGTGTCATTTTGGCATGGGCAAATGGCTAAGGAAGCAAGGCAGAAGCCCTTCCTCTCCCTGCAGCAGTCTTCCAAGCTTAAATGGACTCTTTATTTTTTAACAGGCATTCCCTGCAGCTGCAGGAAAACCAGACCCAGCTCTTTAAAAAAGAACATGACTCATTTGGCCCAAAATCCACTGACTTCAAGGGTATAACCCACTGACTTTAACAGAAGAAAATAACTCTATTTAGGATTGCATTGCAAGTAACTCAGAACTCTAGGATTTGGGGAAGGGACATGGATAAGAAGAATTTCAGAAACGTTCCTCCCTTTCTTCTGTGTTTGTCTCTATGTTGTTCTACCTACGCCTATCTTTTCCCTATCTTCTTCTATTTCAATTTCAATAATACTCTGGACTCCCCATTTCTCTCAGTACTAATCAGAAGCCTTGTTTTAATTATGTGATTATAAATACAGTATACCACATATGAACTTGCAACAGAAATCTTTCCCTTTACTTTCTTGGCTAGCGATGATAATGGATGATTCAACCAAAATTAAATCCCTATCAGTTTCAGTAAGAAAGAGTTAACGATATGCTTAATGCTCCCATTGAAATAAATGGGGCTCTTAAGCACTTAACTTTGACTTGATTGTATTCATTCTGTTTATCCTGATAGTCTGTTCAAAGGGTTCCCACAGTAGCTGTTCATGAAATCAGCAAAATGCAATACAGCTAACAATAAATAGTATTTGTTGTGAATTAGGCCCCAGTAAGAGTTGCTATATTATGACCTGATATGTCAGATTTCTTCTTTGGGTCTTCAGGGAAAGGAGTTACAATAAGGGGCTAGAAACAAGACCCAAGCCCTGTCTCTCCCTTTTTACAGAATGTTCTTCGAAGGAATTTTCCTTTCCTTCCTTCTTTCTGTTCCGAGAGTAACTGAGGGCTGAATACTGATCATCACTGGAAAATGTGTGGTAATTGATTTAATATTCCTGCACTGGAGATTAGCTAGAAAGCTAATGCTTTGCCCCTTGGGGAGCCTCCAGAAAACTGACAGGCCAAGACAACCCAGTCTTGGCAACTGGCAGGAGATTAAGGTGCAGCAACACACAAACAGGCATCACATGAAAGCCATGATGTCACTTCTTGTGTAAACCCAGAAGTGACATCTGTGCAATACTGTAAGATTCCCATAAAACTCTATGGTAAAACCAACACAGTGCCAACACAGTGATGTCACTTCTGGGTTTGCACCATTCCCCCCCCATTCCCTTCCCCCACTGTTTTACTGAGTGGCAGCAATCAACTGGAGCTGCTAAGGAGGAGATCTCCCACTACAGCAGGAAATCTGGCCACCATGGCTTCAGCATTCAATACACTGTGTTCAGTTAGAGTTGCCAGTTCCCTCCTGGCTGTGGATGAGAGGCAGGCTTATGAAGATAAAGAGACAGGACCCATGATGACATCATGTCAGCAACTTCCAGGTGATGCTCTACTATTTGAGCAAAACAAATTATTTATTTATTTTATTAGATTTATATACCACGCTCCCCAGATGGCTTCTACCATAGAGTTTTTTGCCCAAATACCAGATCATTGCCCAGAAGTTGTTGGCATGATAACATCACTTCCTGTGTGATGCCAGTGATGTGGCCTGGGCCTTTCTCTTTCTACTGGCAAGTCCCCCTGCTGGCCAGCTGATCAGCAGTTGGGCAGCAGGGCCTGGCAGTGGGGGATATTGTATAGCTTCACTAATGTGCTGGGAAGCCTGCATGAGAAGCAGACTAACTTGATTATTGGATGATTAGTGTAATTTGCATTAAAAAATTGCAGTAGCACCTAGTAACTCTTACAATAACCATAGCTAATTTGGGTGGCCCAATACTCAGTGGTTTCTTTTCAGATCCTGGAAATATAGTCAGTTCAAATGTTACATTTCCCATGTTGTGACCACTGAAAAAGTTCCAAATGTAGCAGCAGTCTGAATAGCTGGACATCACAATGTCATGATTCAGCTGGCTGCATATACAGTCCTAACACCAGTGCTACATACTGTTAATGGCTGAAGGCTGAACCTACTCCTTTTCAGTTTTGTATCTCACAGCTTTGCTCTTTGCTTAGAATGGAATCAGTTTGGAGAAATGCCATTTGAGGATGCATGAATTTTGTCAAAAAAGTGTCATAGAGATCCCAGTAAAAAGCTTCACAGTGCTGTCTTGAGCTGAGATACCCCCTTCTAAGCCTAGTGAAGTCATTTGTGTGTTGCTTATACCTAAATACAATAATGTGAAACAGCCTATTTGTGTCCCTGTCCCGAACACCTGGAAAAATTTAGAGATATAGACAATTAAAGACAAAAACTTCCTTGGTATTTCTGTCTTTTCTAGCATATTATTATTTCAAATGATAACAAATGTTTGCATTAGTCACTTTGGCCTTGTGACTGTGGACTCTTATTTGCTACTCAGTCATGTTCGACTTTGTATTTGAGCTTAAACTGGAGAAAGAAATTTTATGCAGTCCAAATTCCAAGGCAAAATGCACTTTTCAGTCACTGGTAATTTTACCACAGAAATAGGAGAGAGATTTTAGAAAATGAATAGGTATATTGTTGCCTTTTTTATAAAGATTGCTGTGCTATTTCTTAGGAGAGCAAGGAGAGTTATTAATATTGCACGCTGAATGTGTCATTATACTTAATAAAAATAAAGTTCTCTTTCACCGCCACAAACAATGGCAGTAGCCAAATGCATGCTCATGCCAACGGAATCCTTTCAGCATAGCTAAATGGTTATAGCTGAACCTCTTTTCTTAAATTTGTATGTTGGGCACATTAAGTTCCAACTAAAATATTTAGGGTAATATCCAAGCTAACATCCTATGAGTTCTGTATATCCAAAGAAAGGCCAGGGCATCTCTTTCTGACACACAGTTCTCCCCTCCCTGTGTCATACAAGAAGTTCCTTTTAAAGCAGAAATAAGTTTCTAGATTACTTTCACCTGTGGTTATAAGGTTGCCAGATCCAAGTTGGGAAACTCCTGAAGATTTGGGTATGGACCCTGGGGAGGATACAAACCTCAGAGGGTATACAGTGCCATAGGATTCAATCCCCCCCCCCCAGGGAAACTGATCTCTGTCATCTGGAGATGAACTGTAATTCTTGGGGAGCCTCAGGTCCTACCTAGAGCCTGGTATCACTATCTGTGAATCTGTTGTTTCAGTGGAAAAAAGATAGAAATATCACTGGGCATGTCAAGACTTTGGTCATGCCTAAGATAATTCTGTGGATTCTGATTACACTGAAGTTATCTTGATTGTTCACTTCCTAACCAATTTATTGGACTAAAATGGCTTATGCCTCTCATCTTTATTGTGTTTTGAAACCAGCACAAACAAATTAAGACACTGTTTCACTTCACTATTTATTTACACAAGCTATCCAGAAGTCCCAAGGGAAAGTTTATACTGTGCAAAGAAATTATAAAACAGTTACCTATTTCTAGTTTCAGGTGGGTAGTTGTGTTGGTCTGAAGCATCAAGACAAAGTTTGAGTCCAGCGGCACCTTTAAGACTGACAAAGTTTTATTCAAGATATAAGCTTCCGTGTGCATGCACAGTATGGAAATTATCAGTCCATACATGCAAATATGTTTCCCCCGTAATTAAACCCAAAGAAATGGTAACCATGTAAACTAAGCTTGTTATTCCTTTTTGGTCCTTTAATTGGTTAAACATCTTCATTATGTTGCATGCTAATTTACTGCTCACCCTCTACCTATATGTCAAAGTCAAAATCTTTTATTACAGTCCATGACCAGAATAATAAAATCGCTCAACTTGTATTTTCCTCTTCTACCTATATGTATGGACTGGTAAGTTCAGTTTCATTGTATCTGTTGAAGTGTGTGTGGACACAAAAGCTTATACCTTAAATAAGACTTTGTTGGTCTTTAAGGTGCCACTGGACTCAAACTTTGTTCTATTTCTAGTTTGTCCTTTTTTGGTTCTGACTTCCTATATCTTTTAGTTGAAATGGTAATTGTCTGTTGACTAAAGGGTAGTGTGTTCATGGACCACACTGCAGCAAAGATGCCTTAAAGCATACTGCTGGAAAATGCAGTGAGACACATCACTCTTCATAGTAGAAAGCAGAGAATCCAAAGTGGTGGTGGTAGGTTTAGTTTTAATATATGAAACTGAACTGTACAGAGCATTAGCTCATCACCTCCAATATTTGCATGGAAAGAATAGATCCCATAGCAATGCAATAGCTTCTAAACTAGACCTGCTAGTAAGACCCCATAATGCATCTGAACTGGAGTTGCCCTTAATTTCTACTCAAGCATATTCAAAGAGAATTTGGAAGGTCAGGCTCAAACAAGACATACATTAACAACCCAGAGATTAAGGCTGCAATCTTAAAGCTTTACTCCCAGACTTACTTCTGAGTAGACCTGTTTAGGATTGCTCCCTGTAACTTTTGGAGTCATAAGCAACACTTTCCCCCCCGAGAACTGAAATTGCCAATAAAGTGAAATTGAAACTGAATGTAGTCATTGACCTGAATATGGAGGCTCAAACCGAATATACATGAGACTTCTGAGAGAAGCAAAACCAAATTGATAAAGGTAGCTAAATCCATCAGCAGATTTTGAATATCGCTGGATCAGAGGGGATATTGTTTCTATTCCTACTCTCCCCCCTCTCATAGTTAACCAGCATCCGGTTTTAGCTTCTTCTTTTTAATTCAGAAGTGCCGAATCTCTTGAATATGCATTGACTTGGGGAATGAGACGATCTCATTATTTTATCCAAGGACCTCTACAGAACTCTCCCTGGAATCCCTGTTAGAAAAGGATTAAACATTTTTCTCTTGGCCAGACCAGAGCACATTGTCATCCCAATGAAATCTGTTTTGGAGGCATGTTGCCATCAAGATAATTTGCCACAAGCAAAACAAACAAGATGTGAGATTGGAGAGCAAATATTGGCAGCAAAGTGGTGAGTTTGCTGAAGACGAGGGAGCTTTCCCAGGACTCTTCAGATCTTCGGCATGCCAAAACAAACAGCAAGATCCCCACAGGCAACATAAGTAGGGTGGGGGCAAGGAGAGGGACATTTAATTTTAAAGTTAAAAAGAAGGTGCACATGAAAATGGCACGATAATTAAGACTGGCAGAATACATTACACTGGTGACAGTATTGATTGGTATGAAATTGGAACAAATTAGGAACACAGTGCATATGCATTTTTATATACTAAACCAACAGCAAGAAACATTTCTCTTTTTCCATATGTATTCTGGTTGCTCTCGCTATATTTTGGACTTCCTTTATCTCTGCTCTGCTTTGAAATATCTCCAAAAACATGCACAGACCTTTCAACAGTCAGAAAGGATTTTTCATCCACTTCAGCACAGCAGAGATGGTAGATATCCATGTGCGTTCATTTGTACGTGGAGTGTTAGGCAAATGGGGAGGCATTTTCTGCAACAGTTTTGGAAAGTAGTCAGAGGGCCTGTGGGTTCCAGCATCACTTCAAGGGTGCTTAAAGACACCTGAGAGTACTGTTCTAATCTCCTTTTTTTCTCAGAGCAGCAAACCTTGACAAGACTTTGGATGTGCAATTTGATCACCTCTTAGGGGAAACCCCCCCACAACCCTGAAATCTTAAAACGTTTTAATGCAAATGCTGGATCCATTCACCTTTGTAATGCCCCTTTCTGTTTGTAGGATAAATATCTGTGCTTACAATCTGAGACAAAGTGTTTGAAACCTGCTTCTACAATGTTCCATACAATAGACACCATTTATCCTTGGGCTATCAGGTACTTTATAGAATTTACAAGCTACAATAGCTTGAGGTGATTAGACTTAGCATAATCTTTTGGCCAAAATATCAATAGCAATAGCAAGACCAGGATAATCTATCCCTAGCTTAAGGGGAAAACCAGTCCTCAAGTGGTCAAGAATAGACACTGCTGATTTTAAAACTAAGGGAAATTATTTAGAAAACAGAACCATCCTTATACAGACAGCTAGGTGGTAGGGTAAGTGGTAGAGAAGTAATTTTGTTAAAAAAACACTAAAAATTCCCATTAGACAATTAAAGTCATACTGATTTCCAACAGGAACTAAATGAGTAAATCCCTAAGGTGCTTTTAAAGCCTATCAAATATATCCAGAGAAGAATCTAAATAAAGGGTGCCAATGAAGGGATCCCATCACCTTTGTTAAACTATTTGGAGAAATATGCTATTGTTGGGAAATTGCTGAGCAGTTGGGTTAGAACAGATAAAAGGAAGTACTTCTTCACCCAAAGAGTGATTAACACATGGAATTCACTGCCACAGGAGGTGGTGGCAGCTACAAGCATGGACAGTTTCAAGAAGGAATTAGATAAACATATGGAGCAGAGTTCCATCAGTGGCTATTAGCCACAAGGTATAGATAGGAACTCTCAGTCTGGGGCAGGTGATGCACACTATTCTTGGTGCTGGGAGGGGGCAGCAGTGGGAGGGCTTCTAGTGTCCTGGCCCCACTGCTGGACCTCCTGATGACTCCTGGTATTTTTCGCCACTGTGTGACAAAGTGTTGGACTAGATGGGCCATTGGCCTGATTCAACATTGGCTTCTCTTATGTTCTTATGTTCTTATCTGTACTCATTCAAAGTTTTGTCTGTGGATTACTTATAACCATTTTTGTATGCCATGGCAAACAGTGGGGAATCCCTATGTCAGGTTTAGAACCAACCAGCAGCTTCTACAATATAGAAGAAGGTTTTATTCCCAGGTTTCCTCTACCTTAAGGAGTCTCAAAGTGGCTTAGAATTGCCTTTCCATTCCTCTCCCAACAACAGGCCCCTTGTGAGATAGGTGGGGCTGAGAGAGTTTTGAGAGAACTGTGGCTGGCCTAAGGTCATCCAGCAGTCTTCATGTGGAGGAGTGGGGAATCAAACCACTCTTACCCACTATACCATGCTGGCTGAGGGAGGGGAAGAAGAAGTGAGGCGGCTTCCTTACACTCTGGCTATTCTAACATGAAAAGCAGGCCACATTCAGAGTTTACAGGTACATATGTTATTTTAAACAAAAGCAGTAACAGGAAAATCCAGTACAATATATCTAAAGTTTCCTCACTATCGAGAATGTATTTACTAGTCTCTTGTAATGTGATATGGATACACCTGTTATGTGCTAATTTGTGGGGAGAGGTAGAACATGGTAATCATGATGCATGTATGACCTTGAGCATGAAAGCAAGACTTAACATCCAAACCTCTGTCTTTGTTTGTTTGCTTTGTTTATTCAAATCATATTGTTTATACTTACAATTTGGATTCAGGGAGTTTCTGTAAACCACTTTAGGTACCTTTGTGGAGAATTTCAGGATAAATATCCCTTATAAATAGACAAATATTTGTGCTTGAAATTTCTTATTGCTACAGTGTATCCAGTGTTTGATCTCCAGTTGTGACCATCTGTAATGCTTAAGAGAATTGTTTAAAAATTGAATGTTCAAGATATGATAAAAAATATAGTATCTGTAAAGTCCCCAGAAGGTTCCTCTATGACAGAGATATAGTATGTGGCTAACGAAGTGTTAAACAAATCCCCCCGATGAAACCCAGTGAAATGAATTGAGAATGATCTACTAGATAACTACTGCACCTCATTGGCTTTGCTTTTTTGTTCTTTTAACCAGAGATTCCATCACATATTAAAAACTCCCAGCCATTTCATAGAATTATAGTTCACAAGGCTCCTTGCCTGGGAGCCATAACAGTTATGCAGGAATTAAATTGGTTTTCCCTTATACTGTAGAAATATACAGCTAAGGCCCTGCTCCTACACAGCAGAATGTTGCCCCCCCAGAATTTGGCTCTAGAACATCTATAATTTTCTAAAAATATCCTTTTTGTTCTTAATTGATTCTGGTGTTCCCTGAATCCTAGCTTAGTAATAAAGGAATAATAAACAAATAATGTATGTATATAATATTCACATAAAGTTACACAACAACAAGCAAAACATAGGAGCTATGAAATAGCACATGGTAATAAATCTATTTCATATTTTATGATTTTTTTAAAAAAATTGTGGCATGTCTTCATGGATTTGTGTAAGCAAACTGAAAGATTATTATTTATTACCAATTTGATGGGCTTTTTCTTATGTAAATGTTATGCAAATGCTGTGCTTCTTTCAAAATATTAACTAGCTGGAAAATAATTCATATACATTTTTGTGATCTTTAATAAATATGAAACAAAACACATCAACTCATTTTATGTCTTTTTCAAAGCCTCTTCTAATTCAATAATGAAAGCAACATTATAGCAATATTCATTAAACACTTACAGGTTATTGACCTCCATAGCTGAACAGAACTGAGGCAGTCAGCCTTAAAGGACAAATATATCTTAATTTTTGTCATGGTTGGATTAATGGCTTGCCATTGTATGATAACATTTCCTATTCAGCTGTGCAGGAGATGTACAAAACAGAGCAAAAGAAAAGCAGTGGAAAACAAAGCAGTAATAAGACTTACTGGACACCCCATCCATTCAGTTCCAATCCATTATTATCTGTAAAGCTTTTCATTCAGTGCATTTACTCAGAGATTTTTCAGCACCAACAATTCAAAGTAACAGTGCAATCCAAGCAAAGTTACAGTTTTCTATGTCCACTGCACTGACAATTTAGCATAGGCAACCTTTCAAATTTGGATGGAATAAGCTATTTATTACAGTATCTGTTGATGACCCAGCGTATTTACATGGACATTTTTAGGCAAGAGAAAGCCTTCTTGTTAAGATGATTTCCCAGCATTTTTTGTAAAATTTCATGTCAAAATGCTCATTCGTTCTATTGCATTGCTTTCACTCCCCTGCAGTGACGTCATTTAGCTACATCTTCTTGGATAAGTTGTGCTAGAGTGTCACTGTCTGATCCCAGAGACAGTAGGATCACTCACCTGACTAATTCCAGAAGCAGGAAGAAGAGCTTGTTAAAGGGGAGAAATGGCAACAAAAGAGCAGCCACCAAGGAAAACCATACTATCTAACAGAAACAAGCAGATTTGGGAGGGATTTCTGTCCCATTAAAATTGCTAGTTTTCTTCTGAACATCAAAAATGTTTTGCAAAGCTATAGAATTTTATCTAAAGTTTACTTCTGGTCTAGTGGGTCTGTCACTCACTCAATCACTCTCATGACAGTAAGATTTGTTCATCTGGTGGTAAAGAGATTCCAAACATAGCCAGATTCTATGCCAGAACTGGCCACCTGATGCCAGGTCCAGCCCTATACTAAAAGCAGGACAGCCTCCTATGCCAACCACCCAATCAAGATTCACAGTCAGCCCACCAAAGCTTGAGACCTACCCCTTGGGCCGCCCCACACCTGCGAGCTAATGGTTACATTCCAAGGTCAAGTGAGACACTGAGATCATGCACTTTCCAGAGTCTCACATGCACTATGCAAGCTCAAGCAGACATTCAAACCACCATGCACTCCCCCCCTATCCTGGCAGAAAAGATAAACAGTATTGGCAATAAAAACAGTGGAAGAAGTGCGTCTAAGAATGCAGTTAACCCCTGATGCAACAGACCAGGAGTCTGGCTCGATGACATTCTATGGCAAGTGAGGGCCGAGCTGAACAACCCTGATCTTGCATTTCAATACTGCACTGTCCCTTAGAAGAGAAATTCTAGCTCCACTGATTATGTGAAGGAAATGTTGCACCAAGTAAGACAAATTCACATTCAATAGACATCAAATAAAAATATTAATCCAATAACTCCCAATCAGAAAAAAAGTATTCCATAAGTTTTCAAAGCCCAGACCTGATGTGTTACTATTTCTCTATCTATGTATCCCTCTCGAACAGGAGTCCTAAGACAGCATCACTGCCATGTCCCGAGGCATGCTTTAAATCACAATGAGATGCTTTGACATTTTGCCTGAAATAAGGCAGGTTGAACAAATTTGAATGCCCTTGATTTGAAATGCAAGGTCAAACTCTTAAATTTACTTCAGCATAGTTTTCTGTGTATGAAATTTCCTTCTCTGGACCTGACCCATGTGAGTTCACCCAAAATTGCTTATATTTTTTACTTGATGATAGACATTTATGGCTCCTTTGGTGCATGAGCTTTTAAATATATACAGTATTTAGGCATTTTGAAAATGAACCAAGATAGGAACTGTCAATTTTTTATGCACCTGTGTATTTAGGAGCACTTTCCAAAGGAGCTCTTTGACTTGATACAACTTAATAGCTCTGTAGGAGCCTGGGAAGATGATAAAAACTCTCGGCGCTTTTAAGGCCTGCAAAGTCGGTGAAAGCCATCCAAAGAGGAGGGACTCTTTCAGGAAGGATTATTACTATGATAACCTTTAATAGCCCTGAAGGTTTTACTGCTAGGGAAAAAGTTCGGTCCTGATTCCTCACCCATTAAAATTAATGGGAAGAATCCCATTTTGTTCAATTGGAGTTGAACAGTCCCTCCCTTAATATACATGATGCACAAAATACTTTCATGAGAAAAAGAAAATATGAGGTTTGGATTTCAGTTCTAACCAGCTTATTTCTTAGAGAAGCGTGGGCACATCTCCCCTGTCCTTACTTACACTGTCAGTCCTAAACATGTTAAATACATGAATAGAACATGTTTCTACTTAATGCATAAAATGTAGCCATTTTTAATGTTTGTACATCAATAAATCAGCATTATATTTATGGCAGAAATCCAAAGATCTTCCACCAGCGAAAGGGAAGAGATTCCCCTGTGCAGGCTTAAGTGCCACGGCTTAAGTGCCACTGTAACTGAGGATCTCTTGTTCCCCCAGGCACACGGTTCTGGCAAGCTCAGCATGCTGTAGTAGGAAGTGGAAATAATGAAATTCTCCCATGGGAATTCCACAAGAGCTGAACAGTATGTTTAAATTCAACCATGCATGCATATTATACTTATAAAATAACATAGCTTTATAAATTATAAATATAAAAATTGTGTGTAAAAACTGTACCATGTGTAAACAATATGAATTCATAAAAATAACAGAAAAAGCAGACAACTAAGCTGTTGACAACAATATAAATTAATGTGAGACATGTAATATGAAGAGGAGGCCACACAAGAAGTATATAACTAACAGTCCAGTAGTGCCTTAGAGACCAGCAAGATTTTTGGAGCATGAACTTTCAAGAGTCCAAGGTACCTGATGAATGGAGCTTTGATTCTCAAAAGCTTACACCCTGACATGGTGATCTTGCCATCTTCTCTCCCTCACACACAGGATTTTCTCTTTTTTTCTTTTTCTTTCTTTCTTTCTGATCATCCCCTATATCCATTTTTTTCTTATTTGTTTGTCTATGGCTGTCCCACCCAGTAGCTTTAAGATTATGCGTGTGTATGTAAATATATGTATGTGTGTGTGTGCATGTGTGTATGCTGGCCCAACCCAAGGAACGGAGGGAAGACACAATCACCTTCTTATATTCAGTTTCTGAAATGGCACACAAGCGGCTTTTCAAAGTTCAAACTAAACAAAATGTTTTATTTTACTTAGAGGACACAAGGTCAGGTGGAATCAGGGGTAGGATGTATGACATGAACCGATAATGAAATTGAGTTAAGTCGTAATCACACTGATTCTAGATATTTTGTTGCTAACAAGTAAGTGTTTCTGCTAGTCAAAAAGGCCTTTTAAAAAGAGAGAGGCTTTCTTTTCAGTTTCTGCTTAAAGACTCAGACACAGGTTTCTGACTCCTAAAGTCTACAAGGCAGGAACATGCAATCAAGTTCCCCAAATCCTTCTATATATACAGACCAGGGATCACTCCTCTTTTAAGAGCTATCTCCCTTTCCACTGGGCAGGGATTACTTCTCTTAACTAGAAGCAATTTCCCTTTTTGGCTTGAATTGGGATCCTCTCTGATCCTCTCACTCCTTTTGCCTCCTTCCCAGTCCACAGCCAGTGCTTAACTGTCTCCTCTTCAACTGTCAGTTCCCAACTGTCATTTTTTAGCTGATTCTCTCCACAGAATTCTATTGAACAGCCTGTCACTCAAAGGTTCTCAGACTCTGTTAGGCATTAATCCTTGACAGTCTGTCACATCTGAAAATGTTGTTGGTGTCTGAGGTATTATTAGACTTAAGCTAGCTCTTCTACCACAGACTAGTATGACTACCGACCTGAAACTATAGCCAACAACAACAAAAAAAATTATTATAGATACATAGGTGCAGTGGGAATAGCCTCTGACTTAATTCATGCTCTGGTTGCTAATCATAGCCAGGCAGCCATTTTTCTCTTCAGACAGTCTGGTTATTTATAAGCAGCTTGCACCTGTTTAGTGTCTTACTTGCTGTGTAATTGATCAGTACACTACAGTGCAATCAGTTGCACGAATATTTCACGCATGTGTATACTCACACAATCTGGTAGGAGTCCCAGTCATCCCAAATACATACAGACCTGTTGTTGCTGCACGCTGCTCCACAGCCGATTGTGTACACAAAGAGTGAGCAACTGATCAGTCAGCCAATAATTATAAATGTACACAGTTTTTTTCTTTAAAAAGTCTTACCATTTAGTGTTGAACTAAGTCAATATTATCAAGGCAATATTACACAGCCTAATCGGAGTTATTGCCGCCCTCACCACCTACATCACATCATACCCTGATCTTATTGCCCATAACTCTGGGAAGAATTGATTTTATCTACTGTATAGATCTAAAGCCCTGATCTGGGTAGCTGAGGCTAGCCTGATGTCTTCATATCCTGAAAGCTAAGTAGGGTTTGCCCTGTTCGGTACTAGAAGAAGAGGAGGAGGAGGAGGAGAAGGAGAAGGAGAAGGAGATTGGATTTATATCCCACCCTTCACTACCCAAAGGAGTCTCTGAGTGGCTGATAACCTCCTTCCCTTCCCCTCCCCACAACAGAGGTAGTTGGAGCTGAGAGAGCTCTTTTGAGGACTGCTCTTGAGAGAACAGCTCTGAATGAACTTGTAACTGACCCAATAGGACACTACCAAGGAAGTCCAGGGTCACACCAGAGAGGCAGACAATGAAAAACCAACTCTGAGCATCTCTTGCCTTGAAAATCCTATGGGATCTCCAGAAGTCAGTTGAGACTTGGCAGCTAAAAAAAAAAAAATGTAAAAGAAGCTGGAAGGCAAAAGGAAACGAAACTCCAGCATCATATCTATTCCACAGCTGCTCAGCTATTTTGTAGCTATATGAGCTGGATGGGGACAGGCAAGGAAATCTAAGGCTCAGCTCCCAAGTGATAGTAGCTGACTAGAACAAAGTTCATGGCATCTCTCTAGAGGAAGCCTTGAACTGAACTGGGTGTTAGTCAGTGCCAAACTATACTGGTTGTGGAAACTGCTCTTCCTCAGAGGGTGAATTCCAGCCCTCCCTAGCATGGCAAGCAGGGGAAGGGGGGGGGACAATACAGAATGCATTTAAAAATGAAATAGGGAACATTTGCTCATTCCTAAATGCAACCGTACAAATAACTGGAGTTGATGTTTAATCACAGGACCACCAAAATGATATGTTGATTTTTCTTTTCACTCTCTATGTTGTTTCATTGCTTTTAAAAAATAAATGATTATCTCCAGATATGCAGAAGTAAATTATGAAGCCTTGTAATGTTTTTGAATAGCCAGCTCTTTCATCTGGCCAGCCGATTGCCCATGCCAATCAATAGTTTTTGAAATACATGGAATTAAAATGTTATTGCAAGGAGTTTCTTATACAAAGGGCATTTATAACCAATGTCAATGAATGGAAAAGCAATCTTCCATTAGCAAGAGTCAGACCACAGAGTTTCTTAATACGAATGAACTCTGTCCTTGCTTAAGAGCAATCAATAAACACTGCCCTGTCTGTAATATCTTATGTTATATTCACACTTCTTCCTTTTAAAGGAGATATAAATCATACTGTTTATATGATCATGTTTACATGGCACGTGCCCCCCCCCATTTTTCCCCGCCAGGAGCATATGCAAACTATTGGGCCCAAACAAATATTCTCATTGCACTTAAAATAGATTGAATCACATGGCACAGAAATCATTACAAATAAGGTGTGCACAAATCAGGGAGCCTGCAATCACCGAGTTTATTTTCTAAAATGAAATTAGTCTAGCTAAAGTAATAATGTGGCTAAATTCTTAATATAACATCTTCTACAACTAATAAAGTCCTTTCCCTTAAATCAATAAAGGTGTCCTGGTATCATTTAGTCAAGTTGAAAACCAGTATTTGTATATTTCATGCTAAGGTTTTTCAGATCCTGGTGTTTTGTGAAGTATTTCTGATGTGGCAATGAGCTCATGTATTTACTTAAGATTTTTTTAGGCTACTGTATACAAATATTCCTGTGTACTAAATATGTGGGCTCCCCCCACCAATCTGTATGCTTAAAATATATCTCTCTATTCGATATTAGTGATTCATCCAGATGAGATGTCCTCTGGGTGTTGGAGGACTTTCCACCATACAGAAATCTGTACTATAGCACCATGTTCCCAGAAAGGGAGAATATGCATACGAAACAGCCACAAGTGCATATTGGTCATTTCCACACTAGGCCTAAAATTGTGGTTCAACCCTGTCCCCAAACTTACATTCTACACTACACTCGAGTTAACCCCTGTAATTATCTCAGGGTATTCTTTGTTTCCACATTACATTGAGGTCACCCTGGATTCACCCCACATATGTCCTGGGATAAACAGATGCTGTTATAATGAGGGATAAATGCAAGGTATTGTGTTGTGAATTGAACTCTGATAAAACCAGGGATGAGATCCAAGTGTGGAAAGGATCATCATGTGGAGTATCTGTATTATGCAGTGGACAAGATGGGTATGCCTTGCTCCTTCAGTCAATCACTACAGGCTAGTATCATAGTGTACATCAAGAGTGAAATAAACCCGCACATTTAGCATTCTTGAACTTCCAGCATGTGAGGAGAAAAGAAAGATTCAAATGTATTAACAAGCAACCAATAATTCACATCAGTCAGCAATCTGATCAAAAGTCTGGTTTCTTAGCAAATTCTAATATCTGCCAGACCTGTCAGATACTTAGACTTTTATTGTAGGCTAATTAATCTGGCCAAGGACATTCAAACTATGCTAATAAAAATCTATTAGCTGTTGTTGTTTTTTTGGAAGCCTTCTGTTTCTGTTGAAAAGCTTCTTAACTATAGCAGAATGTGTCCAGTTTTTATCTGTCATCTTGGTAAGGACCATAAGAAATCATGTTAATCTACCTGAACAACCAATTCAAAAACAGTGTGAAAGTTACCATGTGTATTTTAGACCAATGTTATTTCTTTTTTCAAAATTTTGATCAGTATATGTAATTCCATAGGGTGTTGATTTCAAGTGTTCTATAGATTCTGATTAGGTATCTGCTGTGAGGGCAGCACGTTGGAGAGAGAACATACTGTTTAAGATCCACATGAAACAGCTGGAAGAGGTCATCAAGGGATTTGGATTAAGGTGCCGCCAATCTACAGATGATACCCAGCTCTACTTGTCCTTGACGACTGAGTCAGGTAGGTCTGTGGAAGTCCTGAACAGATGCCTGGAGGTGGTAAAGGGATGGATGAGGGCCAATAAAATGAACTTCAGTCCAGACTGAGATGTTGTTGGTCAATGACAAAGCTGCTCAGCTGAGGACTGACAAGGCAGTGTGGTATAGCGGTTAAGAGCAGTGGACCCTAATCTGGAGAACCGGTGTAATAGGCTGGATTCACCCCCCGGCCAGAGTAACCCCTGCCAGGCCAGAGTAACCCCGGGGGTTAATCCAGACTAACCCCTGCCAGACAAACCTCTGCCGGACCACGGCAGAGTTACCCCAACTGCACAACACAACACCTGTAACCCAGGGCCAAAGTAACCCCTCGGGTGTAAAGTTGCCTATGCCAAACTATCTGAACCTGGGTCTCACAGTCCCCAATATAAAGTGGTAAATTAAATGTCATTATAACCCGCACAGTGTCAGCTTCTGAGGGTTTGAGGTCCATGAAAACTTGTCAGCCAATCTGAGATTCCTCTGGGTAGTGAAGAACGGGGTATGAATCCAATCTCATTAGTCAACAGAGCCTGGCAGAGGTTTGTCTGGCAGGGGTTAGTCTGGATTAACCCCCGGGGTTACTCTGGCCTGGCTCGACAGGGGTTACTCTGACCAAGGCCAGAGTAACCCCTCCCGGGGTTACTCTGGCCAGGGGGTGAATCCGGCCTGTTACCCCGGGACTAATTCCCCACTCTTCCACAAGAAGCCAGCTGGGTGACCTTGGGTCAGTCACAGTTCTCTCAGAGCTCTCTCAGCCCCACCTACCTCTCAGGGTGCCTGTTGTGAGGAAAGGAATACAAGGCAATTGTAAACTGCTCTGAGACTTCTTCAGGTAGTGAAAGGTAGGGTATAAAAACCAACTTTTCTTATTCTTCCTTGAAGGAGCAAGCTTGTAGCTTGTGGGTATTGTTGAATCCTGGCCTACAGTTGGAAGCTCTATGGCAGGCATGATTCTTAGTGATTCCTTAGTGATTCTGGGATCCTGGGTAAAAATCCTGGATGTGACCTCAGAATTACTGCCCCCTCCAGGCCTACCCATACCACTAAGGGCCAAGAAAGGGATGAACCTCTCCCTGTGTGAGGTAGGCAGGACCTGCTGCTGTCACAGAAGCTGGCTGCCCAAGCCTCTGATGGAGCAAGCCAAGCGGGCTCCTAGAGCCCCAAATGAGGCAGGTGTGAGCAGCCACTGCTGCTGAGTTGGCTTCCCCCTCTGTTGCCCATTGGTTATCAGTTTCAGCTTATGCTGCAGCTACAGCCATTCCTCAAAAAGCATGAACTGGCCATAGTGATACATGTTCTGATTACATCTAGGTTAGATTACTGTGATGGATTCTATGTGAGGCAGCCCCCCCCCAAAAAAAAAGAAAAAAGGTCCAGAGATGTTATCTCATCCAATATGTAGCAGCCAGGCTATTGTCAGGGACTGGTGACAGGGATCATGTCACCCCACTGCTGAAAGATCTGCTTTGGTGGCCCATTTGTTCCCAGGCAGTGCTGGTTCCTACCTTTAAAGTCCTAAATGGCCTGGAACCAGGGTATGAAAACAACCACCGCCTTCCTGACAAGATCTACCTTACAAGCCCTGATTTCTGTGTCCCCACCCACAGAGGTGAAGTGTGTGGCAACCAGAGGCCTGGCTTTCCAGTAGTAGCACCTCACATCTGCAATGCCCTTCCCCTTGTAGCTTGTCTGAGGCCTATGTTGTTCTCTTTTAGGTGCAAAGCCAAAATGTTTCTATTCATCCAGGCTTTTCTACCATGTTAGTGTCCTTTTTGTCTGGATGATGTTATTTTGTATGGCTCAGTGATATATGTTTTGATACTGTGGCTGGCTTTTTAATGCTGGATTTTTGAGAACATAACATAAGAAGAGGCATGCTGTATCAGACAAAGGGCCCATTGAGTCCACCATTCTGTTCACGCAGTGGCCAAGGCCAACTAGTTGCCTCTAGGAAGTGCACAAACAGATAACTGCAACAGTACCCTTTCACCTGTGCTCCCCAACAACTGGTGTAAACAGGCACACTATTCTGTTACTGGAAGGAGCAAATATTCATCAGGGCTAGTAGCCCCTGTGAATAGTAGCCATTGATAGCCTCATCCTCTGAGAATTTTTTCACTCCCCTTTTAAAGCCTTCCAAGTTGGTGGCCGTTGCCACATCCTGTAGCAACAAGTTCTACAGTTTAACAATGTGCTGCGTGAGGAAGTACCTTCTTTTGTCCTGAATCTCCCACACCTCCTATTTATTTGTTTGTTTGTTTATTAAATTAGACGTTTACACCACCCTCCCCTGTGCACACAAGGGTCAGTTGAGGACCCCGGGTTCTAGTATTGGGGGGGGGGGACCTAGTCTTCTGATAATTTTGGTTGCTCTTTTCTGCACCTTTTGGTTGCTCTTTTCTGCACCTTTTCAAACTCTGCAATATTGTTTTCTCAGATGCAATGATCAGAACTGTACACAGTATTCCAAGTGTGGTCTCACCATAGATTATTTATTTATTTATTTATTTTGTTTCTATACTCATCCATCCCTCATTCATTCTTTTTAAAAGTCTGGACTGTGCATGAGATCCTGAAATTGACCTTCCCCCACACCAAAAAAAAGACCTTGTGAATAGGCCAATAGTTCTTCAAAGATGTTTTCTATGTCCTGTGCAGTCCTGCTAGGTCAGCGCCCTGCCCTCTCTGGCCTATTTGTATGAGAAGAAAGCTGAAGAAACTTGAAAGCTTCACGACAAAATGGCCCACAAAGTCAGTGCAGTATTCCAGTTTTGCATTTAGTTTATAGACTGTGTGATCGCTGCTCTTGGCTGTCTTGCAAATGACATTCTACACTACATTGCCTGCTACATTGCTTGTCACACTCTCCCTAATCCATATCTGCCTGGGACTAGAAATGAGTAATGGCGTTAGAAGGCCACAAGTACTCCATGAAATGCCTATCTTTGGCAACCTCTCCTTTTCTCAGGTATCGCTTTCTTTATTTTCCTCAATTCATAATGACATCAACCATTGTCTGTCTGAAATTATTGTACATTACAGGTCACTCAGTGTGCAAGTAGTAAACAAAGTCGAACTGGGGAAGAGATATTATGATGATATCCATTCTGCAAGGGTAAAAGGCTTTTATGGATTGGTGAAAAAAGAAAAGACTGCTATCTCAAGCTGATGTGCCTAAGCAAAACCAGAGTTCTGCTAACTTCATGGATGCATGCTGGAGAACTCCTTTATTAGAATAGACACAATCTTAGAATATATGTGTGTGTGTGTGTGTGTGTATGTGTGTATAATGCAAAACTACAGTCTGCTTTCAGGTTCCCCTTGCTAAGCCCAAAGTCCAGTCACATCCCTACTGGTATTGGGCACCACTTCCGAATATCCAGGAATTTCCCAAGCAACCCTATTTACATGAGAGCGGCTGCTCTGAGGCAAGTCTGTGAATACCAAGTATCCAGAAATCCAGTCTCAGTTGGGTAGACTTTTGTTTCTTCATTCTGCTTTCAGTTCCCATGTTGTGTCCCATCAAGTTACTTGTTAAATCCAGAATTCTTGCGCTTCAGCTGAATAAATTACATGAGAACTTCTTCCTTTCCTTCTTGTGTTGCACAGAAAGACTAATCTAGGCTGGAAGGGAGAGTGATGATTAGGGTTGCTAACTCGCCAGTTTTCCACTGGCAGGACCAATATTTTCCCCTTCTGGACGGTTACCAGAAGAGAGTTTTAAAAAAATAATAATAATGTGGAGAATAGAAGAGAGCCCAGTATTCAACTGTTCATCAACTCTTGGCAAATGAATTTGTTACACTGCTCCTTTAAGAGCATTTCTCACCCAATTTTCCTTTCATATTCAGCCTCAAGCTGCCTTTTCTGCTGCCCTCCCATGTGGGAGAAAACAACAGAGCAGATACATCAACATGACTTTCAGGAGAAGTGATGCATATGATGGTCTAGGAACTTCCCCAAATCATGATGGGCTTGACCACAGAGTTTGCAGGAATCCCTGTAGTGCTATGCATGTTATGCTTCTAGGTTTGCCAAATCTGGGTTGAGCCTATGGAAGGTGGGGTCTGGGGAAGGGAAGGACCTCAGCAGTGTATAATTCCGTAGAGGTCCTTTCCGCACTTAGATCTCATCCCTGGTTTTATCAGAGTTCAGCTCCCAACACAATGCCTTGCATTTATCCCTGGTTATAACAGCATTCATTTATCCTGGGACAAGTGTGGGGTGAAACTGGTGTGACCTCAATGTAACGTGGAAACAGAAAATACTCCGAGATAATTACAGGGGTGAACTCGAGTGTAGTATAGAATGTAAAAATACCTCGAGATAATTACAGGGGTGAATTCACCAGTTCTATAGAATGTAAGTTTGGGGACAGGATTGAACCAGGATTTAAGGTCTAGTGTGGAAAGGACCAGAGCTCACCCTCCAATGTAACCATTTTCTCCAGGGGAACTGATCTCTGTAGTCCGGAAATAAATTGCAATTCCAGAGATCTCCAGGCCCCACATGGAAGTTGACAGCCCTATGTGATATCATTTCTAGGTGTATAATAATAATAACAACAACAACAACAACAACAACAACAACAACAACTATTATTATTATTATTATTATTATTATTATTATTATTATTATTATTATTATTATTATTATTATTATTATTATTATTATTATGTAATTTATACTCCACCCTATCCCACAAGTGAGCCCAATGCCCCTTCCTAGGCTCTGCCCTCCCAATGCTACCTGACTCTTTCTCTATAAAGGATGGAGGGAGAACATTTTTTGGCCTGCCTTAAGCATCCTCCACCCAGTCAAGCAGCAGAGCTGAGTGGGGTGAGGTGGGGCTGGCCCCTCCCTTGCCAGGACAGTTGGGTGTGTTCCTCACCATCACAAGGTCAAGTGGGGCGTGGTGGGGGCAGTGTCAGGTGGCATGATGAAGGACAGGTTACACTTGTCCATTGTTGTTCTGGTCAGAGCAAGTCCAGGCTGGGTGCCTCCGTTTGTGAACCCTCAGCTCACACTGATGGGGACTCAGGCTTTCCACTCTCTTTAGACAGAGGTGGCCCTAATATGGAAGTATAGCCTCCCAGATCATCGACCCACCATGATTTTTCATTGTGGTTTTCATAGCCAATCTGCTCCAGCTGGCTTTAACAGGGCTTACTCACACATAAGAGTGCACAGGATTGAAGCCTTAAACATATGAAACTTCACTATACTGAGGACTTATTTGCACAATACAAAGTCCTCAAGGCTATCAGATGGGCCTCCCAGATACATGAGGGCCCAGTTCTGATTGTGACTATGGAATGTGGGGAGATGGAGTTCAGGCCCCCCTCCCGCCATGTTTGTACCCTAAATGGGGAGTGACGTTTGCTCTGTCACACAATATGAAAAACAGTGCAAGCAGGAAGGCTGAGGCATTGGGAAACTAAATGTGCCTCAAGCAGGGAACAGGAATTAAAACTGTACGTGAAAACAAAAACAAAGCTCCAAGTACCAAATGCAGTGAGGCAAGTCTAAAGCATATACTAGGAATGAAGGCAGGGGAAACTTGCCAGCAAAACAAACAGCCTAGGCTCACTGGGTTTCCGAGTATGTGCGTAACCTAGCGATAAAGGAGTCCGTGCTTTTTCCCTGGCCATAGTTACATCGTGTCTGTTGAGAAGTCAAAGGTTAATAAACTTCTCCTATGACAACAGCTATTGCTGTTTTCACATGGACTTCAGGAGCAGCTCTTACAATTCACATTACATGAAGGGTTTGTGTTTTTCACTCTACCCTGTAGGCCACCTCTGGCTCTGGAAGCACTGCCAACAAGACAACACTCTGCCAACTTCATTTCCTCCTCATCTGAGCAATTTACTAACGAGTTGGGGAGGGGGGGAACCCTCAAGCATATGTGCAAAGCTCCGTTCTGTTTCAAACAGGGACTCAGTTACTGAAAAGAAGGATTATAGTACTGAAATCATCATCAGCATCTACTACAGAGCTAATTTTTGAACAGCACTTCTCCTAATAGCAAACACTTTTCCCTGCACCTATCAGTGGGGCAGCAAAATGGGGCTGCACAGAGATAAAGCTGACTACGCCTGCATTTTCAGTAGAATTCCCAGGCATGTTAAAAATAAGACATTATGGCCTAATATAAAGATTGCTTTCCAGGAGCCACAATATACTGACTCCTATTAAGAGTAGCGAGTGGCTTCAGTAAGGAGGGAGCAAGAAATATGGGGGGGGGGGATGTGCCAGGGGAGGTTGCTGGGGATTGTGGATGTCAAGGTTTGGTGACTGGAGTGAAAAAGGATAGAGGTTCTACATTAGAAGCAATAGCAACAGGACTGGAGCTCCTACCCATCCTATGGAGACATAACTCAAGCATAGATTAAGATGGGTAGCCATGTTAGTCTGTATGTGGCAGTAGAAAAGAGTAAAAGTCCAATAGCAGTTTAAAGACTAACGGAATTTGTGGCAGGGTCACTGCTCATTTCTTCAGACTCACAAAAGCTCATACCCTGCCACAAATTTTGTTAGTCTTTAAGGTGCTACTGGACTACAACTCAAGTATGTCCCATGTCAAGAGGTTGGGGAGGGGTAGCAGAATAGCAAAGATACAATGGAAGAGAACTTGATAAAATGGGGTATAATATGACAAAGCGAGGAAGTGAGTTTAAAAGGCCTTGAAATTCAACACACTGTGGACAATTAAACTTCCAAGTGTAATACAGTAGGCTGAATTTGCTTTGTGACACTAAGCGTAGGGACCATGAACCGAGTGGTCTAGGATAGCCCAGTTTTATCTGAAGATGTCAGTGACTGAACTCGGGACCTTCTGCATGCAAAGTGGATACTCTACCACTGAGAGTGGTACCTCATCACCATTTGCTTACTCCATACTGTACTCCTTCCATGGGAGTTCTTTTATGTTTGGAGAAAATGCCAGATAAACCACAGCTATGGGACCTCACACATTTCAAAAAAACATTGGGTTTCTTGGATTCTCCAACTCAGTTATTCCTTTTTGACTTTCTGCACCTTGCTAAACATCTTTGGCTGACTCTCCTACTCTCTGTTCTTTGCCCTCCACACACTCAGACTGTATTGATGGTATTATGGGAGGAAATCCAAAGCTTGAAAGGGGGTGGGAGGAACATACTGAAAAAAGAAGATTTCTTCTCCAAAGTTTATTATGTGTCATCAGTGGCTCAGATGCCAAGATTCTTGCACAATGAATACTACTGGCATGAAACACTGGGATGGCTCCCAAAAGCAGATGGAAATGTCAAAGAAATGATGGAGGAAATCTGGTAAATAACTGAACAACTCCAACATTCATTCCCTGGCCTAGGAACAACAACAAAAAAATCCCTCTTAGATGTAACTAGCAGATTACACAGACAGAGCAAGAGGAGTCTGGGGAAAAGTATTTAGGAAAACAGTAGTATCTTGGATACCAGGTAAGCATTTCACAATCTACAACACACAAAAAAGAAAAATAATAACTTCTTATATTTCTACTTGCGTCATAAATTTCCTGTGTGACTTATAATGAATCTTGGGGGGCGGGGGGCTTATTTAATGCTTGATCTAAGCAAACATAATTATTATTAATTCAGATTTAGTTAAAATCATGGATCTGTATACAACCTGTCCAATTACATGTTTAGTACTTGTGGGATCATCAAGGTCCATTAAGGTTTTTGTTGTAAACCTATCCTGTCCTTATTAATATTTGAATTTTGATTCTGCAACATTCTATGGTCGCCATAATTGATTGGGCTCAAGAACTGGCAGTCAGAAGATGCTGGACAGGGCTGACTGGCTGCTTGGTGAAGTCCCGCCCACGTCAGCCCCGGTCAGTGTCTTCAGCTCAGTCTGCTCCAGTCCTCCGACAGGAGAGGACCATCTGCAGAGTGAGCTCAGGGACAGGCCCTCAAGGCCGAGGCAGGTGAGAGAAGCCCCTTTCCACCCCCCACTGTCCTCTGGGCATTCTATGGGTGCAGTAGGCCCAGAGAAGCCCTTTTCTGCCCCCCACCCCCTGGGCCTTCTATGGGGGCAGTAGGCCCAGAGAAGCCCTCCCCCCCCCAACCATCCTCTGGGCCTTCTCAGGGCCCAGTAGGCCCAGAGAAGCCCATTCTGCCCTCCCATCCTCTGGCCCTTCTGTGGGCCCATAGGCCTAGAGAAGCCCATTCTGCCCCTTTTCCCCCTTTCCTTTCTTCCTCTCTCCTTTCTTTCACTCTTCCCCTCTCTTCCTTCCTTCCTTCCTTCCTTCCTTCCTTCCTTCCTTCCTTCCTTCCTTCCTTCCTTCCTTCCTTCCTTCCTTCCTTCCTTCCTCCTTCCTCCAACCCTCTCTCCCTTCCACCCGCCCTCCCTTCCTTTCTAGGGCCTGTTGTCTTCCACCACAACGGGCTTTGCTCCCTAGTGAAACATAAATATATCCAGAAGTTTAGCTTTTAACACCGGAGCATTCTTTTCTAAAAGGAATGCTCCTATTGAGACATAAAATAGCACCTGCTGTGAAAGTGTTAAGCCCTTGCACAATTCAGTGGATACTGATCACTTCTGTCATGGCTTCCCAGTAAGGAAATGAACACATAAAACCAGTGGTATTTGAACGATATTGGTCACTGGCTTGTTTCTGAACTTAACTCAAGGTGTGAGTACTGATCTTTAAAGTCCCGTAGCTTGGTTCCAGACTTCATAAAAGTCTGTATCTGCTTTTATCAACCTGTCCTAGTCTTGAGGTCAATGGATGGTGCTTTCCTGAAGGAACAGACCTTACCTAAGGTGACATGCAACAGTACATTTTGGGGGATGCTATTCCAAACTGTGGGACTCCTTTCATCAGGAGATGAAACTGGTACAGGCCTTTCAGAGCAAATTAAAAAAAACCTTTTAAATACGTTAAACAAAAGGGCATTTTCTGCAGTTTTTTGAGGGGGAGGGTTGTATCTGACTTGTTTTATTGATGTTGGTTTTAATGCTGATTTCCCTGATTCTGTAATTTTAATTATTGGTTTAAATTTAGGGTTGCCAACCTCCAGGCGGTGGCTAGAGATCTCCTGGGATCAGTGTTCCCTCTAAGCAGGGTTAGTGTGAGCTAGCTCACATATTTTTTAGCCTCTGGCTCACACATTTTTGTCTTAGCTCAGGAAGGATGGCTCCAGAGCAAACTAATTGATGCAGCAGCCAAATCGCTCACTCACAACTTTAATGCCAGTAACTCACAAGGTAGAATTTTTGCTCACAAGACTCCACAGCTTAGAGGGAGCATTGCCTGGGATTACAACTGATCTCCAGCTGACAGACATCCGTTCACCTGGATAAAACACCTGCTTTGGAAGGTGGACTGTATGGTATTATGCCCCATTGAAGTCCCTCCCCTTCACAAACCCTACTCTCCCCAGGCTCTACCCCCCAAATCTCCAGGTATTTCCCAACCCAGAATTGGGCAACCCCAGTTGGCCTCATCCTTTTTTTAGGGGATCCATACTGTGTTGTAGCTCTGTACCTACAGTGGGTGAATTAGGCAGCAGTAGTTTCAGAGGACAGCTGTGTTGGTCTTCAGTAGAACATCTAGGTTCAAGTCCAATGGCACCGTAGAGACCAAGAAGATTTTCATGGTATACGATTTTGAGAGTCAAAGCTCCCTTCATCAGATTATTCAGTAGCATATTCTGTGAGCTGATCTAAGTAAACACCAGATGTTTCCATTGTAGGCAGGTATCAAGAAATATGACCTATCATATGGCATCTTTCTCCACGTCTCCCGTGTCATCTTGATAACAGTAGGCAATAGGCATATGCCATTACAATCTGTGAGAGACCTTCCATTGGCCTCAATGGATGGTACCTTGTAATTTTCAGTCCTGACAAAAATAAATCATGCTGCTTTATGCTGACCTTCCAGTTCCTCTGAAGATCTACTAAGAAATTAGGCTTAAGTGTACAAATACATTGTGGCCCTTCAGAGTGCTTGCTATGGAGGGGGTTTTAATTCCTAGAATAAAGTCCAAGGAACCCTGCCCACTTCCAAAACATTAGCAGGAAGTTTTTCTGTCAATACAAGCGGGAGTGCTGAATCAAGTTGATGGCTGATTCAGATCAGTGGTTCAGAATGCTGTAGTGATTCCTGGCACATCTCCAGGTTTCATAATAGAGTCTGCCAACTTGGCAGGCAGGGGAGATCACAGTGGCAATTTTTCAAATGGGGAGAAATGGTCCAAGGAGGAGCTGTAACTCTATACAAACTGTCTAGAACTGATGACGGGAGCCTCTGCTTCAAAAGGTCTGGCCAAGAACGGGGCGAATTGTTGTGTCTTGCTAAAGATGGACAGACTTCCTTGTATGACTTTGAATACCAAAGGGCACTCAGTTCCAAAGCTTAAGGCAAACTGGAAACGGGATTTCAAATATCAATGTGACTCAACCTGGCATGTCAATTTATCATATATTCTGTTAGACATAAGAGACTGAAACCTCTAAAGGGATCCCCCCTCCACGTTCACATTGCTGTCTTCAAAACAAACAAGCATATCGAAAGGTTTCATTAAAGTGGGAGGGATGTGAGTTATATCATGTGATTCTGTTGCATGGCTAGATCAGCTGTAGTCATGTTGACTCATAAAGTCAAACCTCCCAAAATCTGTAACAGCTGTCATGCTTACTGCCAGACGTCAACACAGAATTTATGATACCTTTGCTATTTGTCCATATTTCATGACCTGACTCCTCTTGAGGACTCGTCAAGGGAGCCACACATGGCTGGCTTTGAGTCAGCAGAAGCCAGCAAACAGGCTGACGAGCTGCAGGCTGATCAAGACTCACCACCAACAGCTGATCCAGAGCCACAGCTCTGATGCAGCAGGTGAGACTCATGTGATTAAGACCACCAGGCTTACCTCCACCCTTAGAGTGCCAGAGACAGACACTTAGAAGGGAGCTGCAAGCAAGAAGGCAGAGTCCAAGTGCACATCCCCTGGCCCATTGCCAGCTGCTTGCAGATGACAGCCTGGAGAATTTGCAGCAGTACTCCCAAGTGGCTGGCTGCTAACAAGGGCTTGTTAAGAAAGTGCCTATAAAACCCAGGGCTGGGAGCCTGCATATTGTGGAAGAACAAGTAATTCTGTTTGACTCTATAACCACAGCTTTTGACCCTACTTTCTTAGTGTGACCTTGGACCAGCTTGGGACTTTGACTTCGGCTTTGTGACTCTCTGGCTTGTGGATGACCATTGAACCTCCTGACTATGATCTCTACTTCACCCCTTCTGGTAACGAACCTCTGGCTTGCGCACGTTTGGCTTTTGGACTTTTGGGACTGAACTCTGGACTTTGTGTGAGCACCTCAACATGTCTGGCTTGCCTGCCTGCTACATGACACTGGGTGGCCTGGGGGTGCTGCCACTTGTGGTGCCTTGTACCTGTGGTGTCTGCTCCCCCATCAGATAATCTGGTGGCCTTTGGCCTGCGGCGGCTGCTGCTGCTATATAGGCATGCCATGGCTTGCCAATGATCTCTGGCTTGAACATCCAGCATTGGCCCGCCATAGATCACCTTGCAGCCTTGGTTGGAGATGGTTGCATCTACCTGGGCATTTCCAGCTCATCAGGCTTTGCTTGGCCTGGGTCCCACCATGCATGTGGCCTCAGACCTGGGTCACTGCCCTCCCGCTTCTGCAGATGGGGGGGTTAGTTCAATGTCTTCCCAGTCCCCTTCCATGGTGGTTCAGGTGCAGGGGAAGGTTACAACACATAACCATTCACATTTTACCCAGGGGCCTAGGCTCACAGCATTGGCAGTGGGAGCAGGCAGGGGAAGGAGTTTGCCCCCCTCTGGGGAGCACAGGAGCATCTGCCCAGTGCTGCACCACTGTCTTTCTGGTCCACCCATGTGGATTTTCCTCTGCACCCTCCAGCCCATGGGGCCTTGAAGTGAGGATGCACCAACTCGGAGCTTGCCAGATGCTGTCCTATATAAAGTTTATATCTCTGGTACCTGGCATTATGTTTTATGGCACACATGGCATGGCCCAACAAAGCCATATACATTTATGTCAGATCCAGCCCTCGTAACAAATAAGTTCACCTCTGCACTAGCCATGTATGGTTGCCCTCCTAACCACACTGTCTGTGGTTTCAGTCCCTGGCATCTCCAGTTAAAAAGATCACGCTGAAGGTGCTGTGAAAGAACTCTTTCTGGAGGCTAGAGCAAACAATACTGACCCTGACAAACAAATGGTCTGACTCAGTGGAAGGCAGTTTCCTGTATTCATGCGCCTGAAATGTGAAACATCACGGAAGGCTATGTCAAGGCTAGCATGACAGATTCAGAATCATGACCTTTGTAGACATGGTTTTGCAGACTAAAGAGCAATCATAATCCAGTCCAGGCAAACTCAGGTATGTTCTATTGAATTCACTGGGATTTACTTCTGAGTAAACATATATAGCATCAGGTGTCTAGTTTGTACCTTACTCCTCCATTTAATCATCGGACCTTAAAGTGCTAACTTAAGCTGTGTTGTGCCCATTTCAGCTAATGAGCTAGTATTGAAAGATCAGGTTGCAGTAAAAAAAATGGAGAATTATTCATATTCTGGTTTAGCAGCATCCATATGACCAACACATCTTTCAGAAATAGCAACAGCAATCACAACATTTGTGGCCATTTGTTGTGGGTTGGTTTTTTCCCCTCCCCTTTTACAAATGTTATGGCATCTGGGGATTCTGTTTTCTTAGCACTTTTCTGTATTTGTTAAATTTGCTTTATTTTTAGAAAATATCTTTCTTTCTGAAATTATGGATCACTGTGCAAATTTTACGTGCATCTGAAATTGATGTAGATGTGTTTAGCAAGCTTGATTCTGCGAATTAGAAGAAGAGTTAGATTTATACCCCGCCCTTCACTCAAAGTCTCAGAGTGGCTTACAATCTCCTTTCCCTCCCCCTCCCCACAACAGACACCCTGTGAAGTAGGTGGAGCTGAGAGAGCTCTTTTGAGGACTGCTCTTGAGAGAACAGCTCTAGAGAACTTGTGACTGACCCAAGGTCATGCCAGCAGCTGCAATGTGGAGGAGTGGAGAATCAAACCCGGTTCTCCAGATTTGAGTCTGCAGCTCTTAACCGCTACCCCAAACTGGCTTCACACTGAGATTTAGGCAATCTTCTGGTTGAATTTTGAATCAATTCCTCTTTGACTTTCTATATTCTTTCCTCATTTCCAGTTCACACATCTACTACCAAATCATCCATTATGTTTTGTGCACTGATGAGATACATTCTGATTTGGAGGCTTTTAGAAAATGTAATGTTAATTGTTTTTGTTACACTGCTGTACAAGATCACCACTTCTGTAAAGAGCTGGCTGGTAATATGGATGCCCTAAGGGGAGCGGAACAAGCAGTGCTTTCGAAACTGTCCTCCAATACATTTAATGTTCAGCAAGCAACCCTGCACATGTCCCAATTATTCCAGCTTTTCCAAGCCTTCTCAGGAAAGGGGGACAATCCCCCTTGGAAAGACTGTGGCTATGAAGGTTCATACCCTGCTCTCTTTTATGGTTGTCCCTTTCCTAGCACTATTCCTTGAGAAGAAAGGCCTTGGAGAAGGCAATTTCAAAGGTCTCCAGCAAGGTCAAAAGCCTGGATATTCCTGGATTCTTTTGAACATGCTCAGAATGAATACTCTAGTACCACTAGAAGCCTGGATAAGGGATGCCGTGCTGTCTCTCTGCACATTTTATTTTAGTACTGTACATACCATGTTGTTCTGAATCACAACTGTTATTTATATATTTTAATTATATTCTTAAAAAGTAACAAACTCAGAATCTTCCACATTAAATGCAAAACTGACAGAACTGTTAATGTATGTAGTGTACATACACAGTACACTTAAGATCTGTGTGTAAATTTGTTTAGCTTTTTTTAAAAAAATGATGTATTATTGAAAAATCATATTCCAAGTCTAGCCAAAATGCAAACTATCACTAGGCAATGCAGCATTTTCTCTGCTGTCACCTTTAGAATTCAGTTCTGAGTCAACAGCTCTCTGTCTGTTCTTTAGCATTTTACACAATTTCCTCTCATATGGCCAATCTTCCCGTTCTTTTTTTTTTAAAGTCATAATTACATCTAGAAGAAGAAGAGTTTGGATTTATACCCCGCCCTTCACTGCCCAAAGGTGTCTCAGAGCGGCTTACAAACTCCTTTCTCTTCCCCTCCCTACAACAGACACCCTGTGAGGTAGGTGGGGCTGAGAGAATTCTAACACAAACTGTCCTTGAGAGAACATCTGTGCCAGAGCTTGTGACTGACCCAAAGCCACATCAGCAGGTGCAAGTGGAGGAGTGGGGAATCAAACCCGGTTCTCCCAGTTAAGAGTCCGCGCACTTAACCACTACACCAAACTGGCTCTCTAGAAACTCATTATAAAACTCAGAGTAAAAACTCATGAGGGGTGCACATATCTACCATTTTCCATTAAAAATACATTATAAATTTCCATTATAAGTGTAGAAATCCATATTTGGATTGTCCCTCATGACCAGATCTTGTGGTACCTGGATGGCTAACAAGATTTTCTACTTGCATTAACTTTCATAGACTAGAGCACACCTCATGCTTATGCTGGAATTAAATATCTGTTAATTTTTAAGATGCCACAGGATTTTTTCCCCTGCAACAGACTTTAACACTGGTGGTGGAAAGTGCCATCGAGTTGCAGTCAACTTATGGTGACCCCATAGGATTTTCAAGACAAGAGATGTTCAGAGGTGGTTTGTCATTGCCTGCCTCTGCGTCACAACCCTGGACTTCCTTGGCGATTCTTAGCTTCTGAGATCTGATGGTAACAGGCCAAGTCTGGGCCATCCAGGCCAGGGCCAGTGTTCCCTCTAAGCTGAGTTAGTGTGAGCTAGCTCATAGTTTTTTAGCCTCCGGCTCACACATTTTTGTTCTAGCTCAGGAAGGATGGCTCCAGAGCAAAATCACTTATGCAGTAGCCAAATCACTCGCTCACAACTCTAATGCCAGTAGCTCACAAAGTAGGATTTTTGCTCACAAGACTCCACAGCTTGGCCAGGGCTATTAAAACTACAAGTCTGGAATTATATGAATGTCTGAAAATAGTAAGTTTTTAAGGGAAAGTTTTAGATCAGGGGTCTCGAACTCATTTGTTATGAGGGCCGGATCTGACATAAATAAGACCTTGTTGGGCCGGGTCATGTGTGTCATAAAATGCAATGCCAGGTAGCGGAGATATAAACTGTATAAAGGACACAAACACAAAGGATTTATTTACTTAAAATAAAAATATGCTTAAATCTTGAGTATGCTGTTCAGGTGTGTATCTATAAGCTGCAAATCTATGATGATGCGGCAGCAGCAGAACTGGAAGAAGAAGCAGAAGACAGCCAGTTCCACTGTGGGCCTGATAGAAGCCCTCCGGGGGCCTGATCCAGCCCCCGGGCCACATATTTGACACCCCTGTTTTAGATCACCCCTTTGCTTGCTGTGCTGTTTTTTTAATTTGTATGGAGTTTTTAACATAGAAACAGAAATGTATAAAATAGATCCATTGTTGAGTTGGATCTATTCTACCATCTCACATTTCTACCACCTCATTCTGCAGTATGTATAGACCATTTCTCAGGTTTTTATCTTGAGCAGAAGCTGAAACTTAGTATCTGATTCTGGAAAGGGCTCTTTATTTACTTAACAAATATGGATTGCTATGCGAGCCCCGGCCCCCGCCGAGCCCGCGCTGGCGGGGAGGGGCTGATTTGCCTCCGCGAGAGGCATGAAGAACGAAGACGCCAATAGGGGGCAGAGCCAGCCTATTTAGGTCTGGCTCTCGCCCCCTCCCTCGCCTGTTCGTCGAAGCGCTCGGACGGCAGACGCTGTGCTGCTTCGTGTGAGAGGCCTTCTGGCTAGGCGAAGAGTCGCAGCAGCATCGCGTCTGTCGTTTGGGGGTGGATCGTCGATCCCGCGGCTTTAGGTCGCGGTTTCGAGGCGGCGGTTTCGTCGGCGTCTTTTGGCGGCGTCTATTGGCAGCGGCGGCGGCTTTTGACAGCAGCTGGGGCATTCTTCGAAGATTGGCTGTGGGGGCTGCCCTGGATCGAGGCGTCGATAGTGTGGCTTGGGGCTGCTGGGCAGTAGAGGCTGCCAGGGGTGGTTGTGTGGCTGGTGGGCTGGTCTCCTTTTCGTGTAGTTAGTTGTTAAGGGTCAGTTGGGAGTATATTCCCCCCCCTCTTTTCGGAGTGGCAGTGGCTCGTGGTGTGGTGAGGCCACGGGGGCTGCGTTTCTGGCTTTTCATCTCCCCCCCCCTTCTTACTGAAAGCGGATACAAGGTGGGGGTGTATGGGCTTCTACGCCGTTTGGTAGGCCCATGGTCCTTTTGGCAACAGGGTGAAGGCTGTTTGGGTTGGGAGAAGTTGGGTGGCCGTTTGCTATATTGAATTGGGCAGCCATTTTACATCCACCTTGTGGCTCTGTTCAGTTCTTTGTGGGCGGCCATCTTAGGTTTTCCCTTGTCAGCGGCCATCTTAGGTTTTCCCTTGCCAGCGGCCATCTTAGGTTTTTTCCTTGCCAGCGGCCATTTTAGGTTTTTTCCTTGCCAGCGGCCATTTTGGTGCCTTTCTCTACAGCAGCATTTGATGGGCCTTGTTTTGCTGGCCATCCTAGATCACTCTCCTGATTCCTACTACTCATAATTGGGCTCCTGCCAGTTACATAGTTCTTCTTTAGCCTTTTTGGGCTTGTGGGGGGGGAAGTGTGAGCTGTGCTGTTCCAGGTGGTTATCTATTTGGCCCTTTATCCTAAGCATGGCTCCTAAGAAGGGTACTGGGGTTTCTAAGGGAAAACAACCCGCTCCCAAACGGGCTGGGACAGTTCCTGTGTTGGGCAGGCAGCCTATTCAAAAACGGCCTGCTTTGGTCCCTTCATATGCTCCTGCGGAGGAGCCTGTGCCTGCGGAAGTTACGGCAGGTGTAGTTACATCACCGGGGTTCTTGGCACCTGCTCCTCTGTCAGGCTCTGTACAATTGGCTGTGGTTCCTGGGATGCCCACCGGTGCTATTTCACCGGCTCTTTTGGAAGCGTTCTGGGACGGTCCGGTCAGTAGGGCCATTCTGGATAGATTAGCTAGCATTGAGCGGCGTCTGGATGGGCCTTTGCCCTCGGCGCCGCCAGCTATGTCTTCTATGGAGTCTTTTCAGGCCCAGGTACTGACCCGTCTTTCTGCTATTGAGGGCCGGTGTGCAGGTCTACCAAGCCAGGCTGTTGTACCAGTGAGAGATGACGCACGACCGGCTTTGATGGAGGCTGCCGCGGTGGAACGACAGGGCGGGGATCAGCAGGTGGATGTCCGCAGTGTCCCATCTCAGGTGTCAGGTAGGCCTATTGCAACTCAAACACAAGACATTACTTGGCCATGGGGCCCGGTGGGCTTGCAGGCTCCCACTGTGTCACCTATGTTCATGCCAGGCGAGGCATCTCTGCCTCCGGCAGTCAGTACGCCTGCTCCATTAAGATCTGTCGAGGCGACACAGGTTCAACCTGCGGCAGATGGGGTAACAGCGGCTGGCACTTCGGTGGATCCTCCCGCTGGTGATGGTTTAATGATGTCACTGCCTGGTGAATCTTCATTAGCCACAGTGGGCACGGCCCCACCGGCCTGCTCAGGTATGCAATTACAGGGTGGGGTGTGGACTGGTTGCGCTCCCCCAGATCCTGGTAATAGGACTTATGAGATGGTGCCAGCAAAGGAGTTGCCATCAGGGGAGCTTGCCATGCCATTAGGTGACCACCTCACTGCGGCTACCAGGGAGAAGATCCTGCGGGGAGATTATGTAGATGTCTTCTCCTTGTTGTATAGGGAATTGGATAAGAAGGATCGTGAGGACCTTGATGAGCACGATAAAGAACGCTTGAAGCGTCGTAGAGTGGACAGGATTTATGCTAACTAGTACCCTGGCTTTTTAATCTATGCGGGGGTGCTAGTTAGGGCAAAACCTGAAAGGGCTTCATCGTTGCTCCAATATATGGATATAATCCATAAGGGTTATTCCGATTTTGCTGGGTCTGCCTGGATGGAGTACGATAGGACCTTCAGGATGAAGGCAGCTATGTATCCGGCTCTCCGTTGGGATTTGATCCATCCACATATTTGGATGCAGACGATGTCCCCCGCCAGGCCAATGGGGGGAACATTCAGACAGTGGGCATGTTGTAAAAAAGGCTAATGCAGCCAATGTTGGGGTCACCCGGTCCCCAGGTGGCCAGGCAGTGCAAGGGCGCTCTTTATGTTGGGAGTTTTCCTCACTAGGGTCCTGTGGCCGTAGGCCATGTCCCTTTCGGCACGAATGCCCCCTCTGTGCCGGCTCCCACTCCTTTCCGTCCTGCCCCAAGTCAAAGTTCAGATCTGCTGCTAGGGATGGCAAGGGTGGCAGACGTCAAGGAGGGGGAGCGGTCAGGCCTTACCTGACAAAGGGACCCAGTCCAATTAAGGTCTCAGTGTTGGAGCGCCTGTTGCGCCTTTACCCTAAGTTTGCCGATAGGCAGTATTTGTTGGAGGGGTTCAAGTTTGGCTTTCACATTCCCTATATGGGTGAGAGAGGTTCCTTTTCTGCTCCTAATTTGCCCTCAGTTCGTGGCATGGAGCAGGTGGTTAGAGCCAAGATTCTGAAAGAATGTTTGGAAGGCAGGGTAGTTGGTCCTTTTCCCTTTCCTCCGGTGCCTAACCTGCGGGTTTCGCCCTTGGGTGTAGTGCCAAAAAAGGCACCTGGGGAGTATCGCCTCATTCACCATTTGTCTTATCCTCACGGCAGCTCGGTGAATGACGCCATACCTAGTGAACTCTGCTCTGTTAGGTACACTTCTTTTGATGAGGCAGTTGGTATGGTCCGTAGCTGCGGGCGGGGGGCCGAATTGGCTAAATGCGATATCAAGTCGGCCTTTCGGCTTCTGCCGGTCCATCCAGATGACTTTGTCCTTTTGGGTTTCTCCTTTGATGGGCAGTATTATATGGACAGGGCCCTCCCAATGGGATGCTCTGTGTCCTGCGCTGCATTTGAAAGGTTCAGTTCCTTTTTGGAATGGGCTCTGCGTGCACGCACGGGCTTGTCCAGTACTGCCCACTATTTAGATGATTTTTTATTTGCCGGCCCCGAAGGATCTGGAATTTGTGCACAGTTATTGTCCAATTTTGAGCAGATGGCTCTGGAACTTGGAGTTCCCTTAGCCTCTGAGAAAACAGAAGGCCCTAGTACGGTCTTAACTTTTCTAGGTATTGAGTTGGACACTGTGCTACAGGTGTCACGCTTGCCTCTTGAAAAATTGGCTAACCTTCTTCGGTTAGTTGAGGAAGCGTGTACTAAAACTAAATTGACACTCAGGGAGTTGCAACAGCTAATTGGGCACCTTAATTTTGCGTGTAAAGTCGTGGCCCCAGGGAGGGCATTCTTGCGCAGGCTGTGCGACTCAACAATAGGTTTAAGGCGTCCACATCATAGGACAAGGGTTACTCAAGGGATTAGAGATGACTTGTCAGTTTGGCGGGACTTCTTGGCCTCTTATAACGGGGTGTCCTTCTGGAGGACCGATCTCCAACTTGAGGCTGAACTGCAGGTCACCTCTGATGCAGCAGGCTCTTTGGGTTTCGGTGTCTACTTTAGGGGTCACTGGTGTGCAGAAGACTGGCCTTCTGAGTGGATTCAGGCCGGGTGGACACGTGACCTGACGTTTCTGGAGTTTTTTCCCATAGTGGCAGCTGTGTACATATGGGCTGATGACCTGGCTTGCCAGACAGTTCACTTTTGGTGTGATAACATGGCAACAGTTCAGGTCATCAACTCCTTAACGTCTCGGTCACCCAGAGTAATGGCGCTTGTCCGGGCCTTTACCCTCCAATGCTTGCGCTACAATATTTTGTTTAAGGCCAGGCATGTGCCAGGAGTCAATAACGGGGTCGCTGACGCTCTGTCTCGGAAACAGATGGAGAGGTTTCGTCAGTTGGCCCCGGACTCCGACCAAGTAGCGGTAAGAATGCCCGAAGACCTGTGGCAGATTGGAGGGCTGAAGCCGAGAGGGCAATGGGCTTAGCTCTTGCACCCAGCACACGCCGGGCTTATAAGCGGGCCGGCCAGCAGTTTGTGGCCTTTAGGCAGAAGGTGGGCCTTCAGCAACTCTGGCCTATCCCAGTGTCACACCTGATCCAATTCTGCGTGTCTGTGAAAGGTAAGGGTCTGTCTGTCCGTTCCATCCGGGGCAAGTTGTCAGCCCTTGCCTTTGCAAGTAAGGCCGGGGGTTTCAGGGATGACACTGGGGATTTCCGTATTCGGAAAATGCTGGATGGCTGGGCCCGTGAGGATGGTGCTCCCCCTGACACAAGAGAACCTTTTTCCCCTTCTGTACTTAAGGGTTTGAAACCCCAATGGGTTTCTTTGTGTTCGGATGCATACGAGGCTGCCTTGTTTCATTCAGCAGCCTTGGTTGCATTTTTCGGGGCTCTTAGAATTAGTGAGCTGGTAGCCCGCTCCCGACAGGACAAGTCGGGCTATGCGTTAAGCATAGGGGATGTTCGGGTAAGTGATGAGGGCCTACAAATTACAATTCGGCGTTCTAAGACCGACCAATTGGGCAAGGGCACTATAATTTCAATGGGCCCTTGTTTTGATTCTGACCTTTGTCCAGTTGTAGCACTCCACACATATTTGGCTTTGAGGGGGAGTAGTATAGGTCTCCTGTTTATACACAGGGATGGATCGCCCTTGACCAGGTTTCAATTTTGGGCAATTACCAAAAAGGCTCTGGTTGCTTTGGGCCTTGGAGGTTTCCAATTTGGGACTCACTCTTTCAGAATTGGGGCAGCTTCCACGGCTGCAGCTATGGGCTATCAGGGACCTGACATCCAAAGAATTGGCAGGTGGCGGTCAGCACGTTACAAGACGTATTTACGGACCTGCAAAGTCTGAGCTGTTCATTCAGTTTTGTTATAACGGGAATGTTGTTTTTGAGCCTTAGTGCTCTTGTCTTGTTTTGGTTAACTAGTTTCTGTTTCAGGTGCGGTTGGTGGCCGGAGCAGGAGCCGTGTGCTGATCTGTGGCCACAGTATGGTGTTCTGGGCCGCGCACCAGGCCAAGAGAACGACCATCGGATCCCAGTTGGGATGCAGTGAGCGGGCAGAGGTCGAGTGGCTTGGCCGAAGAGGCATGCACTGGCCTCAGTTGATGCCGCTACTGTTTGGGGAGAGACGTGGTCCTCCGCCTGATGTACTGCTGATACACCTTGGTGGTAATGACTTGGGTCTCATGAAAGGTAAGGCCCTAGTCATTCAGGCCAAGGCAGATTTGGCTGGCATTGCGGACCGTTGGCCGGGGGTGCAACTGGTCCTGTCAGCGATTTTACCGCGTCAGGTGTGGCGCAGTATCGGTGACCCTAGGTGTCTGGACCGGGCAAGGCGGAATGCCAACCGGCAGTTTAAGAATGCCATGGAGGGCGGTTTGGGCATCTTTTTGTTGCACCCTGATATACGGGTCGAGTTCCCTGACCTGTATAGGGGGACGGGGTGCACCTTTCTAACAAGGGCAACGACATTTTTCTTTCAGATCTGAAGCGAGGGGTCCTGGTGGCGCTGGATCACTTGGTGGGGGCCAAGGCCTAAGCAGAGGCTTGGCCTTTGCTGTGGCGGGGTAGCGCGATCTGGATGGAAATGGTGAGCACCGGGGCATTGTTATAAAGGAAATAAAGGGTCCTCCAGGAACGGCTTTCGGGCCTTTGCGGCTCAAGGCCGGGAAGGGGTGATCTTCCTTGGAACAATCTGGCCCGGCCTACCTTAGCGGGCCTTTGCGGCTTCTGGGGTGGTGGGTCAGGGGTTCTTTTCAACATGCCAAGCTGCTGGTCAAAAAGCTACCTTCGGTGGCTTGTGATCGGAGCAGGTGCGTCGCCCAGAAGGAAATGCAGGTGGTCTGGAGTTTGACACCTGTCATATTCCTCAGTACATTCTGACAACCCCTCGCTAGTATTTGTCGTTATTAAATAATTAATAAAGTGGCCCTTGTTAAATCCATATTGGTGTCTGTCTCTTCATTCCGACTGGGGGGGCAAAGTCAACCGGGATCATCACTCATGATAATGCTACGTTTGAGCAGGGCTTTTTTTTTTTTTTATCCCAGAATTCTCAAGAGGGAAATGAAGTTTTCAATCTGTATACTGAAAACTTGTGAACTTTTAAACATTTTTAAAAGAATTTTGTCAAAGAGGTTCTGGAACTCTGTTCCAGCACATTCCCCCAGAAAAAAAGCTCTGTGTTTGAGACATTAAAGTGAGCAGTACCCAAGTTAGCAACAAGTTTTGTGAAAGTGAGGGCCCAAATCAATAAAGCGATGGCCCAAATCCCACTAGTGCTTCATAGTGCTTCTTTTTGTTGACTTGGTCTTAAAAATATGTGGACTCCAGTACTATAAAATGTAAACTGTATCACTAGAAACCTGCACCAATTTTCCTTAAAAGAATTTAGTTTTTAAAACCTGTTTGTTTAAGTAGTCACTACTGCCCTGACAAAAATCAAGTTTTTTTTAACACCAACTTTGTTGCAGCTCTCTGGGAAAAAAAAGTCACAAGTAATGTAGCTCTATTGCCTGATAAACCAGTTTAACCAGAATGTATTTTGCCATGTGGTGCTTGGTTGGTCCATTCACTCACACAGATTCCCAGCTTTCATTTTTTGAAAAAAATGTAAGCCTCTGGGTTTTTTGGATTAAGAGACAGAAGACAAAATGTGGAGGCCATTTTCTGCTTACTTTTTACAATGGGAAAAAGTCCATTCTGCCTTCCCTTTGTTTTAGCAAATGAGGGAAGTCATGGCTATGATTGACAAGTATAGGAAGCCCAGGGGAACACTTGATTTCTTTATTGCTAGGACGGCCCGCAGCAGTTGGTAGCTTTATCTGTGTCCCTACTTATTAGGTTATAAACAGCTTCAAAAAGTAGTTTTAAGGAAAAGTATCTCATGCCTTCTTGTATGTTTCCAAATTATTCCAAAAAACCCAGGAATATAATAAAAATTAGTTTCTCTTTCTCTCTAAAAATACGGGGTAGTTTTTAATCAATTCCTTCTACAGCTTTATTTGTAAGGTTAACAGCAGCAGACAAACAAAATGATATTTATATTTTCAAAACTGGCCAATACTTTTAGACGGTACACTAGTGAATATAAAGGACCCAGATTCGGTGGCATCACCTAAAGCAGGAGTCCTCGATGTGGTTCCTATGGCAACCATGACACCCATTAATACCATTCCCAGCACCTGCCAATTTTCTTCAGGTTGGTCATTGGAAATTTAGTCATATGCAAGAAAAATATTTTTATATGTTCATTTTTAAAAGACATCTTGTTAAAACAGCTTCTTCCTGAAATGTTGAACAGTTACTATTAGTGTTATGTGCGACCTCAATCCCTGACATTTTGTGGTTGGCGCTGCCTGTTGTGGCTGCCATTTTATGCTTGCACTCACCGCCCTGTGTCAGAATTCCAAAGGTGCTGGCAGGCTCAAAGGCCCCACATGGCCCCACCCACTTTCTAAAAACACTTGGCAGGTGCCACGAAAGGTTTTGAAGGACACCATGATGCCTTCCTAGGGTTGCCAGCCTCCTGTTGGTAGCTGGAGATCTCCTGGGATTACAACTGATCTCCAAGTGACAAAGAAGAAGAGAAGAGATTGAATTCATACCCCGCCCTTCACTCAGAGACTTGGAGCAGCTTACAAACTCCTTCCCATCCTGCAACAGACACCCTGTGAGGTAGGTGGGGCTGAGAGAGTTCTAAGGGAAGTTCCCTCTCTGACAGAACTATGGCTTGCCCAAGGTCATCCAGCAGCTGCAAGTGGAGGAGTGGGGAATCAAACCTGGTTCTCCCTGATTGTAGTCAGCACACTTAACCACTACACCAAACTGGCCCTGAGATCAGATCTCCTGGAGAAACTGGTGGCTTGGAAGTTGGATACTATGGCCTTATACCCTGTGGAGGTCTCTCTGCTCCCCAAATCCTGCCCTCCTCAGGCTCCACTCCCCAAATCTCCAGGAATTTCCCAACCGAGAACTGGCAACCCTGTGCCTACCAGCACCCTGGTAGGGACCCCGTTTTAGTCTGAATATGGAAGCATGATGTTAGGGGATATTTGAGATGTTTATCTCTATGCACGCTTTAGGAAGTCTGATTTAAATTGATAGGATTTACTTAGAAGGAGTCAGTTGGGACTGGACTTTAATGATGTGCTCCTATTCACACTCTGTTGATTCAATTTTATGGAAACTAATGTAATATTGAAATCTATGAGAGGTAGGTTTTCATTGACTAGCAGCCCAAATCTTACATCAGGTGACTATGAGTATTTTCTATTTCTATTAAGATGAATACTGCAATCTAAGATGTGCGTGTTTTACTATTTACTTGTCAAAGGTTGAAGACCTGGGAGTAAAAGGAGCTTCGACTTGCGTATTGACTGACCAGATGCAGAGCCATGTATTACTGGATCAACAAACCCAGAGTCCATAGGGCATGGGCTTTGCTCCATATTTCTCTCTGGCAGACATACTAAACTGTTGTTTCAGAAGAGAGCCCAAGTAAACATCTGCCTGCCCTACTCACTAGATTCTCCTATCTAAAATCTGTACGTGCTGTCCATCTACGCACTGGATGTAACATTGGAAAAGGCCTACATGCACAAAACTCTCTAGGCTTCAACTATGTGGTTCTTTCATGGATTTTGTATTGGTTAAAAATGCATAGTTTGGGCTATGCATTTTTGTGCATGGACCGTAGTGCAAATGCTACATCTACATGTGTGGTGGAATAGGCCTGCTCCAGCCTACAGGCCCTGTTCCACCCTGCCCTCCATGGTTTTCCCAACTCTTTCTGGTAACCACTGCCACCACCTAACCTTTGCAAGGAATTGCCCGCTGGGAGGGTCAGGACACCCAGCTTCCCCTCCAAGTTCTGAGACCTTGCCTCTATGTCTCCTGCTGCCCAGTGCCTGGTCACCACAGAGGCCATTTACTGCCTTGTGTGTCCCTGCAGGAATAGTCACTTGCCAACTGACTGCCTTCCCCCTGGTGCTCCTTTTAAAATAGCATGTCTAAGATGGTGGATGTCTATGTGGTACAGAGAACCACTACCAGCACCAAAAGTTGTGAAGTATTCATTTATTAAAAAGAAAATGTTCACAAGCATACTTATAGCACAGCACCAGGTTGAGCAAGGGATTCAAAAGAAATGGGTAAAATGCAGTTCCTCTGTCCCTCTCTCTATACATATGCCCTATCAGGTGTTGAAATATAGGACAGGCTTAGCTTAGGAAGTTATAGATCTCTACCTTGAAGCTTCCTCCAATTCTCCAGGCCCATGCATGGGCTGCAGTCACACACACTAAATAATCCAATTTCAATCCACTTTCAGTGCACTTTCCAACTGACTCCTCCTAAATTCACAAAACCAACTTGAAAAGTGCACTGAAAGTGGATTGAAAGTGGATTATTTAGTTTGTGTGACCGCAGCCATGGTTAATGGCCGCCTCCTTCAGACCTCAGTTAAGATTTCTGTCTGCTCTGATGGACTCAGCACAAGAGACCTTGCTCCCCTGTGTTTTATCACCTCTCTTTTCCCCACCCACTGACCAGGTTAGGCTGGGTCAAAGAAGCTTTTCCTGGAGATTATTCCTGGAGTTCCTTCTTGAAATCTCTTTAGCATTTAATGCCTCCAAATCTCTGTTCCCTGCTTGGGGGGGGGGGCTGGACCCTCCTATTGTCTCTAGCTAGACCTATTAGCATTTCTTAAGGGGTAACTGAGGTGAGACTGGGAAGACATTGACTGACTTCCTCCTCCCTGCCTGTTCTCTGCCCACAGAGGGGGGGGACTTTTTAAAACACAAAGTGAAGGCTTTGCTCATTTTAACCTCAAATAAAAAACCAAACCCATTTCTTCACAACATTTTAATCAAGCTGTCTTTAACCAGGACATGTATACCTGCTCGGTGGCTATGGTATAACATGTAACCTCTGCATACATAGCAACTTACTTACAGTGTATTAAGCTTGCACTTAGTTATATGTTTTTTACAAGAAGTCTACCATTTTTACTCACCTCTAAATGAAGGGAAAGATGTAATCAAACTGCTATTGGGGAGTTGATAGGAAGGTGCCAAGAGGGTTGTCATCATTCCTTGTGCTGTCTTTGCATACTAAAATATTTTAGTATATATAGTGGACTGCTGTGTCTCAGGTACAATAGATTTCCATGACACAATTACAGCTTAGTCAACCTCCGTATTATGCATCATTGTGTGTGATAAACATTACTTTGCCCTGGGTGTTTTAGGAAGCTCATTGAGAAAACTGCCACTCTGTAAATCACCTGTTAAACAGGACTGCAGCAAATGATGCTTCTCCAAAATTACATCTGCCAGCAAACTAGCACATGGGGTCCAGTTTGCAATCATGAAAACAGTGATCTCAAGTACTTTCCCACTGTCTGTGTGATGTATTTAACATACATATATTTCTATTTTACAGACAAGGCATGAAGAAAAATCCATAGTTTTGTTCTCTAAGCCATGGTGTTGGGTGTTGTTACCACTTAACTGACTTTGCCCGCTAACATTAATGCACCTACCAAGAGTCTATCTGTTGTGCTTTCAAGAGTGGCCAGTTAAGTACTTTCAGGAACAAGCAGACAATGAAGGTAAAAACTGGTCTCTGATAACACCTCTGGTTTGCAGAGGTCTACTGCCTCTGAACATAGAAGTTCCATTTAGGTATCATAAGTGATAGCTATTAATAGGCCTGTTTCCTCTAAAAAACATGTAATCGTCTCCATGTTGGCATTTTCCAGCTCTCCCATTGGCGGTGCTGTGCACTCCATCAGCCATTGCCCCATCAACCACCATACAAGAGTACTCACATGCCATTGGCTGGGTGCTGGGTACGCTCCTCTTTCTTACCCACTGCCAGCCTGGCCACTGTTCCCTGACAGAATAAACTACCCAAATGGCTGTCTCTCCTGATGAAGATACTTCTCCTGCTTGGTTCACTGTGGGGCTAACGTTTTCCTCAGTGGCTGTTGCTAGGCAACCAAGCTTGGTTCTGTCAGTAAAAAGGCAAATTCAGGAGGCCCTTTTCAAGCCTACCAGTTCCAGACTGGGAAATTCCTGGAGATTATGTGGTGGAGTCTATGGAAGCCAGAGTTTGGGGAGGGGAGAGGCCTCAGCTGAATAGAATGCTATAGACTCCACCCTCCCAAGCAGTTATTTTCTCCTGGGGAGCCATTGTTGCCAATCTCCAGAGGAGGGTTCTCCAGATTGCAGAGATCAGTTCCCCTGGAGAAAACAGATGCTTTGCAGGGTGGACTCTGTGTCATTATACCCTGCTGAGGTTGCTTCCCTCCTGCTTGGGTCCCCACTGTGGAGAAATGCTGTACTTTCTGTAGGTAGAGGCTGCAGATGGGGGAGAGATGGAAAACTGAAGTCAGAGGGGCAGATAAAAGTAGGCTGATGGCTGGCTGGGAAGGAGATAGGGTTGCCAACTCCAGGATGGAAAATTCCTGGATATATGAGGGGTGGAGCCTGGAGAGGGTGGGGTTTGAGGAGGGGTGGGACCTCAGGTACAATGCCATAGACTCCACCCTCCAAACCAGCCATCTCCTCCCGGGGAACCATTTTTGCCAATCTCCAGATGAGGGCTGGAGATCACTCAGAATTATAACTACTCTCCAGATGGCAGAGATCAGTTCCCCTGGATAAAATGGTGGACTCTGTGTCATTATACTCTGCTGAGGTGGCCACCCTATGACAGCCAGTGTGATGTAGCAGTGCTTCAGAGCAGGGTCTGCCACATTCAGGTTTCTGCTAAAGATAAAGTTCCTCATCAAAGGCTCCTAAGTAAGCTCAAAAATCATGGGATAAAAGGACAAGTCCTTTTGTGGATCAAAAACTGGCTAATTAATAGGAAACAGAAAGTGAGTATAATTGGGCAATTTTCTCAGTGGAGGGTGGTAAGCAGTGGAGTATTGCAGGGATCAGTACTTGGTCCAATGCTTTTTAACTTGTGCATTAATGATTTGGAATTGGGAGTAAGCAGTGAAGTGGCTAAATTTATGGATGATACGAAGTTGTTTGGGGTGGTGAAAACCAGGGAGGATTGTGAGGCACTCCAAAGGGATCTGTCAAGGATGAGCGAGTGGGTGTCAACATGGCAAATGGGGTTCAGTGTGGCCAAGTGCAAGGTGATGCACATTGGAGCAAAAAATCCTAACTATAAATACACGTTGATGGGGTTTGAACTGGCAGAGACTGACCAAGAGAGAGATCTTGGAGTCGTAGTAGATAACTCACTGAAAATGTCGAGACGGTGTGTGACTGCAATAAAAAAGGTCAACGCTATGCTCGGGATTATTAAGAAGGGAATTGAAAACAGATCAGCCAATATCATAATGCCCCTATATAAATCAATGGTGCGACCTCATTTGGAATACTGTGTACAGTTCTGGTCACCACACCTTAAAAAGGATATTATAGCATTGGAAAAAGTGCAGAAAAGGGCAACTAGAATGATAAAAGGGTTGAAACACTTTCCCTATGCAGAAAGGTTAAAGCGCTTGGGGCCCTTGACTTGGAGAAACAACGGCTGAGGGGTGACATGATCGAGGTTTATAAGATTATGCATGGGATAGAGCAGGTAGAGAAAGAAATGCTTTTCTCCTTTTCTCACCACACAAGAACTCATGGGCACTCAATCAAATTGCTGAACAGATAAAAGGAACAGATCACCCAAAGAGTGATTAACACATGGAATTCACTGCCACAGGAGGTGGTGGCAACTACAAGCATGGATGGCTTCAAGAGGGAATTAGATAAACATATGGAGCAGAGGTCCATCAGTGGCTATTAGCCACAATGTATGGATAGGGACTCTGGGGCAGGTGATGCTCTGTATTCTTGGTGCTTAGGGGAAGTCAACAGTGGGGGGGCTTCTAGTTTCTAGTCCTACCTCCTGATGGCACCTGCTATTTTTGACCACTGTGTGACAGAGTGTTGGACTAGATGGGCCATTGGCCTGCTCCAACATTGGCTTCTCTTATGTTCTTATTGCTATGGAAGCTGAGTGGGTGATTTCAGATCAGCCACAGATTTTCAGCCTAACCTACCTCACAGGGTTGTTGTACAGATTAAAAGGGGGAGAGGAGAATAATGTGAGCTGCTTTGGTCTCCACGGCGGAGAAAGACTGTACTCTTCCTAGGTAGAGGCTGCAGGGAGCAGGGAGGAGATGGAAAGCTGAAGTCAGAGGGGCAGATAAAGGTAGGTTGATGGTTGGCTGGGAAGGAGTTAGGATTGCCACCTCCAGGTTGGGAAATTCCTGGTGATTTGAGGGGTGGAGCCTGGAGAGGGTGGGGTTTGAGGAGGGGTGGGACCTCAGACAGGTACAATGCCATAGACTCCACCCTCCAAGCCAGACTTTTCCTCCTGGGAAGCCATTGATGCCAATCTCCAGAATCACTCAGAATTACAACTGGTCTTCAGATAGCAGAGATCAGTTCTCTGACATTATACCCTGCTGAGGCTGCCACAGCAAATTGATGCTGTGTGTCCAAGGCTGGGGCACCTGCCCAGAGCCTCTTTCTAGAGCTCATTATATTTATTTCCACAATGGGCCTTATTCCTAGTTTTAAAATAATCTGATCTAGTGGCTATTGGTACATCTTGTGGCAATGAATTCCACATTGCTTTGTGTGAAAAATACAACGTATTGTGTGAATGAAGTATGTAGCCTTGACACAGAGTATTCCACTGAGGATGCCAGTCACAGTTACTGGCAAAACGTCAGGTCCTACAATGCCAAGACCATGGCCAAACAACCCGGAAAATCTACAGCAACTAATGAACTCCAGCCGTGAAAGCCTTCGACAACATATTGAAGTATGCATCATCTATTGTAATGATTCTTAACAGATCTACAAAACTTTGGAAGGCAAATGGGGGGGAGCATTCTGGATTCAGCCCTTTCTTCCCCACTTTCAGTGGTCTCTGAAAATCAGTGGAAGAGAGCTGTTCTATAATGCTCACAGGATCCTGAAGATAAAATCCCAGAACCTAGATTTTTTCCCCTTGTTGGTCCCTAATAAAGTAGCAAATATGAATCACTCCTAACATTAGGAAGTTGAATGATAGCCAGCAGGAACAAGAGTCTCATTTAATATATGCCTGAGGTCTGTATATAATAATCGTATGTCATACCTCTCTCTCTCTCTCTCCCTCCCTCTCTGTTTGTCTGTCTGTCTCTCTCTATATATATATAAAAGAAAGTTCCTTCACCATAAAATCAATGCCCAGGCCAACCCCCTGGACCTAGAAACACGAAATTTAGGGAGAGCACTCCTACCATAATGTAGATGCTCATTAAGAAGGGATTTTTAGAAATTTGACCCCTAAGGGGGTCAAAACGGATGAAATGTGCTCCCCCATTGCTTTCTATGTGGCTGCTAGGCTGCTGCCTCCTTGCACCCCCCACTATCTGATTGGTCAGCTACAGAGCTCACTGTTCTGAGGTAAAAACAGTTACAAGAGACTGCAGAGAACTAAGGACAGTTTAGGAAATCAGGAATGGCCAACCACCTGTGACGTGCAGCAATGCTGCTGGCCCAGCCTCCATGATGGCATCAAACATGCTCCCCCTACAACAGGTGACTGTCTGTGAGGTGCAGCAGTGGGTTCAGGGTGCTTAAAGTTATTAGGGAGCCTGTGCCAGCAGTAATACCTTAGTGATCCTGCTGGCCCATCCTCCACAATGGCTTGGAATACCCCTCCCCCTCCTAAACTGAACAGGCAGCTTACAGCAGTCAGGGAAGATTGCCTTAGGGCTGCTGCTCGACCAGTCTTCCCAATGCTTTTAAACACATTCCCCCCCAAACCAGACATTCAGGTGTCTGTCAGGTGTAGGAACCGGGCCAGGATACTTTAATTCATCACCCAAGCAGAAACACCTTAGCAATGCTGCTGGCCTAGCCTCCCCATGGCATCAAACATGCTCCTACCCACCTCCTACACTTGATAGGCAATTGTCTGTCAGATGCAGCAGCGGGTGCAGGATGCTTAATGCCACCTCAGCAGTAACACCTTAGCGATTCTGCCAACCCAGCCTCCACAATGGCTTGCAATATGCCGCCCCCTCCCCCTTCTACACTGGACAAGCAGCTGCCTGTCAAGTGTAGGAGAGGGGGTGGGATGCTTCCAGCCATCATGGAGGCTTGTTCTGCAATTGCCTTAGTGCTGCTGCTGGCCCAGCCTCACTGATGCCTTTAAACACACTCCCCCCAAAACCAGACAGGCTGGTGTCTGTCAGGTGTAGGAGCAGGGCCAGGGTACTTTAATCCATCAGGGAGGCCACCCCAGCAGGTTCACCTTAGTGATACTGCTGGCCCAGCCTCTCCAATGGCTTTAGCCACACTCCCACCCACTATGGAAATATACTCCACATTTTTAGAAAAGTGGTTTCCTGTATTAGGTTATTTAACTTCGTACAATGTGGGTTCTAGAAAACTGGTTCCTATGAACTTGCTTAATATTTGATAGCTCAGATGTTGTTTTGAATATGTAGTTATGTACCACTTCTTAAATGTAACATAAATGAGAAACATTTTTTGTAAAAAGAAAAGTATGTCCTGCATCCCTCCCTCCACAAAAATTCGATGCCTGGGTCAAACCCCTGCACCAAGAAACCCAGAGTACGGGGAGTGCATTCTTACCATGATGTCAACCCCCATTATGAAGAGATTTCTGAGAAATATGACCCCAGAGGTGGTTAAAAAAGGGCAAAATGTGTTCCCCCAATTGTTTTTTTTTAAATTTATTTATAGGTTTTTTCAAATATATACTCAATTGTTTTCCATGTGTCTGGCAGGCTGCTGTCTTCCTGCCTCCCCCCACTGGTCAACTGTGTAGCTCAGAGTTCTGATGTAAAACCTGACTGCTTGCACTCACCTCCTTCTGATTGCTCAGCTGTGGATCTCAATGTTCTGATGTAAAAACAGTTAAAAGAAACTGCAGACAGTTGAGGACAGTTACAGAAATCAGTGATTCAAAACTTCTGAATAGACATTTCTCATAACAGCCGGCATGGCAATTGAGTTTATGAATGTTCATGGGGAGATTGTAAAGGATATTTCTAGTTGCCATTTCAATGTATGGCTCCTTCATGAACCTGAAGAAATGTCCACCACATCACCACTCCCTCAGACCAACTCCCACTCACACCTCTCACCTCTCACCTCTCACTGCCCCCAAGAAAGCTCCTTGCAAACATCGAGCCAGATACACCAACACTACAAGGAGGAGGCAACTTAGGAATGCAGCAAAGTTCAAGAGACTGCAGTTCTCCTTCAAGGTCTGCTTTGCTATGACCATCAACAAGTCCCAAGGTCAGACACTGAAGGTAGCAGGAATTCACTTAACAGATGAGTCCTTCTCACATGGACAGTTCTATGTTGCCTGCTCCAGAGTTAGCTCACCAAGCAGCCTGGTGATCCAAGCACCTGAGGGCAGAACTACCAAAGTGGTAGAGGAAAAAAAACCCCAGTATGTATGTCTCACTTTGTTTTTTATGCTACAATCGTCTCCATTAGAAATCCTATAACAAATGTTACATTTCAAACTTCACATCATCAGTATTATAACTGGATTTATGGAACTTAAATACCATTGCTAAGCACGGGTATCAGGCTCGTTTTCTTATATGAATAAAGTTGCCTTCTATGGAGTGTTGTTTTTATGTCTTGATTTTTAAAAAATTATGGCTTGGGTAGGCTATTAGATGACAGTGTTGCGTACTTGATGGGTGGTAGTGGATTAAAGGTTAAGAACCACTGGTCTTATCACAAGTGTTTTGTGAATGTCATTGCTAATTATATTTGTCCTCCTAGGGCTCAATATTCTACATATTTCCCCCCTACATTTCCTATTCATTTTGATGGGCCTTGTGGCTGAGAAGTGCTTGCTGCACAATGTTGAGTGTAATCCACCCAAACATTTCATTAAGTACTGTAGAAAAATCAGACATTTCCAGTACAGGTCACACTGATAATGCTATATGCTAACATTTATGTCCAAATTATACAACAAACAAATGCAATGTCTTAACTGTAAAATTGTCCACATTTGCATAAATTTACATTATTCAAGCAAACTATGATGATTTGCAATTCAAAGGTAGTGAGAATCAGTGAAAGGCAGAGATCAATTGAAAGCCTGGCTCCTAGTTCTCATCATGTCTAAAACAACTAGTTCCCACCATTTCAGGCTGCCATGAGGGTTAGAAACTTGCATTGATTTTAAATAAACAGTGTTGAAATCAGTTTTGAAATGAAATCATGATTGTCAGAAAACTGAATTTCAGTCTAGTGCGCATGAAGACACAGAAGGTGGGGGGGAGTTCTGAATCTGAACCAGTCATTAAAATTAAAAAAATATATATAATCTTTTTACATGGCTTCAGATACTGTTGTCATGTTTAAAGCCTATGTTTGATTGGAGGGCTAGAAATTTCATTTTTTCCCTAATCAAATGAAAGTTTATCATATATATACTCTAAGATCATTTATTGTGTAAACAATGTCTTTAGCACATGTTTTGTATGCTTATTCTTGCTGTTCAGGTAGGCTGGAAGATGTTTATGTAGTAAGCTATCTGCAATGACTACACAATTTAGGAGACACATTCATATCCATATATCTGTTCTCTGTTATGTAGGCATTTTACTTTATGCATATCAAATATCCACAATTTATTTTCCTTTCCAACGATATTATGACAACTATATGCAACAAACCTTGCAAAAAAGATGCAATTCAGACTGCAGAGTCTTGTCAATAATTTTTGTGAATGGTTTCATACTTGTAGATTCAAATGGCAGCCCATATGCTTCTCATCTGCTGCAGATGTTTTTTCCCCACTTATGTTTGTAAAAACATACTACTTAAAGGTCATTTTTGTTTAAAGGTATAACAGTAGTACATCCCTCAATGGTTTTTCACTAACAAAGCTGTGAAGAATTGAGTTTTAGAATGCCAAATACAGATCTTGTTTTTCTCCTAACAAAGGGTTTAAAAAGTGAGCCTTGGCTGGTAGCTAGAACACAGTCAAGGGCTGTATGGTGCCCAGGGTGTTTTCTATGACAAAGGAAATGTATTGTCTGCAATGGCAACAAGCTAGCACAACTGAATATAAAGGACAACAGACATCCATACCTTAAGAATTGTGCAAAATAGAGAATTCTGAAAGATACTTTTTTCACACCTACATGAGGAACTGTACCAGAAAAAGTTCCTTTTTCCCCTACACATAATTATTTTATTGATTATAGACCTGTAACTCACCTTTTGGCACTCGCATGTCCTCCACTGTAGTTAACAGCAGTGAAAAGTTTTGAAAATCTAAATTACCAACAATTCCAATTGAAATCAACAGTTACTCTGTTTGAGTTTAAAACACAGCTGATCCTTCTCTTACCTGAAAGGTCTTCTAGAATAAAATTCCTTTAACTTGCTCCAGAAGGGCTGTAGGAATGGGCACTGTTTTCAGACCCAGCAGGCAAGAGTTCCAAAGCTCAGGAGCAGCAGTCGATAAAGCCCTCTTTTTTTTTTTTTTTAGTTCACACATGAGGGCATCGTTAATGGAATAGAAAATTTTAAAAGTTATAAAAGATTCAGGCATTGGTGTAATTTTTGGTTCTGATTTCCAGCAGTAAAAAAGTTCCAGAGAACAATTGTCTCAAAAGTTCCAAAAGGCCAACTTGTTCAACTCTTCTAGACAGGCCTGTAGTTACACTGGGACATCTCGGGGCCTGGCCCCCTGACTTACCGCCATGGCCCCTTGACTTCCTATCCAGCCCAGGTGCTCCCTTGAGGGGTGTGCAAGGTTGTGTGCAGGGTGCCCCCTGACTTATTTCAAGGCCCCCCGAATAAAAAAATCCTGGCTATGGGCCTGCTTCTAGACCCTTTATGCTCTAGTCATCCCCCTCACTGGCTGTGTACCATTTAGAGAGCAAGTGGACCACATGATGGTATCCTTCTGGACATTCAGTTCTCTTTAGGAAATGATCCAGACCACGTTCTGCAAGAAAAGACAAAACGGAATCCCCACATTACTAGACAATCAAACTTTGGAGAAATTTCTTTCCTGGCCTGACAGATGGAAAACGTTCATTTACCAAAATTCATTTACCAAGGCATCTAATGGGAAAGGAAATTATAATTTTGAGGAAATTTCCCAACCTTTCGAATTCACTGTGTTATTCACTTTCTGAAAAACAAAGAAGAACTCATTTTCACATTTCTTATTCCCTCTTAAAATCTTTGGCATTCATAAGAGCAGCTGCCTGCCATGTATTTCATTATGTAGACCAGCTTTTATTGTAAGAGAGAGCTGTGTAGAATCACTAGTTTACAAAAATGTATAATTTTATTATGCCTAATGCACAGTTGGCTGTAACTGTAGCTTTTAAGGAAGAACTTGACCATGGTTTTCTACAGAATAAACACCACTGAGATTGCTACTGCAGTTGCATCCTACTGTTAGAGAAGGGGGCAAACCCATCCTGTTGTGTCATGTCTTGGTTGCATGTCCATAAAAAACTTTAGCACATACCAGGCCTACAGATTTGTACTAGTATCAGGTGTCTAACATCCAGCATTCCCAACTGTACCTCTATGTAGTTATACCACTGCATTAGTACAGTACAACTGTTAACACTAACCAAAATCATCATACTGGAACAAAATACTGAATGTCCTTGACACAACAATGGATTAAATTACACACTATTCTTTAGCTGATAAAAGGCAAATGTAAGGTACGTTTTTCTAAAATATTGGTAAAATTACAACTCCTCTGTTTCTATGTATTGGCATTTGGTCATGATTATGTTATTTGATTTTGAAAAGTGTAATCATCATTTTCCAACTCTTGAAATGCACTGCTTCTGAGGAAGATTGTATTGGACAGAACGAGTATGTTCATCTAGGGGCTCCTCAAGAAGAAAGAGAGAGAGGAAGTTGGTTGAGTTGGCCATGTGAAATTGTGGTCAGTTACTGACCTTAATGTTTGGACTGCACCAGTGTAATTGAATTGAATTGTCTTTATTGCTTGGATTGTACTACTTCGAGACATTGCTAAACTTGTTCTATTGCCTAAACAGAATATTTACAGACAATATATATTATATCATTGAGGAGATACTTATTAAAATATTAAAAAGTTGGACTTTTACAATATTCTAGAAATATTGACAGCTTATTCCATGGTCTTTTGCTTATAAATTTTTCCAGGTATAATCTATCACCTGAAAATATTCTGATTTTGTTTTGAAAATATATATTCCTATTTTTAATTTGGATCTTTTTTTCTCCCTAGCTAAATCTTCCCCAAGAACCATTTCCTGCTTATAGATGATATTTCAGAGTAGCTCAAAGCCACCTGGGTACTTTGAGAAATGTCTAAGTTGTCTATATGGTTTGGTAGGCAATAAATTAAGCAGAACATATTGTTTACTCTTGCACGTTTGCCTTGTGGTGTCACTTTCTAATATAGAAAAAAAAAACACTCTCTTCCAAAAACAGAGTAAATGGAAAGCAAGGAGAAAAGAGGGGAGGAGGAAACTTTTCAAGCAGGTTCTTAAAAGGATTGAAAGGGGGAGGGGGAGGGAATGGCCTGCAGAGACAAATGCAAGTTCAAACACCAAAGTTAGAGGATTTGGGATTAATTGAAATCCTCAAGTGGTGCATGGTAAGTGACTGCCTATTTAGAACCAATAGATAGGTTTCCGTGAGGTTAAGGAAGCGAAAAATCCCATACGAAGCTAGTGAGATGTTAAATTCTAATTAGAAGTGTTAATTAAAAAAAAACATTTCCAATTTCATCAGTGAGAGTGCCTTTGTTGTTCTGATTCTCTTTGCTACAGTGAATCCTAAGTATCCTAACTCATTTTGTCCCAATATTATTTACCACTTCTATAGGGTATATAAAGTCGACTCTAACTATAGGAGCTTGGATTATTTGGCTGGCACCTGCTACTGTGCTGATGATAAGAGGGCAGGCAGCTCTTCTGTCTCATGATCCTATTTTCTGGGGCTTAAAAACCAGTCATAAAAATTCACGCCAAGCTAAAAACTTTAGCATATAAAATCTCACACTGTAAACGAATGCTCTATAAATCTCGATGTGCACAAATCACCTTGGTCATCTTCAATTATGAGGGGCCAAAAGCAGTCGTTTCTCTTGCATGTAGGAACTTCTTCATGATTTACTGTAACTAGAACCAGGAATATCATCATTTAACTTGGCTTTTCTTTCAGGCTGCTAGGCTGGAATAGGGAATAAACACTTTGTAGGGGTACATGCATAGATAAGACATATGGCTGCTGTCACAGAGAACTGTGGGTACCCAATACCCTTGAAAATGTAGGTCAGCGCTGCCTGCGAAAATGAACTACTGCACAGATGGAGGGAATTTTCTTCCTAATTAGAAGGCCAGGCTGTGGAGAGACCACTTTGAAGTACTAACTTTGGCCTCCTCCAAACATTTGTGCTCTGTCACTTGCACGGTCATGCTACTTAGCAAGACACATGAAAAGTTGGGTACTACAGTATGTTACAAATGGACAAGAGTCAGTATTGTGTGAGAAACATAAGGTTAGCAGGCACCCTGAGGCAAAATATATTTAGAGGTCCCGGGAAATCCTCCTACAGCCTCCCCCCCACACACAAACACTGACTAACACAGATTCCAGCTTAAACCAGCAAATTATAATGGTTAGAGCATTATGCTAGCATCCAAGGGAGCCACATTCCAATCCCCACTCCATCGCAGAAGCTTGCTGAGTGACCTTGGGCCAATCACTTTCTCAGCTTAACCTGCGTCACAGGGTTATTATGAAAATAAAATGGAGGAGGAAAGAATGATATACCCTGCTTTTAGTGCCTACTGTGGAGAAAAGCAGGTTATAAATATTATAAACAAACAAATAAATAAACTCTACACTGCGCAAATAACAAAAGCCATGAACCAAGTGGAAAGGCAGGCATTTTGGGGGATGTGAGAGATGATAGTATGGATGTATGATATCTCCTGAGAAAATTCACAAGGCTTAAACTTGTTTGGTTGCCCCCAAACATGTCCAAATCTGTCCAAAGAAGACATATCAAAATTCCCCTCAATGTTTTCATCTGAGGAAACATTCAGTAGCAATTCCAGCTCCCAACAGAATATCCAGTGTGGAGTATTGGCTGGTTGTGCTGAACTAGGATCCAGAAGACTCAGGTTTAAATCTGCCATTAAATTTGCTGAGTGGCTAGTGTCAGACACTGGCTGGCACCTAGTAGGAGACTAAGGGGGTGAGGACAAAGGAGGTGGCCATCATGGTGATGGTGTGACATCATTTTGAGGGTGAGCATAGATGTGATGTTACTCTGCACTAGGATTCAGTGGAAACTCTATGGTTTTACCATAGAGTGGTGTAACATCATTTCTGGGTTTGTTCTGGAAGTGATGTCATGCTGACTTATATGTGGGGACTTGATAGGGTCGGCTGTGGAGGTCACTTTGAAATCCACCTCTGTGCACAAGTTTTTCACCACACACTAATCCTAAAGTATATGTAGCATCTGCCACATAAGCAAACCAAAGATAGCATCAGTTCTGTTCGTGATGGAGTCAGGAACTGTTCCTGGTGGAATCCACTAGGCTTCCCCCTGAAGTGTTCCAGGCTTCACCTCATATCCTACTCAGAATTTTGGAAAAGAATGATCAGTCAGTGGATTTTAGAAATGGTAATGTCATGGTGGGATCATTCCTGACACATACTAGAAAATATTAATTGTCAAAAACATCTCCAGCAAATGCAGCATTCTTCTGAGCATATCACAGTGCCCTAACTCCACTGGCTTAGCTTCCCTAGACATCAAGAATATCCAGGAGTTTATTTGCTTATGATGCAATTGGTGGTGGTTAGTTAGCATTTAAGACATCTTCCATTTAGCTTCTCCTTTTTTTTGCCTGACACAGTCTTACACCAGGCTGTCAACTTTTTCAAACTGCTCCATTTTTTTTTCTAGGAAAGCTACTTGTTTTCATTTCACAAACGGCAAGAAAGGCTTCCTCAGAAACTGTTTGAAAGACCAAAGTTCAATAGCAGACAGGTATTAGGCTATATTGCACATCTACCATTTTGTAGTGAGGGAAAGGTCAGTAATATGACAGACAGCTTATCCTTGTCTACCCAGTCAGTTGTCTCCAAGCCTGCCCTGATCCCTGTAGTTGTATGCTAGCCAGAAGCATTCAAAAACAAGAACTTTTTCTCCTTAAGAAGACTTGCTAGAGAAAATGTACAATAAAGTTCAGGGACGACAAATTCACGGGAGCCAGAGGTGAGTACATTAACTGCTCACTGCATTTCATTCTTAATAAAAATCATCATTGAAAAATCCAGATATTTTAAAAGACTTCCCCTGCACTCAAAAAAGAGTTCATTTTTATTTAGCATAGCTCCTAAAACAAATTCAGAACCAGCAGCAGACTGTACAATAGATGGATGGGGAAGGGAAGGGAGCAGGCAGAAACCCAGTTTTGCAAAGGAAACAATATGTATGGATTGGGCAGCTGTTTTTTAAAAAAAGTTTCCAAAGCCAAAATGAAATTCATTTCGTTATTTCCATTAATATGAATTGCCATACAAGTAACAAAAATCTCATAGGAATCAGTGTTATATACCTAGATTTTTCTGGTAGAATCAGTACATAGAACTAGACTTAAATGCTTGTATTAGTTCACACAGGCTGTGAGGAAATAGATTGCATCCACACCACTGGATATTGCATTTTCATTGTGCTACAGTGTTCATTTTGCAACTGGATTTTTTCTGTGTGGACATTTGAGAATGATTACTATAGAGTAGCACATATCCAACAATGTGTGGGTGCAGCCATAGCTTCATGGCAAATGTACCACAAAGGCAGTGCATAGTTAGATAGTGAAGAACAGGCATGTTCAGTGCTTTGTGCAATATATGCTGCAAGTTAAGAAATGCCCATCCAAGATTTATTTATTATTTATATATTAAATTTGTTAATTGCTCAATCCCTGCAGTGCAGGGCTCTGGGCGATGTACATCATTCATAAAAAATCAAGATAAAACAATTAAAACATTAATAAGATATTTCATCCCATGACCCATAGTTGCCCTTGTTGGGTTCAGTTTAGGGTAGGACAGGTTGAGCCCAAAGCATCTAGAGGCACTAACAACAATGTCTCATGGTTTATTTATTGTATTCCTATACCATAAACACAATAAAAGTATACAGAATAAAGCAATCAATAAAATTTGGCCAAAACAAATAGCAAAAAAGTAGCATCATAGACATTCAAGTAAAATTAAACAAAGCAATCAACAGTAAAATGAAATAACTGGTAGGATAGTTGTTTAACAGCAATTAAGATAAGTAAGTAGAGCATATGATTATTATATGAAGCAATGAAATTACACAGACACCTCCCCTCAAAAACAGTTTAAACAGTGCATAAAGACTGATCGAAAAGGGAAGTCAAAAGGTCACTTTTTGTGACTTTTTGAATGGCTCCAGAGCAAACGAATTTATTGCAGTAGCCAAATCACTCACTCACAACTTTAATGCCAGTAGCTCACAAAGTAGAATTTTTGCTCACAAGACTCCACAGCTTAAGAGGGAGCATTGCAGCAGAGGGCATTCAGCAAAAGAGCTGGCTGGCCCAGTGAATAAGCATAGTTTATAGGGGTCTGGGATTACAGGGTATCCTACACAGGTTTATTGGCATTCGACATCTTCCTTGTTGCTGGTATGGATTTTGGCCAGAGCCCGGCAGTGGTATCAGTCTGAATTCCCACAAATCCTCAAATCCTCGGTCATAAAGAAGGACTCCTAAGGAGGTCTCATGCAGGGGTGGCCAAACTGTGACTCGGGAACTGCATGCGGCTCTTTCATACACATTGTGCGGCTCCCGGCAGGGTGGCTGGGGAAGCGAAATATCATTAGCAAACAAATATCATTGGACAAATAAATATCATTATCAATATCTGCTTTTACTGCTTTTATTATTTTGGCAGTCTCATTTAATGTTGATAAAAAGCAAATTTGCATATTTCCCTGTAAAAAAGTGCCATATTTTTTCAGGTCTTGTGGCTCTCAAACATCTGATGTTTACTCTGTGGCTCTTACATTAAGCAAGTTTGGCCACCCCCGGTCTCATGTAACCACTTCTGTCATGTGCTTTGTTTTCATATGTGATTTGGATTGGGTCTGGGTGGTGTGAAGGGAAGACCAGAAGGAGTTTGTTTCTGGTAAGAGCAGGGCTGTCAAACATAAGGCCCAGGGACTGGAACCGGCCTGTCCAGGGCTCTTATGCAGACCGTGAGCAACTTGTGCAAGGGTGGGAATAGGACACTGCTTGGGGGGAAGTGGGCAGAGCCACTCCAATTGTGGCTTCAGCATGGCAGAACAACCTCATCTGCAGCAGTCAAGCAGTATGGAGCGTCTGCCCAGGGCTGCACTGCTGGCTCTCTAGTCCACCCATACGTGTTTTCCTTTCCATCCCCCTCCCAGCCCATGGGGCCTTGCAGTGAGAATACAACAACTTGGAGTTTACCAGCTGCTGTCCTTTATACAGTTTATATCTCGGGTACCTGGCATTATGTTTTATGGCACACATGGCCTAGCCTGACAAAGTGACATTTATGTCAGATCCAGGCCTCGTAACAAATTAGTTTGACACCTCTGGTTTAGAGGCTTCCTTCTGGCTCTTGGTACCTCTGATAACAGCCACTTTCTGCATCTAGCATTCTCTCTGTTGTTTTACCAAACCCGTACTGGAACAGAAAAAGATGCAGCTCAAAATAACATTCAAATACCTCGGGTCAACACTGTACTGACTGCAGATTCACCCCTGAACGGCCATAAAACAACCATAAATCTATGCAGACATTACCATAACACCAAGAGAATAAACCGGCATGGAGTGTGGATACTACCAAAAAATGTGACTACTTATTTATTTATTTTATTAGACTTATAGCCTGCCTTCCACACATTGTGGGCTCAGAGTAACAGCTTATATGTACCTGCAATTAATGCAGACTTACAATATTAAAAACATATTACAAATGCTCAAATTAAAATCCATCAAAGAAAGTGAAAGTGGCATGCAATGTAGAGGGGAATTTCTGTTCCAACGTGGGTTTGGTAAAACAGTGGAGCGAATGCTAGATGCAGAATGGGCCACTGTCTATGTATTGGATTAGCTTCCAGTGTGCTTCCCCCCCCCGATCCCCAGACTGTGATCATAGAAATGTGACTTATTGTTAAACAAAATTACTTTATTTCTTTCTTCAGCAACAGATAAGGAAAGTATTAAGCAAATATTTCATTAGTTGTTTGCAAACCCTAAGACATCAATATTGATCTTGCTAGATTCTCTTCCAACCTTTATTTGGATATAATGTCAGTTACTTAGTATAAATAAATCTATTTTGTTTTAGTTCTTATCAACATCAGGGTCTTTCTTTGTAAAAGCCCTTGAATCAGCACTTCTGCTTCAGTGATTGCAGATACTCCTGACAGGAGTGCTGGGACTGTTACTCCTTTGTGGGCCTCTTGTTTCCTGTGCCATTCATTCCAAAATGCTAGATCAGAGGATCTTGCCTTATGACATAGACACGACAGACCTCGCGGCCATACTAGTTTCCTCCCATAGGGCTGCTCTTCAGGCAGCCTGATACATTCTGCCTTAAATGATACAGAGGACAAAGTGGATTCAATGTAAGACTGATGCTTTCCCAGCCAAATGTGCTTAGCTAAGGCCAGATGCTTGGAATATCTTCTTTTCTCCAAGGGATGTGACCTGAGGAGAAGGGTTTTAATGAGCAAGGGGCAACCTGGGAAACAGATTTTTAATTAGAAACCTGGTGATGGGATTCGAAATACCTGGCTAACGTGTTTTCTTGTGAACAAATCTTATCTTGAAGGTCCCCATTATTGCCTGCCTTACTCGTCCTTAGAGTACTAGTAATTATTATGATTAAAAGCAGCATAATATTTTTTGTAAATATTTTTTTTTAAAAAAGAGTGTGAAATGGGAATACAAAAGAATGTGGCAATATACTGTTATTAAAAACAATGTTATTCCAGATTTCCTTTCCAGAGTGAAAAAAATCTAGCATGTTTTCTAAAGATTAGTGAAGGCGACACACCAGATAGAGTAACCCTGTTGCAGCTTCTGTTTTCCCTGACCCAGAAATCTAACACAGGCAGTACATCTGTAATCTAAATACTCTGCGAGGGTCAAGACAAATGAAGAAATCTGGCACTGGAACCACTCCAGGAAAGCCAGTGACGTGTAATGGGCAGCATTTCATATTTTGATCTGAAGACTCAGATTTGAATCTCTGCTCTCCCATGGTGTTTATTGGGTGACCTCGGACTTGTCACATGGTCTCAGCCTAACCTACTTTACAGGGTTGTTATCAGAAAAAAATGAAGAGGAAAATGATGTAATCTGCTTTGGGTCCTCATTGTGAAAAAGGCAGAGTATAAATGAGGTCAATAAATAATTAATATAGCTGAATGTAAAAGGTAGGTTAGTGGAGGCGTGGGAAGGAAAATTGAAGAAGGGAAAGGTGAAGATATGGAGGTTGTAGGAAGGAAAGAAAGAAGGAATAGTGTAGGGAGAGTGATACAAAGGAAAGGAAAGAGCCCCCTGCAAGACCTTGTGAATTATGCACCATGTGACTGTGCCTGGCAGCCAGTGCCATGCAACTTGGCCATAGTTTTCCTAGATAAAAGCTACCAGGGGGAGGAAAGAGGGGAAAAATAGGGGGTCAGATAAGGTAAGTTGGCTGGTGACTGGCCAACTTAGAGGGACTTTAGAGGGAAAATGAGACCCCCAAATATAAGTCCTTTTGAGACACTCCTGATCCAAACACAGAGGTCCCTTGAAAGGCAGAAAGAGAAATATTTCTGTTAGAAAAACTGGAGATTAATTTTAGATACTGGACAAGGTATGGAGCATTCCAAGTATAATATCAACAGCAGGGCTATTTTTGGGCAGGAACGCAAAGGAATGGAGTTCCAGCTGGCTCCCGAGTTGGCCACGCCCAGCAGGAACTCTTTAGCATAACAGGCCACACCCAATAACAGAAACTCATTAGGATTGGCTACATGTGGCCTAACATGTGAAGAAGTTCCTGCTACAAAAACAGCCCTGGGTTTTGACAACAAACAAGATAAACAAAATAAAAAGCAAAAGAGGGCTGGATGACCACACTTCTGGTAACATAGGGTGTGTGGCCTAATATGCTAATAAACTGTGCTGTCAGGGGTGTGGCCTAATATGCTAATGAGTTTGTGTTGTTTGGTGTGGCCTGTTATGCTAATGAGTTCCTGCTGGGCTTTTTCTACAAAAAAAGCCCTGATTAACTGTAGTATCTAAATGTTATTTCCAGATTTACTAACTTAAAGATTGCCATGGTCTTCTTTCATTTCTCCTCTCTTCCTTGTCATGTTCTAGTTTGTGCTAGAGATAGATCAGAACAACTGCAGGGCTTTATATTTTCAGTGGTAGCGTGGCAGGGATTTTTCATTTACTCCAGAATGCTGTTACCGAAGACATATCTGTCTAAATACCTTTTATCCTACCCTCCATCTAAGGAGCTCAGAGGGGCATACATGGCTCTCCCCTTCTTTATGTTATCCACCTCTACCAGTGAGGTAAATTAGGCCGGCAGAAAGTGGCCCAAAGTTACCCAGCAATTTTCACAGCAAAATGGGGATTAGAACTCAGATTGCAGTCCATTACTTTAAGCATGACACCACACTGGATCTCTTTCACACTGGACACATGACATGGAGAGGCCTTCCTGATTGTCCCACCACTTAAAGAGGCTAGTCTGAGGGACATGCAAGAGAGGGCCTTTGCAGTGGCAGTCCCACAATTATGGAACAACCTCCCCAAGGAAGTGTACCTGGCCCCCTCATTGTCACTCTTCAGGAGGCAGTTGGAGACAGTTTTATTTAGGACTGCATTTACCTGATTTAGTTGTAGTAGTAGTTGTTGTTGATGATAATGATAATGTTATTAGTCCTAATTGGAGTTTTTAAATTCTGACTTTTTATGGGTTTTTATAATGGCTTTTATAGTGTTTTTATAATGTTTTATTTATATTGTAGATCACTGAGTTCTGCAAGGGAGAAAGCTGGCTAATAAATATTTCAAATAAATTAATTAAATAAATTGGTCTCCAAAGATCTGATACTGCTAATGAGACATTGTCTTTGATTAGTCTGTATTATGGATGGTGGTCAGCAGTTGTTGATGTACCAGTCACAAAGTAAACTAAACACAGGAGATGTTGTTACAAAAGTTCACTAGCGTTATGTGTAGAAGAGAAATCAAGTACAACACTGAGAGAGAAGACTAGGTGGTAAGACCTAGTGGTTGGAGTCTTGGTGTCACATCCCTTTCATCCAGCTGAGGAAGATGGGGTTGTGGCAGAGGGGCATTTCCACGGCTGTTTTGGCCATCAAGTCCACCCCTAAATAAGTCTACTCAAATGAAAGTCCCCAGCCTCATTCTACTTGAAGACACTATACTAAACCCATTCCCTAGTTTATCCAGATTTAATTCCTGTTTTTTTTTTGAAACAACAACCATGGAACTGAGCTCCTTCGCAAAACTACATGGAGGAAACCATGCTAGCTGGCTCTAACTAGAAGTCATTATTGAGGAATAGCAAAAAGTAGTCTCTACTTTAAAATTAATTCATTTGGAAAGACATTTGTGATAGCTTTAAAAATGGCAGAATTACATCTGCGCAGCAATGCCATGGGGCTATGAGAGACAACAAGCATGCCAGAAAGCCAAGTGTCTGTAACTGCCACTTGACAGCCATCCAGGACTTCAGCAAAGGCTTACCAATGAGTCAATCTGATCATCACTGGTATCTTCACACCTGGCAATTGCGAGGTCATTCAAACCTGCAGGAATTTTGCTTCAACAATGAATGTGCTAGGTAGCCTAAGAAAAGCCATCATTTCTTAGCCCATCATCTCTAATACAGGAAAGAAATTGGACAAGTAACAGGGTTCCTTGTAAGGATTGCTGAAATGATGGGTTGGATCAAATTAGCTTTCTCACTGTTGAACAAGGGAGGAAGAGTTCCCTTTGACAACCAGAAAGGCTATGCCTTTTCTGCAAGGATTGCACTTAGTAAAGGAAGTTGTTAATTCAAAAGCTCTTCTGAATCACACAGAACAGCACTGAACTTATTGTAGAAAATATGAAGATTCTCTCCACATAGAAATTTTGGATTTTTCCTTGAATGAAAATAGCAATTGGTTGTCTTAAATAAGGTCACTTATACCGTAGTTGGGGAAATGTGAAATCTTTGGCATGGTACTCACATTAAAAACATGGTTCCGAAAGTGAGTAGATCTGTAACCTCAGAGATTAATAATAAAAAAAATCTCTTTCTTTGGTTTGTTTGTTGTGGTTGCTTTTATTCGGGTGATGAAAATAGAACAAAGCAGACCATGTTCAAACAGCCGTTATTCAGTAGTCTTTACAGATATTGTCTGAATCTAATTGGATTTTAATGAAATGATATTTCCTTTGTGATAAGTACATAAAAATTATGTTTTTAATTAACATCACAAGGTATAAGCTATGGATACCAGTCCTCAACTGAAATAATATTACTTTAATGTTTGCTTCATTATAAAAAAGGACAGAAGTAATAACAACATAGCAAAGAACGTGTGTAAACTAACTGGACAATGATTACTGTCGGTCTCTTTTCTTGCCAGACACAACTAGCATTGACTAGTAATACTACCCATTTCCCATGACTTATGGTGTGATCCTGTGCATACATAATATGCACAGGACTGAGTTCTAGCATCTTCTTTCGCTGCACATATGTCACAAACCAGGACATATTTGTTTGTAGTGTGATTTGAAGAGAAACCAGAGTATTATTTGCTTGTAGTGGGGCACAAGATGAAGGGATAGGTACAATAGACCCTTGGTATTTGTGGATTTACAACTCATGATTCCACTTATTTACGGCCTGCAGGCTGACCATGTGATGTGACTGTCCATCATGAGCCCTCTGCATGTTAGGAGATGGAGAGTGAGTACCCTGATCCTGCACCCTGCCTCCACATGAGTTATCAGCTTTTCAGAACTGTGTCACGCATGGAGGAATTGTGCATAATGTGGATTTGAATTTGTAGATCAGATCTACATTTAAAACCAACCCTAAGTGCCAGGTGCTGAAGAATGCTCATGTACAATATACTGCCTTTTTTTCTCTCTCTCTGCAGGGTCCCATTTTGGCTACATTTCTCTCCCCTGCCTTCTCCACCAAACTACCAAAGGACTCTGCGTCTTTATAAAATAGGGAAGGAGGATGAGGCAGAAGATATCTGGGAAGCAAAACGTTCAGGGGAAAGCATCTAGATGAGCATACTTGTGGATTTTCTTTCTACTTTAGAAAGAACAGTGGGGTATTTTCACATGGCCACCTACCACAGACACAATCCTTCCTAGCATTACAACAGTGCCTTCATTTAGTGCTCACTTTGACTCCCATAATTTATTCATAACAATGCACTTACCATTAGATAGTTGCAGAATCATTATAGCGAAGACATTTTATAAACTGCTGTGCCGGTGACACTTTTATTAAGTAAAGTGAAGGTTATTTTTTCAGGAAGAATCGTAGTAGGTTCTCATCATTACTAAAGATGCTGTCCCATTGAGAGGACAAAGCTGTCAGCAGGCCAAGGATTTTGAAGTTAAGAAAACAAATGTTACACAGGCAGTTGAATGATTAGCTTTGTGATCCAGAGAGACACTGCTGAAATCCATGATTTCATCTTTTCAGATTTCTATCAAGAGTCCACCGTTTGTATTATAGATGCATGAAAATCTGACATTTGATTTCCAATGCCTAGTAGAAATATTTCCGAAGGAGGGCCGTCTCCTTCCGTCCAGTGTCCCATGTGCACCAACTAGTGCCGTCATGCAAAGGCCAGCCTTCTGTTGGCTGTCCCACCACTCAGGGTGGGCCATCTGGCATAGACGAGAGCCTGGGCCTTTTCCATCATGGTGCTGGCTCGGTGGAATGGGTGCACTGGAGGAGTGAGAGGGCCCTCCCCTTGGAGATTTTCTGTAGGCACTGGAAATTTTATTTTTGGTTTTAGCTGGGGATGTTTTTATTATTATTGTAAGCCTCCTTGAAACAAGAGGAAAGGCAGTATGTAAATATTTTAATAAAGAAAGAATTAAATAAATCAAAGTTGTCAAGGCAGAATCTCTGGAGGCAATGAATAAAATGATGTGCATTTCATGTCTAAGAGTTAGAATGGCTGAAATGTTCCCATTTCTAAGAATACTTAGTTTGTTCCATGTCCATTTCAGTGGGTTTGCCCCATGGGCCTGTTCTGCTAACTTAGAACTCTCTTCCAGCACAAGAAGCCTCCTGAAAGTGCAAGGGCACATATAAAACTCATCACTAAATACAATTAAATTAAGATGTGATGAGAGTCACATGGAAATATAAACCCCCAATAATATATACATATTTAGAAATTTAGTAGCCTGTCCATTAGTTTCGTTTGTGTGTTGCAGGAATGTGTGCTTCTTGCGGGAATGTGCAAGGTCTATAGTGCAGCCTTATGAAGAAGACCTGAAGATCACCTGACAGGGGGCCAGCTGAAGAACTGCTAGTTAGCATATATAGATTGGGGACCTCCCACATTTTCAAATTATGTCCTTCCTGTCTCCTGATTGGCTCTTCTGGAGACTTCTCGCTCCTGCAGAGATCCCTTCTTGTTGCTGTTCCTCCTTCAGCAGTTGGGCTAGACAGTTAAGGCTCTCTTTATCACTCTCTTCTATGCTCTATCAAAGTTTGTTCTTCTTTAATAAACCTATTTATTTTTCTCTGAACAGTCGCTGCTCCACTTCCTTGCATATTTAAACTCTGCCAACATTTCTCCCCACCATGCACCAAAAGTGATTTGTTATGGAAGGGCTCTGTATGTGCTGCCACATATAGTGAGGGCTTGATTCATGTGATCTTACAAAGGAAGAATAGCACAAATTGATCTGGACATCTAAATCCCTTGCCTCATATATTTTCTGTTGTATGGTACAAGATACTGTGAATGCTCTCTCAATGCACTGGATCAATAACCAGCTGGATGTACAAACAAGCCCTGCCTCATCATTATGGCCATTTTCACTGTACATTTAATCTTGGGGGGGGGTATAAACAATCAAGTGCACAAACAAAATACCTAACGTGCTTGAGGATCACATATGTACATTTAAATCACCACTTGTTCTTGTGCTGTATGTAGACAGGGAGTCCAGTCCTCTCCATGCCTTTGTGTTTTCACTCCTGCATTTATATTGTTCCTCAAAGACATAAAAAGGTGGACTTTGTTGAGGTAAATTCATATCTATAACTGCCATATGAAAAGCAACTGTTGAGCCAACTTATGTTTTGATTGCAAGAATTATTCTGACAGACTCAGCTGGTTTCCAGTCATTTTTTTGACTGCTTGCAAATATAATACCTCTCTCAGTAGGTGTCAAAGTTTGCAGCTTTCTATCCTGAACTTGGAGAAGTTTGATGACAGACTGTTGCCACTCACAGCTATTTTTATCTTAAAAGCTGATGGTAAATATTGAAGTTCTCAAGGAACCACTCTCTGGAACTCCTGAGAAAAATGTGCTCTGAATGATGCAATCACAGGCTTTTAAGTTCTGTCACAGATTTCTCCCACAGTTTGCCTGATTCTATACTTTGTTTGTGTCATGGTTAACAACAACATGACTCATTGCATTATCACATATTTGGCACGTTTCTCTGAGGCAAATCATACAGTTCAGTCTGCAGCCTTGCAACCACTGTTCTCACCCGGATCTTGAACTCATAGTTGTGTTAATGGCAACTCCACTAAGAATCTACCTGGGGTAGCAACAGTTCAGGGGCTTACCACTATGCAAGAAGTGACAGGCACAATGGAGGAAGAGAGAATGAAGCATGCCTCCCTGAGCTGCTTGGGGATGTGATAAAAATTTAGCACATTTTTATTGTATCCTTCCACAAGGAGCTTAAGGTTTCCTGAGGCAGCTCGCAAGCTGCTTTAGGCTGTCATGATTTGTATGTGTGCATGTGTGGAATTCCTTCCATTGTGTATGCTGGAAAACCAAATAAAAGAGTAGAATCAAGAGCCATATTTTGGGTGAAACAGGAGATATTAATACCTAATGGGTCACTGGAGGGAAGGCAGCATGGTATAGCCCCATCTTGTCAGATCTTGGAAGCTGAGCAGGTTCAGTACTTGGATGGGAGTCCACCAAGGAAGCTCTTCAGAAGAAGACAATGGCAAACCACCTCTGTTTCTCACTTACCTTGAAGGCCCCTTGCTTTGGTCACTATAACTCTATTGCAACTTGACAGCATTTACATATGAACGTAATGGGTCATTACAGAGGGGTGGGGCATGAAGGGAAGCCTCAGTGTCCTCAGAAACAGACAACAACAGTTGAACATCACTGAAGCAGCTAGTTGTTTGAACTCTCTGTACGATTTACTGAACATTGCTGAACAAACTAGAATTTCAAACCCCACTCCACCTTAGATCATTCCTGAAGGTTCAAAATAATTCTTTTCAAATCTGGAATCTTTAAAATACTCATTGAGGAGTGTGCTTGGGTCAGCCCATGGCTAATACATTTCAGACTGTAGATCTCCAGAAGGTAGTTCCAATTTTTTAATTAATTTCAGTGTTTCTAGATTTGTATACAAGGCTCTTGTATGAACTCTTGTGTGTGTGTGTGTGTTAATCACCTTATGGCTCTGAACTTGATTACACAATACTAGCTTTTTCTAGACAAATGTGTGTTTCCACTGGAAAAAAGGTATTGGCTTGGATCCCATGAAGGATTTTGACACATGAGGGGGATATCCACCAGTTCTCCCCTCCTGCTGAAGACTGACTATCCTCCCCATTCTATTTAGGGTGTGTGTGTGTCTCCTTTTACCCTGGAGCACCATTTCAGAGGATATTTTGGGACACAGTAGGAGTTCAAAGGGATCCAAGCCAATGTAATGGAACTGACATCAGATAATATCAAAGTTCTGTCTGTAGTAATAGAAGTGTAATTTTCCATTCACACACATCATCCTCACTTGATACAGCAGTCCATGAATATGCATTTATGAACTAATTTTGAGTGATGGTTGTTTTAATTTTTCTTTTCATTTGAAATAGTGTTTTTTTTAAAAAAAATTAGAAACTTCATAATGTATAATTTAATATACACCTTGGCGAAGAAAGTTGGCTTTCAATGTGAAAGTATATTAGTAAAAAAGCCAATCAAAAAGTCACACTGCATTTTTGACTGTGTTTTTCAAATGCTGCTTTTGGTCTCCCCTGGTCCTTTCAATTCTCTCATCATTCTCTGTTTATATTCTGCTGAAAAGATTCTAATTTCATTGCTTGTCTCTTGAGAATTAACCTCGGAAACACTTTTATATGCTTAAAAAGCATTCTCCCATCTTTATAGCGGCTCATATTTAAAATATTCATTTTATAAACGCATACCACTGGTGGAAGATCACTGGTCTTAGAGAGAATTTTCTCTTCAGATTTCACCATTTCCAAGACTACTGTCAGACCCTTACCGCTGAAATTTCTGGCTTTTTGAAAAGTCATAACCTCAGCCCTTCCACACAGTGTTTTGTGTTAATTGCTAGCACTGAACACGATGTGTAAAGAAGAAAAAAAGCTCGGGCAAAGTAACAGTCACTTCCACAACTGCTCTTTTGTAGATTTGTCTGCTTTTTGTCAGTCCTCCTTGTCTTCTAAATTAACTCTCTATTTTTGGTGCTGAAAGTGTTGCTGATATGACTAATCCTGCTTGGATGTACTGTGGGTTGGAGCCCATGACATCCTGATCTGAGGTCCCAGTTCAGCAAAACACTTTTCACCTCAGGTCTTTAGCTGCTGACGAAGATAAGTACCCGGTCTCTGGGAAGAAGGTGACTGTTTTCACAGCATCACAGCTTTGGCTGTTCCAGAGGTATGCATGGTGGTTTACAATAGTGGGTTTTATAAAAAGGCCCATCCTTCAATGAACTTTTTATAGAAGAGAGATTTGAAAATGCAACAGAAAGGAAATATATGGAGGATTAATTGGTAAAAAGAGCACCCTAATCTCCTTCCTGTTCTGGCAATGTGATAGGAATATCCTGCTTTGGAGAACAAATAGGCAAAGAGCCCATCATGGATAAAAGAGCAGGGGAAGCAATTTTTTTTTATTTTGAAAAGTGGCTCGTCTCCAGTTGTTAGCTACTCCGATGGCAGAGGACATGCCCGAGTGAACAGCCACACACACATTGTGAGAAAACTTGGCAGAAGGCCTCAAGGTTTATTAAATCAATAGCTAAGTGTGTAAACCGATTATGGCACCCTTTAGTCAGCAAGTAATCCTTCAAGAGTAAAACTTCCTCAGATTCCCATTCTGTTCCACAGAATCATAGCTTAAGCGGGCAAGATGGAGCCAACAAAGAGTTGCTCATAAAGAAGCAGTAAGGATGATTTGACCATTATGACCCTGATGTAAGGGCTGCTGAAAATGTTTCTGCATGCAGACAGCTCTACATATGGAATTGCCTTGTTGACACGGATTGCAGATACCTCTCCAGGGTCTCGCGTACAGGAAGAACTTTCAACCCTTAGTACCGGAGAGAATTTTAATTGGAGATACCAGTGACTGGAAGGCTGGGGCCTTCGAAGCATGTGCTCTACTACTGCATAATAATCCCTCCCACTGAGAGATGACACATGGGGGAAATAATGCCTGGAAGCAATGCTCCCTCTACGCTGTGGAGTCCTGTGAGCAGAAATTCTACTTTGTGAGCTATTAGCCACAAGGTATAGATGGAACACTATGTCTGGGGCAGTGATGCTTTGTATTCTTGGTGCCGGGGAGGCAACAGTAGGAAGGCTTCTGGAGTTCTGGCCTGGCTGGTAGATCTCCTGATGGCACCTGGGTTTTAGCCACTGTGTGACACAGAATGTTGGACTGGATGGTTCACTGGCCTGATCTGACATGGCTTCTCCTATGTTCTTACGATCCCTTTCTCCTCTCAGTTGCAGCAAGTTCAGACCCCTTTAGCCTATTCTTGACTGAGTTTTCTGTCCTAATGTACCTCACCTTACACTTACCAACACTGAACTTCATTTGCCACATTGCTGCCTACTCACCCAATTTACAAAGATCCTCCTGGAGTTCTTCACAGTTAGCCTTGGTTTTCACTGTCCTGAATAATTTTGTGTCATCTGCAAACCTGGCCACTACACTGTTCATCCCTAATTTTAGACCATTTTTGAACAAATTAATCTCTCTTCCCTGTAGTGGCAAACCTGGCCACTACACTGTTCATCCCTAATTTCAGACCATTTTTGAACAAATTAAATAGTAACGAGTCCCATACCAATACCTGTGATACCCCACTGCTCACTTCCCTCCATTATGAGAACTGTCTGTTGATTCCTATTCTTTGCTTTCTGTCATTTAACTAGCTTTTAATCCATAATAGAACCTGTCATCTTATCCCTTGACTGCTAAATTTACTCAGGAGTCTTTGGTGAGGTACCTTGTCAAAAGCCTTTTTAAAGTCCAAGTATATAATGTCTACTGAGTCATTGTTTACTTTCTCAAAGAACTCCAACAAGCTGGTGAGGCAAGTCTTCTCTTTGCAGAAGCCATGCTGATTTTCCCTCAGCAGGCTTTGTCCCTCTGTTTTCTAATAATTCTATCTTTGGAAAAAGCAAGAGTCCAGTAGCACTTTAAAGACTAACAAAATTTGTGGCAGGGTATGAGCTTTCATGAGTCACTGCTCACTTCTTCAGATACAGCTAGAATGAGAGTAGAGTGATATCAGACAGTGGAGTACCAAGGGTGGGGCAGGAGTGTGGTCCACCCTGGGCACAGCTTGAGGAAGACCTTTGAAGGGGCCCTCAAAGCCAGCATAATGTTGGGTTCAGCAGAACATCTCTTTTATTTTGAAAATGCAATTCTGGCTGCAGCCACTAGGGGCTCAGGGAAGTCCAAGCATAGCAAAAAGCATCCCAGAATTGGCTAGACTTCCCTTTCTTCAAGACTGAAGCAGAATTGTTTAACAGATCATGCTGATAATACAGTAATTGCCGGCCTGCAGGTTATTTTATCCAACAGTCTAACCTTTCTCTCTTCCTTTCCTTGTACCCAGGTCAGCTAGAACTTGCAAAGCAGTAGTTAGGGTGTTGCAGCAAGATAAAACAACCTTTCTTTCTCTTAATTTCTGTCTTCCTGAAAATAGTGGCTGTGGCATGGGTACATTCCCCACACTTTCCACAGTGAATACAGAAGCAAAAATGTTGTTGAAATTCTCTGTCATCTCCCCATCTTCCTTTAGCAATCCCTTTATTCCTTTGTCATCCAAAGTTCCCGCTGCTTCTCTGACTGGTTTCCTGCTCTGGATATATTTAAAGAAATGTTTATTGTTTGCCTTGATGCTTTTATAAACCTGCTCCTCAAATTCTCTTTTTGCACGCCTAATTATTGACTTACTTTTATTTTATTTTTTTGCCAAATCCTGTGGTCTCTTCCTTTTCAATTCTTTGGGGGAGATTGAAATTTTCAAAACTTTCATTTCAGAACCCTAATTCTCTCAATGTAACTATTAAGCAATCTGATAAAATGGGAACTACATTTTGTTCTTTTTTAAAAAGAAAAAAGTGTTTGGGGGCTTTCAGGATGCTCCCATTTTTGCTGCAAGGGATTTGCCCAGCTTCCCTCTTTTCAATCAAACGCTGCCATTCACTGTACTTCAGGAGGTTTCAAAAAGTTTGGTCAGTTCAGCATTTCATGATCCTTCCATCTGCTGAAGCTAAAGGGATGCATTGCGGTCACTTTAGCATGCAGACAACTACATTAGTTATCTGTAAGCCAATGTATTGATTTTTGAATTGCTTGCTTATAAGAGTGTAAAGGAATAGTCTGCAGGCAAGTTCATATCTTTATATGTCCTGTCTCCCAGAGTCAGCAAGAGCAATGTGGCAAGGCACAGCAACAAGCAGTTTCATGAATAAGTGGAGCCTACATGGTTCTCTGAAACAAAAAACTATGAAATGTTCAGAGGCATCACATTCAAATCACAAGATGTCATAGTCCTGCATTGGTCAGGCCACACCTGGAATATTGTGTGCAGTTCTGGAGGCCTCACTTCAAAAAGGATGTGGACAGAATGGAGAAGGTGCAGAGGAGAGCAATGAGGACGATAGGGGGCCTGGAGACCAAGCTCTATGTGGAAAGACTGAGAGACTTGGGAATGTTTAGTCTGGAGAAGAGGAGGTTGAGGGGAGACATGATTGCTCTCTTTAAGGATTTGAAGGGCTGTCACTTACAGGAGGGCAGGGAGTGTTCCTGTTGGCAGCAGAGGATATGACTCCACAATAATGGGTTTAAATTAAGAGCGGGAAGGTACTGGCTGAATATTAGGAAAAACTTTTTTTACAGTAAGAGTTGTTAAACAGCGGAATCAGCTGCCTAGGGAGGTGGTGAGCTCCCCTTCACTGGCAGTCTTTAAGCAGTGGCTGGACAAACAATAGTCAGGGATACTCTAAGCTGATCCTGCATCAAGCAAGGGGTTGGACTGGGTGGCCTGCATGGCCCCTTCCAACTCTGTGATTCTATGAAATAAAACTCTATAGAGCTTTCTATGGGAATAACTCGCCTCCATGCTTATTTAGGGCCTATTAACTTTTCCCCGAAACATGCTCTTGTGGATTTATAAATCACATTCAAGAAAAGTTGGTTTTTATTCTTTTTATATGTATTGTACAGCAGAAAAGTCATTTTGTTTTAGACAAATGGGTCTCTTGTGCCCAGATAGTCTAAACATGAAGAAACTAGAGTTAAACTACGATGAGTTTTAAACTGAAGATTAAACTTAAAAAAAATGATCTCCAAAATAAGTTCTAATATGTCTCCGTTTCCTTCTCCAGTGGATCGCATTTTGGACTGCAAGGAAATTAAATCAGTCAGTCCTAAAGGAAATCAAACCTGACTGTTCCACGGAACCTGAAGCTCAAATACTTTGGCCACCAAATAAGAAGGGAGCACTCAGTGGAGAAGACCCTGATGCTGGAAAAAATTGAAGGTAACAGAAGAAGGGGATGGCAAAGGATGAGATGGCTAGACAGTGTTACCGATGCAATGAATACAAAATTGAGCAAACTCCAGAGGATGGTGGAAGACAGGAGGGCCTGGCGTGATGTGGTCCAGGGAGTCACAAGGAGTCAGGCTTGACTGTGTGACTGAACAAGAACAAAATGTCTCAGTTGCTGAGTGAAACTGAAGTGTCAAGAACTGAGCTGAAGTTAGTATTCTTCTTGCAAACAAAATGTAGCATTTATCATTAATATTAGTCTTGGTTTCTTTTAAAAAAGTAACACTATGAACATTTCATGTCATGCTAACTCATGGGATCGTGAAGTAGTTACATCATGAATTATGGTGCTAATGATAAAATAGTAATAAGTTTTGACTGTATTTGTTAATAGAGTAGTGTGTGATTAGGGCAACTGACTAAGCTCATGGATGATCTGAGCCCACATTCTCTTACGCAGCCGTGCAGGTTATTGGTTGATCTTGAGAACCATTTCTTTTAGCTTTGAAGGTCATTGATGATTTAATGGAAACATGTAGCTAGGATTCCACAGAGTTCACATTAATCATCTTAAATTGTACAAATATTGTGTCAAAACATAGAGACTGCTAGGCTGTCCGTACAAAAAAGTTCTGTTTATCGTATCTTCAGTATAGGTCAGTTGACACAATAGGTGTTCCCATCTTATCATGATTATTGCAGACAATAAATGGTGGAAATATCCAGGAACTGCAGGGTCTGAAGGGTCTAAAAAGAGTAGGAGTAAGCCTATCCCAATGGCAGAGCAATCCTGTGCTGTTCATCGCTAGTCATCCCCCTAAGAGGAAAGTTACACAGCTGCCAAGAGAAAAAGGTGGGTTTTTTCTTCTTTTTCTGGGCACTGCCACAGTAGCATCTGTGACATTTGCTAGATGTGAGCAGTGTCAGCATTGTTGCTAAATGTGGGCAGTGCAAAAGACAGGGAAGGCAGGACCAGTCAGGGGTCATGTTTCAAGGGGGCTGATCCAAGCATCAGTCACTTGCAGGGGGCAGAGAGGGGCCAGCCAGAGAAGCCTCACTCCTGTTCGTCAGCACCCCCCTTAAAGAGACAGGCTCCTATCAGGAGACCTGTGCACTTGTCAGTAGGGAGTGGTGTGTGAGCCGTTCCCCCCAACAGCTACCCCAAGCTGTCTTACTGCACACAGAGAACACTGGGCTCCAAAAGCCATGATGAACAGGGTCATCCGTCATCACAAGAACATGGATTTGTGTGTGCCCTCCACTCACCAGCGGCTGTGCCATACCTTGCCAACCCCAGAGTCATCCCCCTGGAGCAAGAGCAGAAGGGGGACTGGTGGTGTGAGGGGCACTGGGGGGCTCAGAGAGCCTCTGACAGGTCCTCCAGCAGCTCCTTGAGGAGCCCCTGTGCCTCACCAACATCCCTCATGATGGCAAGAAGTCCCTCCAGGTGCCTGGCAGCCACCGTCACAGATGCAACCAGTGCCTCCATCCATTGCTGCCCCTGGCAAAGGCTTCCCCCCACTCATGCTAGCTTTTCAGATGCTTCTGCTAACCACATGGATGACAGGGTGCAGGGGATGGGTTGTGCTGCATGGGCTCCATGCCCATGGGCCCAGCAATGGGCCAGAATCCCCCCTTGTCTGGGCCACCAGTGGCCACAACACCTGTCTCAGGGGAACAGACCTCACTCCTGCCACCCCTATCCCCCATGGTGATCTTGGCCTCTGCCCTCCCTCATACACAAAATTTTTCCTGTTTTTTCTTTCTTGCTGAGCAGCTCCTATATTTTTTTTCTTATTTTTTGGTCTATGGCTGTCCCACCCTGTTGCTTTATTATGTATTTTGATGCTGGCCCAGCCTAAGGAGTGGAGGGAAGAGACAAAATCACTTGCTTATATTCTACTTCTGTAATGGCACACGAGAGGCTTTTGAAAATTCAAAATAAACAGGATATTTTATTTAACTTGGAGGAGAAAATGTCAGGTGGAATCAGGGATAGGATGTACTGATAGTAGCTTTGTGATCATACTAGGTAACTTAGTAATCACACTAAATCCATATAATATGATGCCAACAAGTAAGTGTTTTTGCTTTTCAACAAGGTCTTTGAAAATTTAAGGAGAGAGGCTTTTTTTTTCAGTTGCGGCTTTAACTCGCAAGCATAGATTTCTGAGTTTCACTGACAATTTAGAAGGCAGGAACATACCAGAAATTTCCCAAAATCCTTCTGTATATACAGACCAGGGATCATTCCACATTTTAGAACTATCTTCCTTTCCATTAGGAAAGGATTACATCTCTTGCCTAGAAACTCTGTCTCTTTTCAGCTTGAATGGGGATCCACTGTGATACATTCAGTCCTTTAGCCTCTTTCCCAGTCTACAGTCAGTGCTAAACTGTCTCTTTTTCAACAGTCAGTTCCCAACTGTAATGTAGAAATCAATCAGGACACCCTGGAGGCTCAGTGACACTGCATGTGGTAGTTCCCTGGCCACACAGCTGTGGCCAGAAGGTAGCATGGCCCGTAACTCTCACCACAGAGCACCTTGTTACAGTGACCACCCACCACCACATGGCTCAGAGCCATTTAAACCCCTGCTTTCTACTCCCCACTGCTTTTCACAGGGAGTAGAAAGCAGGGGTTTCCCCTTCAAAAGGCAGTGGGGAGCAGAAATGGCTCAGAGCCATTTAAACACCTTTTTCTCCTCCTCAGGAACCACCACGAACTGCCATAAATTGCCTTAAACTTTATGGAAGTCCGTGAAGGCTCTTCAGTTCACGAACTTCAGTTCATGAACCACAAATTGGCCAAAATTCATCACAAACTTACCTTTACCATGAATTTATGTTCAGGAGCTGGTTTGTGCCCATCCCTAATCCCCATTTCTCAGCACCCAGGTTGGTGGCCCTTCCCACCTTCAGCAGAGAGAGTTCTGCCACCTTGCAAGGCAGGCAAGCCAGTACAGGGGCATCCCCTTCAGCCTCCTGTCCTGGCAGCTGCCTCAGCCAGGCCACCATGAAGCCACCTGCTTAGTGCATGGGGACTATGGGCAGTTGGGGGACTGCTGCAGGCTCCCGAGCTGCCCAGGTGCAGAGCAGGAGACACTGGGGCCATTGTGACTCTGTGCTAATGTTGTTGGCCAAGGAGAGGGAAAGTGTTGGTAAAAAGGTATGTTGCTTACTTGTACATGTGGAGCTGCCTCTTCAGATCCCAGGGAAGGGGAGGGGTGGGGTGCCTGTTGGGGCCAAAAGCTGGGAGAAGTCAGCAACAAAGCTCCATATGGTATGTTTCTGCCAGGTGCTTCCCTGGGGGTACTAAGTGTCCTTTTGTGCTTTCCCCACCCCCAAGGCGTGTGTGTGCTCCCTCTAAGTCTGCATGGCAGGGAGCTGTCAGACAGTGTGCCGTGTCATGCACCCTACCTCATGAATTGTGAGATAACCTGTCAGAAGCATTTGTAGAGTGGGGAGGGTCATGATTGGATGCTGGGGAGGGAGTGCAGGTGTCACAGGGGAGGGTGCTGATTGGGTGCTCCCTTATCCTGAGCTGCTTGGATTTCCTTGGGCATGGCCTGGCTAGGCTGTGGGCTAGGCCCTAGGCCTTGCTGATGTCAATGTGCCCAGACTAACCAAGACCAAAATGCTGCAATATCTTCAAAGAGGAGGGCAGGGCTTGAAGCAACAATAAGGCTGCAGACCTTATTGACCAGTATTTATTCACCAGACTTCACTTTGGTAGAAGTAGCAGCAGAAGAGATGGTGGAAGCATTGGAGTTACCATGTGATTTATGAACCCTTTCTTGGCATTTGATAGACTTAGCTCCCAGAGGATGTCTGGAAAAAGTCAGACTCTAGAATTTACTGCCAGTTTCCAGATACTTCTAGAATCTAGAATCCTCCTTTTAAAAGATAGACAGACAATGTGATGACAGTCTAGTACAGCTCACTTGGACCCTTTCTAAAAAAATAAAAACTAGCCCCACAGAATCCCTACTGTACAGTGACTGCAAGTATTCTCTCACACGGCAACTCTAGGTCTGAATCTGGCCTTTGAGAGGTAAGAACTGAGTGGCACAAAAAGAAATGCCTAAATTGACTGAAATCAATGAGATGAAAATTAAACAGAAGAGTTTTGGAGAGGTCTTACCTAGAGTATTTCATTTATGTACCAGCATGGTTAATTCAGGTAACTGCATGTCAACTATTAGGAAAACCCTTAGAACATGCAAGTTAAAACTTAAACTTTTTAACCATGTTAGACAATAGAATCAGATGCATTGCTTGTATCAACCAGCTCTACAAATTGCTTTGCTTACTTGCTATCTGCTATGATATTATTGCACGATATTGCCACTTTAAGCCACATTAGTAAACTGAGCATTTGAAAAAGTTCAGACAGAGACAGAGAAAATATATCTGAAGACAGCCCTACAGTATCCAGCATAAAAGGAGTAGGATGACATAGTTACGGAATACACTCATCAAGTTAATCTGAAAGGGCTATTATCAAGAAATCTATGCTTCAGTGATCTCTTTCTCCTCTTTGTTACCATGTTTCCTTTTTATGGTTAAGTGAACTTCAAAACAATGACAAAGAAATATGCACAGGATCCCATACAGTGTTACATAAAATAGACTGTAGTTCAGCTAACAGAAGAGATTGCAGTTAAGTTCTTATATTTCTCTAAACTTCTTGTTTTAAGAAGGTCCTGTTGTTTCCTCCCCTTCATCTCTTCCATCACACATGCACATCTTAGTAACCCAAGAAGTACATGAAAGGCAGTTTATTTCAAAAGAACCTGAAGTTTTAAAAACTGAGCAGATTACAGAAGACTTGCTCTTTCCTTTACATCTGAAGTAGCTGTATTCTTGGCAAATCAAACACTACCTAGTCTCCTTGTTAGTGAGCTAAACACTAGCTGTAATATTGATATATTTGCTAATTTAAAAATAACAAATAAATATTGCTCTGGTATCTCAGAACAGAAATGAGTAATAGCAGGAAATACATGGGAATACTTCTGCTGGGAGCATGTTGTTGCTTTGGGTGCAATATAGTTTTTAAAAGTACAGTTGCTTTAAAAAAATCTGATATAACCTTGGACCACCTAAAAAATGGGGGCAGTGTGCAGATCTTCTTCATCTCCAAGTCTTATCACTGATCAGAGCCCTACTTTTTGATTAAGTTAGCACTTCATTATACAAGTACTTTCCACAAAGTCCCTCCTGTTCAATGCTTACATGTTGTGGGAGGTCATTTATCCTAGGCCAAGGCTTCAACCTAAACAGTCCCTTCTCCATTGTTACTATTTGGTATCTAATTGGCTGTTGTTGTTTTTTACAGATGTGACAGCACATAGTTGTGTGCTTGCTACTGGTTGAACTAGATGTAACGACATCCTTGTGTCTACAATGGGGATGCTACCACCATTTTAAAACCTAAAATGGGCAATTTTAAAATGCGGTGAGGGCCCACATACCCTGTGCCCACCCCACACACACCCTGTGCCTTTTCAAGCAATAAAATGGCCACTGGGAGGCTTCTGCATTTGAAAAGGTGTGTGTGTTAGCTTCTACCATAGAGTTTTCCCCAAAAACCAGAGCGATGTCCTCCATGTCCCCGATGTTCTTACATCATGTCCAGGTCACATAGGCACATCAGATTAATCTTTGGCATTCCTCCCTTTTTTGGGGGGGTATTCCCCCCTGAGGTAGAAGCTGAAAATGGGAGACCCTGCCCTCCAACAGGGGTCTGGCATCTCTCTTTGTGAGTGATGGATCACTAAATAATTCTGCAAAAATGATTTCTCTGAAAAAATCAAAAGATTCTTGATTGGATGAAATATCGAGGCATCAAAAAAACAGAAAAGGGTTCAATAAAACAGTCCTTGCCGTTTGAAACCTGCCAAGCCAAACACAGCCCACCAGCCTCAGTAGCCCCCTGGAGGCTTGATAAACTTGTTTGTTGTTGGCAAACATTGTAAAGTTGCCAAGTTCCCAGAAAATATAATGCAGAACTCTGACTGGTGAGCTTAATGGGCTGCAGGTTGTTCAGGCTTCCAGTTTAATGATGGTCATCATGAAGTTTGGAACTGGTGGCAAGGCAACCATCAGGGTCCATCACTCTAAACTCATTATGAGTCAAGCCCAAACACCAACATTATCAGGCCCAGATCATCATCATTTTGCTGGCTTTTTCAAGAGTCTTCTCCTTTGCAGTCATCCTTTTCACCATGCTTAAATGGCAGCAGCTGAGGCAACAGAGAGGTATCTCTTCAAAGCTTTGCTTCTTCCTTTGCATTTTGATAGTTGAAAATGCACCATTCCAGATGCCAGCCCATTTCATTACTTAAAATGGGTTTTGGAAACCATCTGTCCTTGTTGGACTGGCCCATAGTGAGAAATTTAATGGTATGAGTGGCCACGAGTATACTGACAGAGGACTATGCAGTGCTCTACTCAATATATTGCTACCCACTGTGAGGTTCCACCGGTGATACCACTGGATCCCAGACCCTGATGCTCACTGGGCAGAGCACAGCAGTATCACAAGGTAGGGCCTAGTGATGTTACATTAAATGGCCATATTTCTACATAACTCTAGATAAGTACCCCAAAACAGCATGACAGTGTAATCCTAAACAGAGCTACACACTTTTAAGCCCAATGGCTTCAATGAACATGGAGTGGTGTGACTCAGTTCAGGATTGCATTGTGAATCTCATTCCAGTGTGCTACCCAGTGTGTCCTCAGTTATCATTATGGACAGGTGAAAGGAAACAAACATACAAGAAAGAAAGAAACAAAGAGAGGCAAGGTTATGGAGAAGATGAGATTTAATTCAGTCAGGAGAGCGTAAACTGCCTCAGCTTCAGCCATGTTGCAGCTTCCCCTTCCCCATTCCTTCCCATGCAATCTGGACAGAACTGTGTGCACAATTCCCCTTACACCTTCACAACAAAAACAGACTAGAGCCTTTAAAAATGAAAGCAAAGGGGCATAGCTCTGAGGTGGTTTTGCCCCTACATGCCTCCTCATAGTCACAGACCTGTTTCCAAAGAAAGAAAAGAGATTTGGGCCCTGTCACACTTCTGATTATATCATCAGGAACACAACAGATTCTGAATGCTGGACTTTGGCTAAGAGAAAAATGTGCTCTTCAACAAAAAAAATACATTTAGACACATCCATTCCAAATCAATGGGAGTTCATCAATCACTATCTACAAGTAAGGCCACTGAAATTTCTCAGGAGGAATATGCACATCTATAATTCTGCTACTTAGTGTAACCTAACAAAAAATTAACTCACATTTTGAAATGAAACACATGGGAAACGTGAATGGAAGCAAAATGGTTTTTGGTAAGGCAAGTTATAATGTCTCACAGACATTCTGCACATCCTTATAAACAGAAACCAGAACTGAGTGCTTTCCCTGCAGAACATTGTAGACTGAATTAACAGCATCTCCAATTAAAAGGATCTAAGGCAGTAGGTCTAGGAAACACTCCTGCTGAGATTCTTGATAGTTGAAGCCAGTTAGTAAAAACAATACTGGCCTTGAAGGACCCAGGATCTAACTTAATGTAAGATGGTTGTATGTGCCCACCTGTTTGAGTTTGAAGAGCAGCAGGGAAAGAGGTCAAAGGAAGTAGCTTGCATATGAAGACACAGTTCCAGTTGTCAGAAGTGTTTTAATGGCCCAATTCTCACTTCTTTAGCTCCTAGACTGATTTTTGAATGTGATTTTTTTTTTAACAGCTTCAGTTGTTCTGAAAGAGTTTTCATTTTCAGAAATACTGAAAATACAGATACAGTTGGATACTTGTTAACATTTCCCAGACAATTTCTAATACCTAAAAGTATTTAAAGTAAGAATGTCTAGCAGTAATTAAAAAGCACAATTAATTAAATTAAAAGCACAGAGAACATCCTTTTTATGTTATAACACTTTTCTAGAACGCTTACAAGTGTTTTTTTCTTGAAGTTGCCTCTCTGTTGTCACAGAGACTAGTAACCAAAAGCATGGATGGACCCATTATTTTTTTCTCTCTCTCATTTATAGTTTCTTCATGTGGTACCACTACTCACATGATGGTTTTAAAGGTACTCTAAGCTAAAATGTATGTGGGCTTCTGCTAGGATTGCCAATTTCCAGGTTGGGCCTGGAGTTCTCCTATAATTACAACTATCTCCAGACTACAGGAAATGGCAGCTTTGGATGGTGGACTCTATATGGCATAACATCCCAACTGAGCTTCCTCCCCTCCCCATACTCCATTCTCCCCACACACTGCCTCAGAATCTCCAAGAATTTCCCAAGCTGGAGCTGGCAACCCTATGAGTCTGTCCCCAATTTATAATCTAGATTTCCAAAGAAGGGGACACTATGAGGGGATTACAGGGGAAGAAAAATATACGCAGGTTCACACGCTTAGGCTTGTATCAGCAGGGATAATGATAAAAAGATTAAACCAAAGGCTTCAAGACTAAGTAGATTCTGAGGAGAACCTTACGGAGCACCAGGGCTATTTTTGGGCAGGAACGCACAGGAACGAAGTTCTGACTGGCTCCCGAGTTGGCCATGCCCAGCAGGAACTCATTAGCATAACAGGCCACTCCCAACAGCAGAAACCCATTAGGATTGGCTACATTACAGGTGTGCGGCCTAACATGCAAAAAAGTTCCTGCTACAAAAAAAGCCCTGGTTTTTGACAACAAACAAGGTAAACAGGATAAGAAGCAAAAGGTGGGTGTGGCTGGATGACCACACTTCTGGTAACATGTGTGTGTGTGGCCTGATATGCTAATGCATTTCTCCTGTTGGGTGTGGCCTATTATGCTAATGAATTCCTGCTGGGCTTTTTCTACAAAGAAAGCCCTGGGGAGCACCAAGGTCTGGGTGGCAGTCCCAGGAATGGGGGATGGTAAGAACGTATGGCATAATTAACAGGATATCTTGTGCAGATGATGGCTGTGATCACACACAATATATAATCCACTTTCATTGCAGTTTCAATGCACTTTCCAGCTGGGGCCCATTCTGCTTCTAGCATTTGCTCTGCTGTTTTACCAAACCCATGTTGGAACAGAAATTCCCCTCTACACTGCATACCACTTTCACGTTGATTGATGGTTGGATTTTATTGTAGCCTCCACAGTGCATGTCGATTCTACTTCCTTTGATCTCTAGGTTTTATGGTACTGTCTGCATAGATTTATAGCTGTTTTATGGCCATTCAGGGGTGATTCTGCAGTCGGTACAGTAGTTCGCCCGGGGTATTTGAATGTGGTTTTGAGCCACATCTTTTTCTGTTCCAGTGTGGGTTTGGTGAAACAACAGAGCAAATACTAGATGCAGCTTGGGCCTGGATTTTACTGAACTAGCAAAATCCAATTTGAAAGTGCATTGAAAGTGGATTATTTAGTGTGTGTGATCGCAGCCTAAGAGTTGGGCTTGCAGACTCAATTGTCCTTCCCCAAGTGCAAACTCTAAAATTACATTGTTTGCTCATTTTAAGTGAAAGAAAATGTACTTTCACTTCTTTTCTGTGTGTGGAAGACATAGCACAAGATAATTCTTCTGACACTTGTTTCAAAACTGAAATAAAGGAAATATTGTGAAATGTCTGTTGCATATTCTAGGGCTCTGTATGTACATTGTGGTCTTGTTCAAAATTAGATTCAAGCACTATGTGATGCTGCAGCCAGAGCCCTTCAGATTGCACAAGCCGAACTGAGCTACGTACATGTCCCTTTCCACTCATGCACTGTTGGATCCAGCCCACAGGATGGCAGAGGAGCAAAGTTCATGGGTAGAATGCATTGGGATATGGAGGCAGATGGATATGAGTACGAAATGGAAAGGCAGTCAGGTGATGAAGAGGATTCTGTCAAGGGTGATGATTAATCCATCATGTTGATCCTTGGAGATACTGTAAGTATGCAGGGCTCTTTTTGTAGCAGGAACTCCTTTGCATATTAGGTGACACACCCCTAATGTAGCCAATCCTCCAAGAGTTTACAAAGCTCTTCTTACAGGGGCTACTGTAAGCTCTTGGAGGTTTGGCTACATTAGGGGTGTGTCACCTAATACGCAAAGGGGTTCCTGCTACAAAAAGAGCCCTGAGTATCAGCTGAATAAGACCCCTTCAGAGCAGAGAATCCTTAATATGATCTCATGCTGAAAAACTGCAACACATGCTGGAGCCTGATGCCATGTGGCAGATCGCATTTGGGAAATAAGTACCTGGGGGGAGACTGGTCAATCTAGCTGAAAGGAGCATCCACATGCATTTTTCAGTACAGTGAAAGCCAAGAGAAAAAGAATCCAACCTGAAGGATCTTCAGGAGAACCACTGATAGAGTGCGATGCCAAGTTGGTGTCAAACTGGCCTGGCAAAGGTCCACATACAAAAAGCCAAAAAGATTGAACTGTGAGTGATGAAAGTCATGATCTTCAGCCCAGCTCAGCTTGCAGGGGTTCTGCTCCTTGAAGCAAAATTAGTTGAATTAATCTTTCTATTCTTGTAGAACAAAGTTTGAGTCCAGTGGAACATTTAAGACCAAAATCTGTCTCTGCTACTGGACTCAGACTTTGTTCTGCTGCTTTAGACCAACACAGCTATCCACCTGCATCTTTCTGGACTTGTGTTTAACTTTAGTCAGTGAGTTGACTAAAGCAAGAGATGCCTAATTCACTTTTCACCATAACTTCACACTTTTCCCCTTCTTTAATGGCACACTTTAGTTTCTTCATTTTCATTTCTTTTTGCCTATGTGCATTTGAGGCAGGTCCTCTAGATTTACATACAAGGGACATCTAAATAAGCTTTGGTGTGCATTGTCCAACAGTTATCCTTTACAAAGACAATGCAAAAGGTAGGCCCCCCCCGCATTGTGTGCTGTTTGCAGGTTTAAAATAAACATTTGTGAAAAGCAATTTCTATAAGCTTTATGAAATGAGCCATATTCAACATTCTGAGCTTTTAAAAATAAATCTGAAAAAAAAAATTTTGCTCACTCTTTTCAGAAGAGAGTGTCTGGACTTCCTCTTTATTCATAGCATTCAGAACGATGGGATGGAACCATCATGACATAACCATAAAAGGTAACCTGTGTTTATGGTGGCAATACACTGACATCTCATTTTTCAGCACCTGTTATGTGATCTGCCCCCTCCCCAGGTATATTAACAACAAAGTTTTCTCAGGCCAAAGTTTATCAAGAATGAATAAACAGGCCTCACTCATATGTAGTTCCTGGGCCTAATTCTCATTAACAGGAAAGCTACATTAACCTGTTCCAGCAATGTAAAAGGGCCTCGAGGTGAGAATAAATGCAATTTGTACCCACTTTAAGGCACTTTCCCATTGCCAAAGTGGTGTCACGTTGTCTTAGTATAAATGAAAATTAGACCCACTTTGGAGCTTTTAATGTGGTACTACTCATGTTTCAATATAGAACATTTCCCTTTTTACTAAAATCAGGGTAATAAGGGTCTGAAAGGTGTGCAAAGCATATGGCAAATAAAGTAATTTTCCTGCGAGTCTGCGATATTGCCATTTCCCCTAACAGTCTTGAGTCTCTTTCATAATAGAAGTTGCTGAGGGGCTTAGAGTACTAGAAAATATAAAATACCTCTGGGACATATTCCAGTACTGTACATTAAATTTGAGGATTTTACATGTGATAAAGTATGTCAGTGTTGCTTACAGGGAATTCCAGTGATACCTCAGCTTTCTTGGACTTATTATAAATCCTTTGTTGGAATTATTGCGGCTGGTTCAATAATTCAGATTAGCCCTCATGTTTATTAATGCTCTACATCTGTGCAAACAACATGTCAAGCAGAGAGTTTATTGTAATTGCCTGAGCAAACAGAACCTGAAAGAAGCAATTTCCAGTTACAATGTGCTATGACAAGTAATGAGGTAATTGGCATTCTGTCCTGATTACTTCCACCTTCCTTTTCATCAGGTCTATATTGTGTGTGATAGATAGTTTTATAAGAAATGAAGGTGTTTGATAATATGGTTTGCTGCTGCTTAAGGTTAGTGATTAAAGACAATCATCATTTTCTCTCAGAGATCTTATTAGCTTTAACATTATTTATTCATATGTGTAAGAGGTAGGCCCCAAACCTATCTTGCCAAGCGATAACATAAGAGTTAAATTGTAAACTCAACTGCTAACTCAGCAAATGCAAAAGATTTAGGTCCAGATTTTCAGGACTGAACAACTTTTTTCATAACAGTGTTGTCATAGTTGAGATAGACTGTTCAACAACAGCACTTGCGTGTCCTGCTTAGTTACTGTACATTGTTTTGCCATGGTATCCACATTAAAGATGTGGCCTCTGTGTGTCTGTGTGGGTGCATGTGTACACTTTTTTTTCATTCAGATGGGGATTTGGGAGAAGTTGTCAGATGATAAATGTTTGGGGGACAAATGGTTTCTGACAGGTTGCTTTAAACCTAGTAATTCTCTCCTTAACTTGAGGGGATTACAAGTTTTTAGCTTGGTTGCTGCAGGGGAAGAATGAATTTGGTGAACAGGCCCACAGTCTTTGGAATTAAAAAAATAATAATGTAAACGTGAAGTTTTGTTTGTCCATTCTAGATATTTTTTCAGTCTCTGCTTCCAATGGGTGACCTGATCATCTGAATGCCTAGGGTTGCCATTTGCCCAGTGGGGGAAGGGCATTGGATTCCCCTATTTTGTGGGCTCCTGCTCACCACTGGCTAGCTGGCTGGCAGAAGGGAATCCCTCCCAAAAAGTGATGTTGCACATGATGTGCCTGCATCATCAGGAAGTGATGTTGGCACACTGGCAACATGGGGGGTGACACTCTGGCTTTTGGGCAAAACTCTATGTTTGGATGCTGATTTTACCAAATAGTTTTGTCCAAAATCTGGACTAACACCCCCGATGTCACCAACGTGCTGATGTTGCATGCAATGTCGTTGTTTCAGGGGGAATGTTAGGCAACACCACTTCCCACTCCCAGAACATCCCCCCATCCCCCTTCGGTGGGTGAAAGGGACCTAGTAACCTTATGAATGCCCCAGCTGCTCTGCCTTGTTGAAGCACCATAGGGGCAACTTGGTTTGGCTTGATCCAGGGCCATTTTCACTTCCCAGTTCGCTCTTAGCAAGGCTTGTCATTTGGGGAAAAGGACAAGAGAAAGAGAAGGCTGGCTGACGTGAATTTATGCAAAGAAAATCAAATCAGTTCCCTCCCTTGCAAATAATCTCTTCTTTGGATTATTTATTTATTTATTAAATTTGTATCCCACCCTCCCTACCATTGGCAGGCTCAGGACAGCTTACAGAATATATATGCTAAAACACAGAATTAAATTAAAATCACAGCATATAAATTCTCAGAACATAGATGTTAATAAGAGATGGTGGTGTTCTCTCAACATTGGAATGGTCACCTACTGCCATAGTCCAGGCTCCTGCCAGTCTGTTGATCGTCGAGTTGGTGCTGATGTTGATGTTGGGGCCAGGGCCTTGATGTTAAAAGGTGGCCCCTTAATCAAAAGCCTGGTGGAAGAGCTCCATTTTACAGGCCCTGTGGAACTGTAAAAGGTCCCACAGGGCCCTGATGCCATCCAAAAGCTTGTTCCATCAGTAAGAGGCCACCACAGAAAAGGCCCTGGCCCTTGTTGCAGCCAGCCTGGCTTCTTTAGGGCCTGGGAGAGCCAGGCGGTTTTGGGATCCCAATCTTAGTGCTCTCTGGGGAACATGTGAGGAAAGGCAGTCCCTTAGGTAAGTAGGTCCCTGACCATATAGGGCTTTAAAGGTGAAAAACAGCACCTTGAAGTGAATCCCCTATGCTATAGGCAGCCAGTGCAGTGCTTTTAGATGAACTAAGGCTGTGGTCATACATGCCAGGTGAAGCCGAGTGAAGGAATTTGACACACAGTTGCAGAGGAATTTGACACACAGTTGTAAGATCAGACCTCCCTTTGTAGCAGCAGACACAGCCTGTCACTGTGTCTTCAGATGCAACTGCAGATGCAACTCTTTTTTTGGCCGTTTGCTTCCCATGTGCATAAATGAGAAATCGCACCTCTGCACTGAGGGCACCCTATGGAGTATGTGATGATGCGCATACTGCAAAAGGTGGGGGGAATAGCACCAAGCTGGGATGGCATGATCAGACCATCCCGACAGCATGAGAGAATGCTTGCACGATCAGACAGGGGAAAGTCTGTCTGTGGTCCACTGGAACTCATTAGAGCCGAACTTTCCCTGGTGTCTTTTAACTCTGCTTCTGCAGCGGAGCAGCACGGGTTGCCAATGACTGTGGGACACTTCCCAGATGTTGCTGTCTGATTGCTCCCTTTATATCTGTCAGGCATTCACACCTACGTCAGATCTAAAGGCGTGTGTGATCACAGCCTAAGATTGTTTTTGCAAGCTTGTTAAGCACTAGTGATGTTATCAAAGTTCCTAGCTGTTAGGTGTGGCATAAAAATGTACCTAGTTTGTAAAGCTGGAAAAGTTTGTTATTACCCACAGAAGACTGGTGCCTGATGAGTAAACTGGGCACCCATGTTTGCCTGCCTCCCACCTCCTCAGGATGAACCATGAGGGTGGGGGGAGCCAATTAAGGCTCAGCATGGGAATACCAGCCAATAGGGAGGCTGGCATGCTGGCCAGGCTTGGCAGAAGCCAACTGAAAAACCCAATTTGAGTGAGGCCCAAAAAATTCCTGCTCAGCCCCAAAATCAGTGACTAGCTATTCCCACATGGTCAAAAAAGAAGGCGGGTGGGTGGGGAGCTCTCACTGGTCTACACTGCCAAGAGAGGGCAACCACTGCCAGACCTGGCCATTGAGCCATCTCCTGATTGTGCAGCTCTCCCACACTGAACCTTGATAGATTCCCCCACCCTCGTGATTAACTCCGAGGAGTTGGGGGTGGGCATACACCAGCACCTGCTCCATGGGCCAGTACTGGTCATCTGACTGATTTCTAGGTAAATGAACAGAAGTTATTTAATGTTAATTCCTGATTCTCAAAACTCTTACTGATTGTTGTGAACTATCTGACCACCCAACCAAGCACCTTTGTGTCTGAAGACTATTTTCTCTGTTTGTCTCAGTTCTTCTGATTGTTTCTCGCAAATACGGTATATGGCTGTTGTCTTCCAGCCAGTTGTAAACTTTCCCTTTTCTGCATTATGTTTATTTGTGGGAGGGTGGTTGGATTTCTGGATGCTGTCTACCATGGCTTGGTGCTGTGGCATAGGGTGCAAGGCACAATGGGTACAACTAAATCACAGTTCCTAGAGAGAACTATGGCAAAGGGCATGCTTTGGAGCCATTAGTAGACATTATGAACTGTCAGAAAATGGATAAGTTTTCCCCAGAACATTTGCAGAGAAAGTATCAAATTGATTCTAGAGTGACTTGAGGAGAGTTTGTCCCTAGGTAGGACTAATAAACAGAGCAAATGAAGAGAATGATCATTTTTTCCAGACTTAATTAAAGCATACATGTATTTAATCTTTTATAATATTTTTAGATATTATTATACCTGAAGTAATTTTTTTAAAGAATTTGGGAAGAACTTCTAGCTAATGAGTAGTATCTTTCTCTTTTGCAGGACAAAAGAAAGCCTTTTTCCTAAAAAGCCAAATGGACTTGCTTTCTCGTGAACATACACAGGAGTGCAGCCTTAGTCAAACATTGGCATGTATCTGAATAATAGCACCTCTGTGTTTAGCAAATAACATTTACATTTTTAATTGATTTTTAAACCTGTTGCTATTGCATTCTCCTACTGAAGATAACTGAATTATTTTAGACTAAGTGGTCTGATAAATTAACTTAATTTGGTTGATTTACTAACAGGATTCAACAAAAGCAGCCTTTTAAAACATTGTGCCTATGGGAACACTGAGTTTATCACGAATTACTGAATAAGAAGCTCAGTAATGGTGAGAAGCTTACTTCGTCCACCATTTCTGATGTTCCCCTAAAAACTGGAATGCAGTGCAGTGGCGTACCAAGGGTAGGGCGGGAGGTGCAGTCCACCCCGGGTACAAGCAAGGAGTGTCCGTCTTCCTGCCTCACTCCTCTTGCTCGTGCCAGACTCCAGCAGCACCCACAAAATCTGAAAAAGGGGCACTGTGCAAAGAAAATAAACACCTCCTCCCCTGTCCCCATGAGCAAGTTGGAGCCACACAGAGAGGAGGGGGAAACTAATTCAGCCACAGAGGAAGAGGGAGGAGAGAATATGAAAAGGAGAAGGAGGGTGGGGAACTTTCAAGCAGCCCGAAGTTTAGGAGGGGGAGGGTGGATGTGTCATGGCTGCTGGTGGAGGAAAAACAAGCAAGAGGACAAGTAGGCAGAAGACACACACACACACACACCCTTCTTCAGAGAGGGCAAGAGCATTCAGTAGCAGTGCCCCATCCTTGCCAGATGCAGCCACATCCCCCAGTGACCCCCTCTCTCTACTCCTCACTGTAGAAAAATTGGGTGGAAGCATTGACTTCAAGCTCTTTTGGTGCTAACTCTCCCAGGAAAGGGGAAGGAAAGGAAACCTGGGTGACAAGTCCAGATTAGAGATTTGAAGTCCTTGTCCCAAACCCTCAAGTTTCTTCTATGCAGAACTTTGTGTGTGGGCAGGGGAAACCAACCTTCCCCTCTCTTGCACAGCCACACTCTTAAGCCAATTCACTTCTATAAATTACCTTGGAAAAACACCGCAGCCTCCTTCCTGGCCCATTTCTTTCCTTACTGAGCTCAGAAGCATGCGTACATTTCCCACATGTGGCTACCCATGAGGAGAAGCACAATGCTGCTGATTACTGGTGGGAGGCTGGGAGCTGAGGATGCTGGTGGTCTATGGCCTGCAGGGAGGCTGGACTCCACTTGTCCCGAGAAGGAACCAGGCTTCTGGTGCTGAAAATCAAAAAGGTGGCAGAGCAGTTTTTAAACTGAATATTGGGGGAAAGCCAACAGGAGATGAAAAGTCTCTGGTTCGGGATGGCTCATCTCAAAGAGATGAAGGGGTAACTGTTACTTCTCTACAAGGAAATGGATTAGAATTGTTCACTGAGACTGTGGCTAATGATATGGACTGCCTGGCAAGGTCTCAGGGCAGCAAGAGGAAGGTTGTGGGCTTAACATGCATGGGAAACTATAGGTATTTATATACAAATGCTAGAAATGTCCAAGGTAAAATCGTGGAATTGGAATACTTGGTGTTGGGGGGGGGAATAGGCATTGTGGGTATTTCAGAAACTTGGTGGGATGAGGAAAATCAGTTGGATACGGTGATGGTAAGCAGTGGGGTACCACAAGGATCAGTACTCAGTCCGATGCTTTTTAACTTGTTTATTAATGATTTGGAGTTGAGAGTAAGCAGTGAAGTGGCTAAATTTGCAGATGACATGTTGTTCAGGGTGGTAAGAACTAGGGAGGATTGTGAGGCACTCCAAAGGGATCTGTCAAGGATGGGTGAGTGGGCGTCAATGTAGCAAATGGGGTTCAATGTGGCCAAGTGCAAAGTGATACACATTGGAGCCAAAAATCCTAACTATAAATTCACGTTGATGGGGTCCAAACTGGCAAAGACTGACCAAGAGAGACATCTTGGAGTCATAGTAGATAACTCCATAAAAATGTCTAAACAGTGTGCAACTGCAATAAAAAAGGCCAACACTATGCTGGGGATTATTAGGAAGGGAATTGAAAACAAATCAGCCAGTATCATCATGCCCCTGTATAAATCATTGGTGCGACCTCATTTGGAGTACTGTGTACAGTTCTGGTCACTACACTTCAAAAAGGATATTATAGCATTGGAAAAAGTGCAGAAAAGGGCAACTAGAATGATAAAAGGGTTGGAACACTTTCCCTATGAAGTAAGGTTAAAATGCTTGTGACTCTTTAGCTTGGAGACACAACGGCTGAGGGGTGACATGATCGAGGTTTATAAGATTATGCATGGGATAGAGCAGGTAGAGAAAGAAGTACTTTTCTCCCTTTCTCACAATACAAGAACTCATGGGCACTCAATGAAATTGCTGAGCGGTTTAGTTAGAATGGATAAAAGGAAGTACTTCTTCACCCAAAGAGTGATTAACACATGGAATTCACTACCACAGGAGGTGGTGGCGACTACAAGCATGGACAGCTTCAAGACGGAATTAGATAATGGAACAGAAGGCCATCAGTGGCTATTAGCCACAAGGTATAAATAGGAACTCTCAGTCTGGGGCAAGTGATGCTCTGTATTCTTGGTGCTTGGGAAGGTCAACAGTGGGAGGACTTCTAGTGTCCTGGCTCCACTGCTGGATCTCCTGATGGCACTTGGTATTTTTGGCCACTGTGTGGCAGAGTGTTGGACTAGATGGGCCACTGGCCTGATCCAACACTGGCTTCTCTTATGTTCTTAGGGTTGCCAGGTCCTTACCTGGTGCCGGCGGCGGTGGATGGGAGGGAGCTCTCTCTCCAGGAGTGGAGGGAGCAGGGTGACGTTGCTTCGTGTAACACCCCCATCGTGATTATGTCATGCGGAAGTGATCTCATCATGCCAGGGATGTCCCGTAGGCTCATGGCTGTTGGGGGTGGAGCTTCCCCAACAGCCAGCTGGCCAGCAGTGGGCAGGATCCCATGAAATTGATGCAGTTCTGGCTCCAGCTCAGTGTGTTGCTGCACAGTTGCCCTAGGGCAGACAAAGCAGAGAAAGCTCCAAGTTTAACTGGGCTGGAAGAAGTATGAAGGGGGCAGGGGTGAAAGTAGGCTGGCACATGATGTTATGAGGCACTGGTAAGACAGAGGTGGAAGTGATATCTCCCACCTCCTGCTTTGAGTCTTCTAGAAGAAACAGTGACCATAAAAATTTAAGTCACGTTAACCCCTGGGAAGGAAGAACTTGAGTTGGATCCATATTCTTTCTCCACTGTAGCTGGAAGAGAATTGGCATTATACTGCTGGTTCACTTTCACTGTTTGCTCATATATTTACAATTCAAACAGATATTACAAATACATCTTTGGCTGCCAAGATTCTGTCATCCAAATGAGAATAAAAACTTGCAGCACTTTGTCTGGACTTTTGACTTGGGAAAGCATAGAGGCATGTTGTATTATTTTCTCCTTATTGGTTCCACTAGTGAACAAAATTCATTTTCCCTCCATTTCCTTTCAGCCTCTCCTTATAAGTACTTAGAAATGGTGGGGAAAGGAATTTACAGTGAGTGTGTTATAGATTACACAGAATGATACCCACTTGTATACATCCCTCCCCCCAACCCTAATGATAAGAGATGTAAATTTATTGAAAAGTTTGAAGCCATTTTCTGGTTCCCCCCCATAGACATTTTAGGAAGAATTAACATATGTGTGATATGTACTTGATGTAATTGTTAAAAGCAGTTGACTGAAATCTGGAGAACTGGTTCAATTCCCCACTCCTCCACATGGAGCTAGCTGGGTGTGCTTGGGTCAGTCACAGTTCTCTCAGAGCTCTCTTAGCCCCTAAAAACAAGTCTAGCTTGCCACTAGCACAACACTAAGAGCTAGAACTCACGGCTGCCAGACAATCTCCTGGCTATTTGGTGTAGAACCAGTTTGGAGTAGTGGTTAAGTTCACAGACTCTAATCTGGGAGAACCGGGTTCCCCACTCCTCCACTTGCTGCTGGATGATGTTGGGCAAGCCATAGTTCTAACAAGAGCTGTCCTTGAAAGGGCGGTTCTGGAAAGAGCTCTCTCAACCCCACCTACCTCACAGGGTGTCTGTTGTGGGGAGGGGAAGGGAAAGGAGTTTGTAAGTTGCTCTGAGACACTGAGTGAAGGGCAGGGTATAAATTCAACCTCTTCTTCTCTATTCTACACATAATGCCATATGATAATCATAATTATTATAATTATAATTATTATAATTAATTAAAATTTTACTTTCCTATCAAGCCTAAACTTTTTAAAAAACTTATTGAACAACACAAAAGACATCATTTATAACTTACTTTATAAAAATAAACTATTTGGCATATTTATAGAATTTAAAAATATAAATATGTTCATTTTTTAGTATATACACAATACTTGAGAAAGAAGAAGAAAAAGTTGGTTTTATAACCTGCTTTTCACTACCTGAAGGAGTCTCAAAGAAGCTTACAATCGCCTTCACCTACCTCTCCCCACAACAGGAACCTTGTGGGGTAGGTCGGGCTGAGAGAGTTCTGAGAGAACTGTGACTGGCCCAAGGTCACCCATGTAGAGGAGTGGGGGAGTCATATCTGGTTCACCAGATTAGAGTCCACCACCACTCCAGATTAGAATCTGCCACTCTTAACCACTACACCACACTGAAAGAGTTACAAACTGCTCCCTCTTTGCTCTACTGTAGAACATTTATCTTTATTTTTTGCCATCTGAGAAGCAGGAAAAAAATAAATGTTTATGGTACAAAACAAATTCTGTAGTGAGCAAAAGAAAATGGATTATTGGACAGAAACCCTTTCAAAGAGTCACAGTTGTAGCATTGTGCAACACTGTGCAACACCTAGCCCCAGCATCAAAAACTCTTGGTGGTTGCCAGTCCTTGGCTGACAACCCTAGCTGTAAAGAACTTGCTTTCTTACAGCCCTCGTTCAGCAACCTGACCAGGAATGTGTCAAAGCCTACAAAGCCAGAGGAGAGTTATAAATGTACTCTCCGTTAAGCCCTTTTCCCTTTAATGAGAAATGGTTTAAAGATGATTTCTCATTTTGCATCCCAACTGTCCTGACCCCAAAATCCCTTCTATCTGGAGCAAATAAAGCTCATCATTCCTTTATTTTCATGACTTTTCCCATTTTTGCACATCAAAATTTTCCTGGAAAATGTTTGTAATTTTCAACATTATTTGTATACCTCTCCCTCTCTCTCCCTCTCTCTCTCTCTCACACACACATACACACAATGCTTGATGTCTGTTCAGTGTATAACTGCATTAAGTATCAAAACAGCACAACACCCCACTACAATACAAATGAAACTACACAGTCCAGTGAAAACCAGCGGTTCCAAACCACTGACAAAAATCAAAACGAATATGAAACAGAACAAAATAGGGTAGATTTGCTCATCCCTACTACATTTAAGGTGATGCAGTTTCATGTCAGTCTAGCAATGGATCTATGAAGGAGCCCTGGGACTGGGATCAAAGACATGAGCATTAATTTATTCTCAGACACGAACCCAGAGCAGCATGGGATCACACCACAGTGAACCTGCTTCTAAGCCACCACAGATAAATGTGAATCATTTGTGGATACACTATACCTTCACTCATTTTGTAAAAGGGTGTTTCCTACCAATTTCCAATTGCATTAAAATACTGGAGAAGATTTCACTCCTACGACCAAGATCTGTGAGGGCTGGTGAGAATCTCTGCACATTTTGTTAAAAATGGCCATGAGCTTGGGCCACAGGGCACTGACTTATACTGATGTGCAATATTAAGGCAATTGCATTGAGGTTAACTGAACAGGGGCAAAGATGATGGCATGAACAGACAAGAAAATGAAAATTAACTAGTTGTTTACACCATATTCAGTGCTGGAAAAAACACCAGTCTGCAAAACATTCGGTTGCCCAGAAATGCAGGAATATCCCCAGCTCTCTACGAGGTCGACTCCTAAATATTTGATGATGGATTCTAGCAATTGAACATTTTCTTCCCTGTCCTGCTTAAGTTAGTATAATTTCAGTGTACCATTGCTTGGAAATCTAGACATTTGCTTCTGCCCTATGAGAGAATCCCATGCACATTCTGATCCACATAACTTCTTGACAGTTCTTCCAATAAGTCTCCTGAGGCTACACACAAGTTTGGATACTCAGAAACAAAATTCACAGCCCTCTTACTCGCAGGTCAGCCAATATGCAGAGGTGGTCACAGGTTTTGAATCACAGGCTAGCCATCAATAAAAAGTTGCAAAGGGGATGCATAATCTATTGCACAAAAACAGCAGGTGTTTCACCTGTACTATGCTCATTTTCTGGTTCCCCCCCCCATAGACATTTTGGGATTTTTCCTTGCCTGTTGCTATTCAACTTGCTTTTACTCCAGCCAGTATTCCAGATGCACGTTGCAGGGGAAGATGCTGGAGCAAAAAGGTGCACATGGAAAGCACGGGATGGAATAAGCACCCTGCTAGTCCTTCTTCACTGCAAATTGCCCTCTCTCTCTTTCCTTTTCAGTTGTTACTGCTGCTGCTTTTCAGCTATTTCTTGATGACCAGAGTCCCCAGACCTATGGCAACCACCAAGGGAGCCTTGCATTCCATTCACAGCCTCTCTAGCATTAGTGGCTTGGCTCCTACCAGGTTTTCTGTGGGCATAAAAAGGCTTAATCTTGGCTCTTCCCTTCTTCACTGTGATTCCATGCAAATAAAGCCCTGAGTCCAGGGGGACATTTCAACAGATGGAAAGGAAGTCCATCCGCAGAGTGCAATGTCCCCACCTGCTGCTCTCCAAAATGTGTCCCACAGTCCTTGGCACAAGGTTTTTGTGCTCAAAAGGACACCCTTTACCTTTTGCAAACATAGAAAAAATGGTAGGATCCAACCCTGTCCTGGAAAGAGGATTACTGAAACTTCAGCTTGCTATGACTCAGCATCACTAGAATTTATGGCAATACTATGAGAATTGTATCGACACACATGCTATGCATTACTACGGTGGTGATGTTCAGGAGGCTGTAAATGATGCTAATTCAGACTCGTGCATATTTTGAGAATATTAGGAAGGGTTCCATCAGTGCATACTGCTTTCATTCTATGGACATAGACTGCTCTTCCCTAATGAAAGTCTGGGTTGGTCCAAAATCCTGTCTCACTTCTTCAGCTTTATTTTAGCTCTATTGGCCCATGGTTTTCAGTCTGCTTAGTCTCTGACAAATAGATTTGTGTGGAATCCAAACTGAGGATTATTTTGTCTTACTAGTAAAGGTAAAGGTGTCCCTTGCTCGAAAGCCAGTCGAATCTGATTCTAGGAATGCAGTGCTCATCTCTGTTTCAAAGCTGAAGAGCCAGCGCTGTCTGAAGATGTTTCCATGGTCATGTGGCCAGCATGACTAAACACCAAGGCAAACGGAACGCTGTTACCTTCCCACCGAAGCAGTACCTATTCATCTACTTGCAATTTCTTGCTTTCGAAGCGCTAGGTTGGCAGGAGCTGGAACCAGAGACAGGAGCTCACTCGTCATGTGGCACTCAGGTCTTGAACTGCTGAACTACCAACCTTCCAGCCTGCAGTTCAGCATCTTAACCACTGAGTCACCGCATCTCCTCTCCTTTGTCTTACTACTCATTCTCAATTTGGATCTGATATTTTCCTAAGCCTTATTCCAGTTCAAAAATGAAAGCATGGTTTTCTACCCATTAAGCTGGAAAGCAGCTGGCCTATTGGGGTCCTGACCCAAATATAATCAGGGTGTGGGGACACTTTTTGCCTACTTGCATTCATCAGGGAAAGGAATTGTTCCCAAAACAATCAGAGATGGAGATATACCATAAAACAATGTTACTTCTGTATTTGCAATTTCTTGTATTTCCTGTGTAACATCTAATACGTTACTATTTGGCTACTAGTGGGAGAAGCAAGTATGCAAAAGTTGGCCCATAAATACATTTTTGGAACAGTCTTAAATTATGATAAATTATTTGGTTTACTGTGTGGTTTTGGCCCTGACCTGGATAGCCCAGGCAAACCCAACCTTGTCAGATCTTGGTAGCTACACAGGGTCAGCTCTGGCTTGTATTTGGAGGGCAGACCTCCAAGGCGCATCAGGGTTGTGACAAGGAGGCAGGCAAGGGCAAATCACCTCTGAACCTCTCTTGCCTTGAAAACCTTACACAGGGTCACTATAAGTCAGCTGCAACTTGACAGCACTTCTCACCTCCAATATGTTCCTAACAAGAGCTATACCCTTCCAAGTCCCTTGATTTAGAAGAGTGTAATCTCTTCTTTCCTGGGTTAAATGCTATGGTCTGAATATACTATGATCAGATTCTTAATAAGGCACAGTGACAGCTATCAATATATATATATATCAAAGAAAATATCAAAAATTACATTCAGAAATCACATCCCCTTGTTCCCTTGTCCTACAATATGCAAGAATCCTGACTAGATCCTGCAGCTCGGAATGTTGCCAACAAAAAGAAAATGTTACTGTAATCACAGTGCTTGCCTCTAAATCTACTAGCTACATTTCTGACCATCATAAAGTTCAAGCAGACATTTACAAACCTGCTTTAATACATGTCATGCCTTGCCTAAATGTTTAAGCATCAATGTGAATCACAAGCAAATTCCAAGAGATGATTTTGTGAGAAACCCTTACTGCTATGCAAATGTAAAATAGCATATGTTTGAATTCAGCATATGCTAGTATGTTGAACAAAACTTTGATATTTTTCCAAAAACTGCTTACAGCAAGAATGTTCACAATTTTGATACTCATTTTTATTAAGCAGTTACATCCTGGTAAAAGGATGTGTTGCTTTTTAAAAATCGGGGGGGGGGGCTTACCAAATATTTCTAAGGACTGGTGTCATTTCTATATATTTGAGAATGCCCTGTAAGGTTATTGATCAAAGCTTTAGGGAAGGCAGTAGGAGGTGTTCAGTTTGTCTATTCATTGCTGAAAGCATGCAAGACTCCACCAGAAAGTGTAGCTCTACCTGAACCACTGTACAACATTTGTGTGTTTCCACTGGGATTTGGTCCCTTTTATTGTTATCAAAAGCAGTAGGTATTTCCTCAATTGGTAGGAAGGCTAAGGCTTGCAGGTAATGGAGCTTCAAATTGAATTCTGGATTTAATCCATGCTGAGTTGCCAATCCAGCTCTTTGTATTCTTTGCCAATAGTGTTGGCTCAAGTGAAAGAAACTAGCTTTGTTCTAAACTGGTGCAAATTCCTTGGTTGCTGTGATTGTAGCTTGTTCAAAGTCAGTGATCACATATGTGAGTCTTAAGTAGCGCTGTGCAGAACTTGGCAGATTCAGTTCACAAGGGGTTTAATGAAACTTTCTTTGGCTTCAGATCATGTAGTTTTGGATTAGGAATACAAAATTTCCGTAATGTCAAGGAAGATGCTCTCTCTCTCTCTCATATACTCTTAGCAATTTATTATTTTTATTTGTACAATGCAAGTCATGTATAAATATATATATCCAGTGTTCCCTCTAAACTGAATTAGTGTGAGCTAGCTCACAGTTTTTTAGCGTCAGGCTCACACATTTTTTGTCTTAGCTCAGGACGGAGGGCTCCAGATCAAACTAATTTATGCAATGTCCAAATCACCTGCTCACAACTTTAATGCCAGTAGCTTTCAAAGTAGAATTTTTGCTCACAGGACTCCACAATTTAGAGGGAGCATTGCATATGACACATACACTGAAATGTATTGGGGGGGGGTAGCCATCTATAATGCTCAAACAAAATTTGACTTCTGTATTACCTTAAAGACTAACATTTTTTTCCCAGGGTACAAGCTTAAATGAATTATATATACACTTTATAGTAACAATCCAATGTGAAGATGCAGAAAATGATGTGGAAATAAAGATTCACAGGTTCAGTTTACACAAGGAGACATGAAATTGACACGTGAATTTTCAAGTTAAAGCTAGCACGAATAACAGATTTTGAATTATTGCCGGGGGGGGGCTGCTGAAGCTGAGTTTCATTCATTGAAGTGTGACGTTTAGGCACATTTTGAATGCATAGATGGTTCTGTGGATGAAGAAAGAGCTATTCAGCCATGCTCCCTAATGTTAGTGATTAATGTTTTTTGCTCGCTAGCTCTCTTTCCTGGGAAATTATCTGAATCCTGGAACTTGCCCCTCACAGAATGCAGAGGGATGCAAGGCCACTCAGTGATGATGCCCCCCTTTACACAGTGATCAGCCAGACTCCACAATCATGCCTGCAATTTCATCCACCATCAGGGCTTAATGCATTCATGTAGCTGATGTGCACCTGACCCTCAAAGCAAAGCGCCAATTGTGAAGACTAGTTACTCATTCAATGCGAACCCCCAAACCCATGGATTTCTGCTGTGTAGACACAGGCCAGGCATGACTGACAAAAAAAGAGAAAATCACCTCCCACAGCGATTCGCTTTCTTCCCACTCTCCGACTCCAAGGCCACAGTCCAATCAAACGAGATATGATATAAAGATCTGTGCACTGAAAAGTGGTACAAAAATTAATAATATAATAATCATCATTTCACTTGTGCTGTTATTACTCTGATTGTCATGGAGATTATTGGCAGGTCTGAGAAGTAATCAGTTCACTTTATTTTTAATTACCTGGCTGTACAATCGCTCCTTTGATATTTTTTTCCCTACTTACAACACCGTGCTGCAGCTTAGTGCATAAACAAAACTAACATATATGGCAGTATCCTTCATGATCAGAAGGTATGCTTCTATACGAGTTCTAACAAGCGCAATAGCAAACATTGGGGCAGACCTATGGAAGGTGATAAGGTCCTTCTTATAAACATAGAAAAAGATTTAAAAAATTACCTCACTGGATCAGGCTGAGGACTATCTAAATCAAGCATTATTTTTTCAGTAATAGTAAGGCAGATGCTCTTTGGAGATTAAGCCAAAGCCCATTATTTTTCAAGAACTATTACTCTTTCACAATAACATATATTGGTCCTGGTCACACGTGGCGGAAAATGCGGGGGGGGGAGGCGTGGCTATTTGGGCCACTGCAATCTAATCGGCCCTTGCCTAATACAATGGCAGCAGTGGCAGACTGGGGTTGTTTCCAGCGGCGCTTGTTCCTGGGGCACATCAACACGGCAAGAGGAATGTGCTGGAGTGATCAGACAGAGGACGTCCATCTGTGGCCCACCACAAGCATTTGCTACTGGACTTTCCAAGGTAGTTTTTTATTCCGCAGCTTCAGCCAGGCGGTACAGGTTGGAGGCGGGTGCATGACGCTTGCCAGATGTGTCCATGTGATTGTGCCCATTAAATCCACCTGACATTCATCCCTCTCACATGGCTAATTGTGCATGTGATCAGAGCCATTGTGTGTTATAACTTCTCATCGAATACAATTTCATATCTGAAAGTTCTTGGGCCCTCCCAATGAATCACTACCATTCTGCTTAGGATTGTTCTTACACTTGAGCCCTGTGCAGATGATTCATTTGCACATTCTCTCATGGTGCAGCAAGGAAAGTGAGCATAAATGGGCTAGTGCCCTGCCCCCCCCCACTGTGATCAGTGAGTCATCTGCCCCATGAGAATGTCTAGTCTAGAGCCAGTTGGGTGTAGTGGTTAGGAGCACGGACTCTAATCTGGGAGAACCGGGTTTGATTCCCCACTCCTCCACATGCAGTTACTGGTGTGACCTTGGGTCAGTTACAAGTTCTCTTAGAGCTGTTCTCTCAGGAGCAGTTCTCCAAAGAGCTCTCTCAGCCCCCCTACCTCTCAGCCCCATCTACCTCCAAAGAGCTCTCTCAGCCCCACCTACCTGTCATGGGAAAGGGGAAGGAAAGGAGATTGTAAGCCACCCTGAGGCACCTTCGGATAGTGAAGGGTGGGGTATAAACCCAATCTCTCTGTGCAGATGATCGATTTGCACGTTCACTCACAATGCATGAAGGAAAGTGAGCATAAGAACACTACCCCCCCCCCCGTGTGATCAGTGAGTCATTTGCACCATGAAAATGCCCAGAGGCAATGTCTAGGCACATGCCTCGTCTCTCTGATCAGCAACATTTGGAAAGTGGTATAGCTGATCATGGGGGGTACATATGTGTTGGCACTTCCTCTGTGTATTCACAAAGTGCAGACAACTCGATGGTTGCACAAAGGTGGAGCAGAAGGTTCAGAACTTTTGTACTTGCTCTCCCTCCCCATGCAGTGAGTCAATGCATGGAAAGGTCACTTGCACATGACTTCACAGAAGTGTTAAAAGAGTTGCAATACACAAATGCCTGTCATATTGATTCAGAACTGTGCCAGTAATTGTGACTCCCTTTGAAAAAATTCTCAAGAAATTTTTATTTTATTTTATTTTGCTCTGGGAGTTCTATTTTGACTCAGAATGTTAAAGAGAGCTTCTGTAGTTGTACTGATATAAGAACATAAGAGAAGCCAATGTTGAATCAGGCCAATGGCCCATCTAGTCCAACACTCTGTCACACAGTGGCCAAAAATGCCAGGTGCCATTAGGAGGTCTAGCAGTGGAGCCAGGACACTAGAAGCCCTCCCACTGCTGCCCCCCCCCAGCACCAAGAATAGAGTGCATCACCTGCCCCAGACTGAGAGTTCCTATCTATACCTTATGGCTAATAGCCACTGATGGACTTCTGCTCCATATGTTTACTTGATTCCCTCTTGAAACTGTCCATACTTGTAGCTGCCACCACGTCCTGTGGCAGTGAATTCCATGTGTTAATCACTCTTTGGGTGAAGAAGTACTTCCTTTTATCTGTTCTAACCTGACTGCACAGCAATTTCATTGAGTGTCCACAAGTTCTTGTATCGTGAGAAAAGGATAAAAGTACTTCTTTCTCAACCTGCTCTATCCCATGCATAATCTTATAAACCTCGATCATGTCATCCCTCAGCTGTCGTTTCTCCAAGCTAAAGAGCCCCAAGCGTTTTAAACTTTATTCATAGGGAAAGTGTTCCAACCCTTTTATCATTCTTGTTGCCCTTCTCTGCACTTTTCCCAATGCTATAATATCCTTTTTGAGGTGTGGCAACCAGAACTGTACACAGTATTCCAAATGAGGTCGCACCAATGATTTATACAGGGGCATGATCAGGGGTCTTTTCGTAGAAGAACAGCTGCAGGAGCTCATTAGCATATGGTATGCTAATGAGCTAATAGGCTATTAGCATATGCCACGCCCCTGACATCACCGGAAGTGATGTCAGAAGGGAAAGCAAAAGGGGGGAAGCATCTTCAAAAGCCTCCCCTTCCCTTCCCCAGCTGGTCTGGGTGGGGGAGCTAAGAGAGAAGGGGTTTAAAGTTTAAACTCCTTCTCATGAGAGTTGGGCCACAGAAGGAGGAAAGAGGGAAGGAAAGAGAGAGAGTAGAGAGAAGGAAAGAAGGAAGGAAAGAGGGAAAGAAAGAGAGGGAAGAAGGAGGAAAAAAGAGAAGAGAAGAAGGAAAGAAAGAAAGAAAGAAAGAAAGAAAGAAAGAAAGAAAGAAAGAAAGAAAGAAAGAAAGAAAGAAAGAAAGAGAGAGAGAAAGAAAGAAAGAGAGAAAGAAAGAAAGAGAGAAAGAAAGAAAGAGAGAAGAGAAGAATGAGGGAAAGAGGAAAAAGAAAGAAGGAAAGGAGGGAATGAAAGAAATTCAGTGGCAATTCAGCCCCATTATACCTTATGGGCCATTGAAGTCAATGGTGAAAACATAGGGTATATTCTGGGGCTGGAGTGGAGAGGGTTTGAGGGAGAGGCTCCAAGATCACAGGATAGCTGATGGAGCCTCTCCCCAAGATACCCACCAAGTTTCAAGAACATTGGACCAGGGGTCCAATTCTATGGGCCCCCAAACAGGTTGCCCCATTTCCTCCATTGTTCTCTATACTGGGAAAAAAAGTTATTTTTTTCCCACCATAGAGAACAATGGAGGGAATAGGGGCAACCTGTTTAGGGGCCCATAGAATTGGACCCCCTGGTCCAATGTTCTTGAAACTTGGTGGGTATCTTGGGGAGAGGCCCCATCAGCTATCCTGTGAGTTTCCAGCCTCTCCCTCAAACCCTCCCCTCCAGCCCCTAGAACATACCCTATGTTTTCACCATTGACTTCAATGGCCCATAGGATATAATGGAGCTGAAATTGACATTCGGCTGCCTGAAAGACTCTCCAGGACGCCGGCTGGGGGCGGGGCTTGGCTTCTGAGCTCCCGGAGCTGCGCTCAGGTGCGCTCCCCCCCGAAAAGACCCCTGCATGATGATACTGGCTGATTTGTTGTCAGTTCCTTTCCTAATAATCCCCAGCATAGCGTTGGCCTTCTTTATTGCAGTTACACACTGTCTAGACATTTTCATTGAGTTATCTACTACACTCCAAGATCTCTCTCTTGGTCAGTCTCTGCCAGTTCAGACCCCTTCAATGTGTATTTATATTTAGGATTTTTGGCTCCAATGTGTATCACGTTGCACTTGGCCACATTGAACCCCATTTGCCACATTGACGCCCACTCACCCATCCTCGACAGATCCCTTTGGAGTGCCTCACAATCCTCCCTGGTTTTCACCACCCTGAACAACTTTGTGTCATCTGCAAATTTAGCCACTTCACTGCTTACTCCCAATTCCAAATTGTTAATAAACAAGTTAAAAAGCATTGGACTGAGTACTGGTCCCTGTGGTACCCCACTGCTTACCACCCTCTGCTGAGAAAGTTTCCCATTTATACTCACTCTCTGTTTCCTATTTATAAGCCAGTTTTTGATCCACAAGAGGACTTGTCCTTTTATCCCATGACTATTGAGCTTACTTAGGAGCCTTTGATGAGGAACTTTATCAAAAGCTTTCTGGAAGTCAAGGTAAACAATATCTATTGGGTCTGCCTTGTCCACATGTTTGTGCACTCCTTCCAAAAACACTAGTAGGTTAGTGAGACAAGATCTTCCCTTACAGAACCCATGCTGAGTTTGCCTCAATAGTTTTTGTTCATCAATGCGCCTACTAATTCTTTCCTTAATAACAGTTTCCACCAACTTACCTGGTATTGACGTCAGACTGACTGGCCTGTAATTTCCCGGATCTCCCCTGGAGCCCTTTTTAAAGATGGGAGTGACATTAGCTACCTTCCAGTCCTCAGGAATGGAGGCAGATTTTAAAGAAAGGTTACATATTTTTGTAAGGAGATCCACTAGTTCACATTTGGGTTCTTTCAGAACTCTCGGATGAATGCCATTCGGGCCTGGTGATTTATTAGTTTTTAAATTGTCCATCAGTCATAGGACTTCCTCTCTTGTCACCGCAATCTGATTCAGGTCTTTCAAATCTCCTCCTGAAATTGGTGGTTCTGGAGTGGGCAAGCACTTCTCATCTTCCACAGTGAAGACAGAGGCAAAAAATGCATTCAGCTTCTCAGCCATTTCCCTTTCATCCTTCAGTAGTCCTTTTACTCCTTGGTCATCCAAGGGCCCCACTGCCTCCCTGGCTGGTTTTCTACTTCTAATGTATTTGAAGAAAGTTTTATTGTTGGCCTTTATGCTTTTTGTGATATGCGCCTCCTATTCCCTTTTTGCTTGCCTGATCACAGACTTGCATTTTATTTGCCACAGCCTGGGTTCCCTTTTATCAATCTCACTAAGACTAGCTTTCCACCACTTAAAGGAATCCTTCTTACCTTTTACAGCTTCCATTACTTTATTTGTTAACCATGCAGGCTTTTTTCTATACCTATTTGTGCCTTTCCTAACCTGCGGTATATATTTTTTCTGAGCTTCTAGGATTGTCTTTTTAAATAGTCTCCAAGCTTCCCCAATGGTTTTGACCTTTTCCAATTTCCTTTCAATTTCTTCCTCACATGTCCCCTCATACCAGAGAAGTTACCCCTTTTAAAGTTAAAAGTGGTTGCGTCAGATATGTTCCATTTAGACCCATTCTTTATCCAGCTTCCTGTAATCAGGTTCATAATTCAGTGGACACCTATGAAGAGCTCATTTTAAGTCCATTGAACAGTGGTCAAACCTAGGGATATAGGGGGAAAGAAGATTTGCAGTTCTGGAACTTTTGTGGACAATCCTAAAAAACCACAAGTTTGAGTAGTCTTTCAACATTCTTTGCTTCTGGTAAGGAAGCAAAAAAGAAAAAAGGGGAAAGATGGTTCAGAGTTACAAATTAGAAATGACGGAGCAAAAAGTGATAACAATACAATAAATAACCTCTGTGTTGATTGCATGGTATTGCACTGGGCTCTAATAACTTCCCAGGGATTAATTTCTCACTCTTTCCTTTGTAAATCATTTGATATGTTATTTTCACAACTCTGAGACTGATGTTTTTGTGTCTTACTGACTTTTCAGCAGTTGCTTTATGGCATTTTCACAGCCGTTTGTGACTAATCCTGAGGTAGCTAAAACAGATTACTGTATTTACTCAAGTGTAAGACTCAGTGTTTTTCCAAATATGCCATCAAAAAGGGGGTCAGTCTTAAATTCACATACAAATTACAGTTGCATCCAATACAAAACACACACACACACACCTGTTTGGGTGTAACATTTTTTGGGGGGTGTTAAATTCAGGGTCACCTTCTTTTAAAGTACTTTCAGTCTTAACCTGATGCTACAATCTCTGGAAGAAACTGGAGAAACCTAGACCACAGATCATGTTGGACATTTTCTGAGCACTTTCTAAGTTTTTTCTTAAGCTCTATAGATAGGTTTTTCACTGGGGGGAGTGAAACTGCCAATAAATGAACTGTTTAAACACAGAGGTATCTATTGTTGGGCCAATCTCACAACAATACAACATATCCTTTTGACTGTGAATAAAGGGTGTTTTTGTTGCTGCTGCTAAGAGTAAAATGGTGCACACTAAAGAGTTTGTTGTGAGTTCACTTGGGTCTCTTATCCTAAAAGTCTATCCTATTACTTGGAAACTAACAAAATAGACAGTTCAGAATAGAAGTATGCTGTCCCATCTCTGACTAGCTAGGGTTGGCAGGCTTGGCAACTGGTGTGAGTTGGAGGAGCCGGGGACATGAGAGACAGCCATTGGATTTTCCCCTAAACTGATATCACACCTTTATAGGAATCATTGGAAACTCTATGGTAAAACCACAGAGTTTTAGGCTATTCCCAGAGGTGACTGACTTAACTGCCAGTTTTCCAGAAACAATGTCACACTGTCTGCCCAACAGCGATTTTTTTGGTTTAATTTTCTCCAACTGCCATTCTGAGTGGTGGTGGGAAGAGAGGGTTGCTGGTGGGAAGTCTCCTGCCATAGTGAAAGGCCTGGCAGCCCTAAACCCAGCCAGCACATTCCTCAGTCAACAGCGGCCAGTGATAGTTTTAATGAATGTTGGACCAGCAATGGTGATATTTCAATATACAGTACTTGGTAGCTCCATCCTTTTGAATGGAAACTCTGATCCTACAAAGATTCACAGGTCAGTCCTCTCCTTCCAAAAAGAGATGGTGGATACCTAGGTAGTGAAACATGCACTCTTCATTCTGTTCCAAGCTTTTGCTTCAAGTGCACTACCTTCTTCACACTTGTGGGTCACAGTTGGGGTCACTACGTCACTGTTAAGGATCTGGAGGCAGACAGATCCAGTCAAGGAGCTGGATCTCCACTTCCTGTGGGTCCCTAAACAGAACCTTCTTTTATGTGGAAAGCTTCAGGTATCCCTCTGCGGCCCTGATGGATTTAGGACCTTGTGTGTGGCATGGACTATGGGAAATCTCTGAAGGTCCATCATACTCCAATGCTTAGCAAAGGCAGGTTCTGATACATCCCCTTCTTGGGACTGCTTAACAAGCTAAAACATTTGCTATTAAAAGCTGTCTTACTGCACCTGCCTTACCAAGCTCTGACCTACATTGAAAGTATATTTTTATCCAAAGCAGAGATTTCACTAGAAGTTACTGATGCCATGAGTATCACAAGTAAAGTATTTGAAAATTGTCCTCCTTACAATGCCCAGTCTCTTCAGCTGAGCACCCCAAACACTCGTGAATTGGCATAGCATAGTGATGAGAGTCCCATACTAGAATCTAGGCCAAACGGGTCTGAATCTCCACTCTAGGGTGGCCAGCTGCTGGATAAAATTGGAGTGGGTGAATACAGACTCACCAACATCACACCAATGCGCACTATCACTTCCTGCACAAAATTGGAAGTGATATTACATCAGGGTGCTGCTGTAGGATTCATCCCAAACCCTGTGCAAGTCCTAGAGCATCACCCTGATGTGATGATGTCACTTTCTGTTTTGGCCCAGAAGTGACATGTGTCAGCATGATGCAGGTGAACGCTCTTCATTTCTTTTGTGAAATGGCAGTGGAGAATGGGGGCCAATGTCTGGAGGTTTTGCACTACTGTCCCTACTGCTGCACTCAGTCATGGAAACTCACCTTGGAGCCATCACACTCACTCAGTATAACATACCTTACAGGGCTATTGTTGTGATGATAGTCTAGATAAAGAGGAGGTCCCCACTGGGGAGAAAAGCAGAATATGAATACAATGAAAAATAAAAAATCAAGTTAATATGCAGTATTTGGGTTCTACTTACCTCTGTGCTGCTGGAAACAAATTAAGTGAATGCAGGCTTAGAATTGCTAAGTACCTTGCTTGCAAGATGAAGGGCTACATAGAGAGAATTTCTATGACATAATGTTTTTTGTTCCCAAACCACTCAAAATTTGCCCTGAGTAGGAGATACAAAAAATGTTCTAAAGGTCCATGTTCTTGATTGTCAAGGATTTGAGATTATCACAACTGCATTAATTAGTGGCCTGAACTGCAAAATAAAAATGACTCTGTTTCTAAAGTACATTCTTATAATAGATGAAAACACATTTTTCCAGAAACATTACTGAAATTATAATATTACCTTTGTGATAACAATTTACATACATTTGAAATTACTTGAAACTGCAATGCAGATGTCTGGTAATAGGCCTGTGGAACAGAAGCTACCCCTTGCCGTCACGAAAGTGTGATGCCTATTGTCTTCTGGGAAGGAACAAGTTCATATTATTGGGAACCAGTGTTTAGCATATTGCTTTTAAAGTTCCTCCAGGTATTCCCTGATCAATTAAGATAATTCAAGGTCTGCCTTTGACTTTTGCGTGGTTCCTACTGTTGGAGAGTAATTAACACAGGCATACCCTCATTTGGAATTTAGTTTCCTGAAGCTCTCAATTGCTCAGCTAATTCCAGCATCTTATCAAGATGTTGCTGGAAGATCCCATCTTCCTGCATTCTTATGCTAAACAAACGTTTCTGAAGGTACAGCTGGTTTTTTAAGGAGGATTTTACATGCAATCTTTCCAACTCAGCCCAAACAGCCTTAGCAGTTGGTGTACTGATGACCCTTAATACCTGTCTGTTTGTTAAACTGGCAATAATGGCCCCTCTTGTCTGGTCATTTTTGGCATTCCGTGCTGTGTGTTGCTCTGCACCATCAGCTAGGTGGTCAAGCCTTTTTTGATGAGATGGGTCTTCATTCTCTCTCTCTCCAAATTAGATAGTTGCTCTCCATGAGCCCATCTATCAAGTGACCATGCTGTGCACCACAGGAGGTTGCCATCTTTGTTCCTTTGTTCTCACCTGCTCATGCCAAAGAGTCTCTGGTGATCTTTCTACCTTTAATCAGAGATGTGCTTAATCTGGGCCCATAACCCCTGTTGTCAGGGTAATTAATACAGCAATGGTGCACAACCTCATTAAAGAGTAGATGAAGTGCTGGAAAATTTTAAAGCATATGTGTCAATGGTCAGTAACAGATTTTTTTTTAAAAAAAGCCACTGACAACCCACACTGTTAATGGGGAGGAATATGTGGGACATGAGATAGATTATTTGACTGAACAAGGAATAAAGCATCAGCTTACAGTCCCACACACTCCAGGGCAGAATAGTTTAGCAGAAAGGAAAAATTGCTCTATCACTGAAATGTGCTCCTTGAAGCAGAGCTACCTGACAAGTTCTGAGGAGAAGCAATCAACAGTGCTACCTAGCTGCAAAAGAGGTTACCTACTAAAGGTGCAAGTAGTATACCATTTGAACTGTGGTACGGGCACAAACCCAGCCTGAATAGGGGTGGGCATGAACCAAGGAATGAACCATGGTTCGAACATGAACTGGGCCAGTTTGTGGTTCATTTCAAACCAGTTCATTTGGTTGCATCATTCCTGAATCTAAAAACAAACCACCTTTTTTCTGTGGAGGTTTGTCTGGTTCATTAGAGAACTTCATTCTCTGGACAGTCTGGCACTGATTCAATCAATTCCTAGGTGACACTGGGGGTGGACTTGTGGAGAGCCCTAGAAATATGCATAGCAATTGTACATAGCTTAATTGGTAGCTCTGGGAGCCAGCCAAAGAGCTCCCATTGTGATCTATGAGAGCAGATTGTACATATATACTACACTCTGACTCAGCTGCTTTCACTTTACAGCAGGAAGACAGAGGAGTTAGTCGTTATGTCAGAACAAGTTAGGAAGAATTGCTTGCTGCATGGGTGATTTAAAGGGAGGCTAAAGCTGAGGTTTCCTGAGGCACCTGCTTTGGGGGGCTATAACTTAGACATCCCAAATTCAATCATTGCCAAACTCAGAGGATGGGTGGAGGAGAGCCTGCTGAAGACTTCCTGTGAGTTTGATGTCTCTAACTCATGAGGAGGCTGTTCTACCACCTCCTGAACTCACAAACTGAACCACAAACTGGTTTGGGAAATGGAAAAAGTTCATGAAAGTTCATGGTTTGTGTAATCAAATGAAGATAATGGGGGGGGGGAACTGAACCTAAAAAACTGAGGATCCAGAACCTGAAAAGGTTAATTGGAAAAGAGGGCCAACAATAAATCCCTTGTGTGTTTGAATTTGGTATTTTTACAAGAGGTGTGATTGGGCCCTTATAATTTTTTTTAAAAAATTGTTAATAAATACATGTATCTTTTTATACACTATATATATTAAGCTTTTATTGTTGGCCCTCTTTTCCAACTAACCTTTTCAGATTGTTTAATCAAATGAACCATGAACAACCATGAACCACCATTTTCCTGGTTCGTTCCCATCCCTAGTTTGGATCAAAGGCCTACACTTACATTCCTAAAGAAAAATAATAAAGTTTGAGTCCAGTGGTACCTTGTTGTTGTTGTTCTGTCACACAGTCGAGTCCGACTCTTTGCGATCCCATGGACCAGATCACGCCAGGCCCTCCTGTCTTTCACTGTCCGCTGAAGTTTGCTCAATTTCATGTTCATTGCATCAATGACACTGTCTAACCATCTCATCCTTTGCCGTCCCTTTCTTCTTTGACCTTCAATCTTTCCCAGCATCAGGGTCTTCTCCAGTGAATGCTCCCTTCTCATTTGGTGGCCAAAGTATTTGAGCTTCAACTTCAGGATCTGGCCTTCCAGGGAACAGTCAGGGTTGATTTCTTTTAGGATTGAATTATTTGATCTCCTTGCAGTCCAAAAGAATCTATTCTTCAGCGCTTGGCCTTCCTTATAGTCCAACTCTCAAAGCCATTCATTACTATGGGGAATACCATTGCTTTGATCATGCAGACTTTTGTTGGCAGGGTGATGTCTCTGCTTTTTATCATGCTGTTTAGGTTTGCCATCGTTTTCCTCCCAAGGAGCAGGCGTCTTTTAATTTCATGGCTGCAGTCACCATCTGCAGTGGTACCTGCAGATGTGTACCTTAGACCTGCAGTAGTACCTTAAGTAAAGTAAAGGTTCCCGTGCTTGAAAGCCAGTCGAATCTGACTCTAGGGTTGCAGTGCTTATCTCCGTTTCAAAGCTGAAGAGCCAGCGCTGTCCGAAGACGTTTCCGTGGTCATGTGGCTGGCATGACTAAACACCAAGGTGCACAGAACGCTGTTACCTTCCCACCAAAGTGGTACCTATTTATCTACTTGCAATTTCTTGCTTTCGAACTGCTAGGTTGGCAGGAGCTGGAACTAGAGACAGGAACTCACCCCGTCATGCGGCACTCTCGGGTCTTGAACTGCTGAACTACTGACCTTCCACAGCCTGCAGTTCAGTGTCTTAACCACTTGAGCCACCGCAGCTCCTATGGTACCTTAGACACCAACAAAATAGAATTCAAGGTATAAACTTTCATGTGTATCTGAAGAGGCATGCATGCACATGAAAGATTATACCTTGAATAAAAACTTTGTTGGTCTTAAAGGTGCCACTGGACTCAAATTTTGTTCTGTTGCTTCAGACCAACATGGCGACCCACCTGAATCTATTCATAAAGAAAAGCAGAGCAAGATGCATCTTAGAGCAGAAGAAGGCATTTTGGTTGGCTATGCACAGGGATGCAAAGGATACAGAATTCTCAATCCAGAAACAGAAACTGTCAAAATCTGCAATATGGGCTACATTAATGAAAGGGAGAAATCAAGCAATATGGAGAAAGTAGACATCGATCCTGTTCACAGGGAAAACACGGGGGGGGGGAGGCGTGGCTATTTGTGCTGCCGCAATCTAAGCCGCTGTTACCTGATCCAATGGCAGCAGCAGCAGACTGGGGTTGTTTCCAGTGGCGCATGTTCCTGGGGCACATCAACGCTGCAAAAGGAATGCGAGGGAGCAATCAGACAGAGGATGTCCATCTGTGGCCCGCTGCAAGTGTTTGTTACTGGAGTTTCTGAGGTAGCTTTTTAATTTGCAGCTTCGTCCGGGCGGTATGGGTTGGGGGTGGATACATGATGCTTGCCAGATGTATCCATGTGATCACGCCCATTAACTCCACCTGGCATTCGTCCCTCTTGCGTGGCTAATGGTGCATGTGATTGGAGCCTTTAGTGAATCACACCATAGAGGAAAATGAAGCACAGCAAGTAGAAACAGTGCTGAGCACAATGAACAACATACATGACAGACCTGCAGAACCTAAAGAACCAGAAGGGGTTGCAGAACTAAGTGTCAGACAGTCAACCAGATCAAAGGAGTATCACCAAGAAGACTTTCTTATCTAGCAGAGACAGATGCTATACCTGAGCCTTCTACATGGGAAGACATAACAAGAATGTCTTCAAAAGAAGCAGAAAATTGGAGAAAAGCTGCAGAAGAAGAGACTGAATCTCTGATTGAAAACCAAACATGGACACTTACAGAACTGCCTTCACAGAAGGGGGCAGTGGAATGCAAGTGGATCTTCAAACCAAGCATGATGCAAAAGGGGAAACACAAAGACACGAAACCAGATTGGTTGCTATACTCTCAGACGTATGGAGAAGACTATGATGAAACCTTCACAACAGTGGTATGACATACTTCAGTTAGAATGTTCTTGAGCATAGCAGCATCATGGAAGGCTCTTAAGTATGACTCGTAACAGTGCCTACTTATTGTCTGCTCTGGCAAGAAGACAGGATTTTCCAAACTTGCATTTGATAATAAATCACAATGCTGCTGATACACAACCACATTGTGGACATTTTTTTGTCAAGTACTTCCAATTTTGAACTCCTGTAGAAGTTTGAATTTTTCAGTGGTTTATGGAAGTACTGGTAGGAGGGTCCCTCAAGTTGTACCATACTTTAATGATGTACTAATCATGGATTCATATGAAGAACAATTCACAAAGTTTCCTGAAAATAGTCTAAAATGGTTTGATCTATCAGGTATCAGAGACAGAGAGAGATCAGATTGAAACTTCTAGTATCACCTTCAGATACCAAATTGATGTACTTGGCATCCATCCAACCAAAAAGAAGGCAGGACGACAAACAAAAATACAGACAAGTTCTTCAAGTCTTCCTATTCAACTTTTACCCTATGTCCTTGAAAGATAAAGCCACTATAGTATCAATTGCTAGATTTAAAAAGTTCAATGGAAATGTATGATGACGCCTTTCAAAATGTCAAGGAGCTCTCTGACTAGGTACTTGCTCAGTACAATGGGCAGAGGTCACTGTTCATTATGTGTCATACTCACCATTTGGTACTAGAGCTGTCCTAATTCTGATTGATGGAACTGATGGGCCTATTGCTTTTTTACTTAAGTGCAGTGACCTCAACTGGGAGAAACTATGCTCAGACTGATGAGGAAACATTGACTATCATTATTGCAGGTGTGAAGAAATGTCACAATTATGTTTATGATCATACCTTTGAAACCTGAATTGACCGCAAGAAATTTATTGATTTTCACCCCCCAAAAAGAAGCCAACTTTAATTTTGTGTCCTCATATATAATGTCTAATGTTTATGGCGATACCCTCTACAAAATCTGGGGGCATAATTGTCCTTCCTGGTGCTTTCTACCTTTACAGAAATCTGCTATTCCTCCCAGTACAGTTGTTGAAGTCCATGCCAGAACCCACAGTTCAGGTTGAACAGGTAGCAAGAGCGACTGGAAAAGATCCTACCCTGCCCTATGTTATTTATTTATTTATTATTTTCCATTTATATCCCACCTTGCCAGGGAACTGGCTCAAGGTGGCTTACAGCATTAATGTACAATAAATACATTAAAATACAATAAAATACACATAAATAAGCTACATAACATAAAATGTTAATAAAAGTTGTGCAAATGATGTTGGCATTCAGTATATAATCCCATGGTGGAAGGCGGTATCCAACAGTGTATCATGTGAGCCATAGTATATTCGGTGGCTCATTTGTCAATGGCAACTCCTAATCGAAGGCCTGGTGGAAGAGCTCTGTTTTATAGGCCCTGCGGAACTGTAAGATGTCCCGCAGGGCCCTGATGTCATCCAGGAGCTCATTCCACCAGTGTGGAGCCACCACTGAAAAGGCCCTGGCTCTCGTAATGGCCAACCTGGCTTGTCTCGGGCCAGGGAAAGTCAGGCGGTTCTGTGTCCCTGACCTCAGTGCCCTCTGGGTCACATATGGGGAAGTAGACAGGCCCCTGACCATATAGGGCCTTAAAGGTCAAAACCAGCACCTTGAAATGAATCCGGTAAGTTATTGGCAGCCAGTGCAGTGCCTTCAGCACAGGTTGGATGTAGTCTCGTATGGAAAGGCCCGTCAATAACCTGGCTGCCGCATTTTGTACTAGCTGCAGCTTCTGAATTTGAGACAAGGGCAGCCCCATGTAGAGAGCATTGCAGTAGTCTAATCTTGAGGTGACCATAGCATGAATCACTGTTGCCAGGTCATTGCATTCAAGGGAGGGAACCAACTGCCTAGTCAGCTGTAGATGGTAAAAGGCTGCCTTGGCAGTGGCTGCTACCTGGGCCTCCATTGTTAAGGAGGCATCCAGGAGCACACTCAAACTCCTAACCCTCGGTGCTGGCACCAGTGGCACCCCATCGAAGGTCAGGAGTGGGATACCTACCCCCGACTCGCTCTGACTCAGGCACAGGACCTCCATCTTCATTGGATTCAATTTCAATTGGCTCAGTCTAAGCCAGCCCACCACATCCTGAAGCGCCCGCTCCAGGTCATTTGGGGTAGAGTCAGCTGACTGTCCAACAACAGATGTTCTCTGCTGAGTGTGAGGGCCATATGAGAATTTAGCTACAGAATCCATACCATCCAACAGTATGAGCTGTCTATATCCTATGGTGAAATAATGCTGCAATTTCAGTCAACAGTCAACACATGCAGCACACCAAGATGTTTTCTAAGTAAAAGTTCTAGCTAGAAGGCCTGTGCAGCCAAAGATAGACAATGGCATAGAAAGGTTTATGAAAGAGTGCAGCACTTGTCAACCTACTCACCATACCCCTCCTAATGATCCATTATTCCCCTAGGGAATGACTAGGAAGCCTTGGCCCTATGATCACATCAATTTTGCCAAAACTTTTCAGGAAAGAACTTTGAAATTGTTGTTGAGTCATAATCAAAATATGTTGAAGTCACCATTGCTCCAGCCTTACTATCAGCTGCTGCCATTACAAACAACTGCTCCATCAGTTGTTTGCAGCTCACAGAATGCCAGGCACTTTGCTGAAGACAATGGTTGTTTGTTTACCATGAAAGAGTTTTGGACTTTGAGAGTTGCAACTTCAGTTGAGCTATCACCATTGTGTCTTGTGGTCCCCAGAATAATGGGCAATCTGATAAAGTGATACAAACCACAGAAGATGCAGTGAAGAGGATTGTTTTAGAGATTGACCAAGATGGCCTGCAAAATTCTTCTATGTTTACACGATTGCCTGAGGACTGTCAACCTGTACCCACCAATTCAAGATCATCTCCTCTATCTCCAGATCATCTCATCTTCAGTGAAAGCATCTTGGACTTAGCAATTTAAAGTCTCACCAGGTAACTGAAGTGTTTTCCTGCTACAATCAGGTCTTGCAGAGATACCAAAGGAGATCTTATCTGAGAACAAGGAACTGTGTTAGCAAAAACAAATGCTATCAATTTCTGCCAGTTGCTACAAGGTTCTGAAGGAACTCATAATAACGTAAGAACTCATAAGGACATAAAAAACATAAAATGAGCCAATGGCTCATCCAGTCCAACACTCTGTGCCACACAGTGGTCAAAACCCAGGTCCCATCAGGAGGTTCACCAGTAGGGCCAGAACTCCAGAAGCCCTCCCACTGTTGCCCCCCAAGCACCAAGAATACAGAGCATCACTGCCCCAGACAGAGTGTTCCATCTATACCATGTGGCTAATAGCCACTGATGGACCTCTGCTTCATATGTTTATCTTATCCCCTCTTGAAGCTGTCTATGATTATAGCTGCCACCAATTCCTGTGGCAGAGAATTCCACATGTTAATTACTCTTTGGATGAAGAAGTGCTTCCTTTTATCTCTTCTAAACCTACTGCTCACCAATTTCATTGAATGTCCACACAATCTTGTATTATGAGAAAGGGAAGAAAATACTTCTTTCTCTACCTTCTCTATCTCATGCTTAATTTTGTAAACCTCTATCATGTCACCCCTCAGTCATCGTTTCTCCAAGCTAAAGAGCTCTAACTTCTTTAACCTTTCTTCAGAAGGAAAGTGTTCCATCCCCTTAATCATTTTAGTTGCCATTTTCTGCACCTTTTTCAATGCTATAATATTTTTTTGAGGTACAGTGACCAGAACTGTACACAGTATTTCAAATGAGGCCACACTATTGATTTATACATGGGCATTATGATACTGGCTGATTTGTTTTCAATTCCCTTCCTAATAATCCCCAGCATAACATTTGCCTTTTTTATTGCCATTGCACACTGAGTTATCTACCATGACTCCAAGATCTCTCTCTACCAGTTTGGACCCCATCACATGTATTTATAGTTAGGATTTTTTACTCCAATGTGCATTACTTTGCACTTACGTTGAATGTCATTTGCCACATTGATACTCAGTCTGCAATAGACTAGGCCACAAATTAAGCTGTACATAGTTGTGCTTGATTTCTGTATATATGTTAAGTTTTTGCCTGAATCTTTGCATGGGAATTATAAATAGCTTAAATACAGAAGCTGTGCTACTTTGACAACATATATAAATGTTATATAAAGTGAATACACTGTAATGTGATGGGGTAATGTACATACTTATGTGTCTCTCTTGCCTCAGGCACAAATGCAGTTAATAATGGCATAACTTATCATCCTTATCTGACACCAAATTTAAGCCATCCAATACGTTTGCATGGATAGCATCAAAAGGGAAAATAATTAATGAGATATTTAACATTGCGAGTTTCTAAAAAGAAGTATTTTTGTTAAAAAGTAAAGGTATATTTATATTTGTTGGATCTAGTTAGACTGACAGAACTGGATGCATGGCCCCTGAAAACTGATTGAGGAGTTATTTTCAAAATCTATAATCTAGAAATTGTATTCTGTTAGGGAAATGTTCTGATTGAGTAAAATTAAGCCAGCCTTAATCATTTTAACTCACCAGTCTCTCATGATTTGTTCCTATGATATTACTAAGTAGTTTGATAGGTTGTTGAAGAATGTTCTGTTAAATAAGTAATATTTACAAGAATTTCTCTCCATCCCTGCAGGGATAATAGAACATTATAACAGTTCCCACACAGGAGAAAGCTCTCTACTTTTAACTCCTTTCTGTCAAATCTAAATATCATTTTACCTCTCTAGAAATATCAGCCTATTTATTCAGTACAAAGTGGTTATGAAACTAAAGAGCTCCTGTAGGTGTTAAAAACCTGGGGAAAGGAATTGAAGGAGAAGGCAAATCACTTTGAAGATTCCCTTATGAAATATTCTAGAGTGCATTCTCTCAGGGCAATGAGGTTTTATCAATTTTGGAAAACGCTGGGCACTTTTTATCCCTAGCTCTAACTTTTCCTTTGAAACGCAGCTTGATAGAGACTGTGAACCATCAGAAAACTGTGCTCCAAACATGTCAGTCATATTCTTGGTAACTATTTCTTTTTAAAAAATCATCAGCTCTATTTATAGCCTTATACTAATAGGCCCTATACATGTAAAAGTTACCTCACATGGTGCAGCCAGCCTAATAAAACTAAAACCATGAGGTACATTTTGAGTGCTTACTGATAACAGTGCATTTATTCTTCTGAGGTACCTTGCTATTAGGTGCAGTGTTCTTGGTTCAGTTAGACCATTAAAGAACTGAGTCATAAATCTGAATCCAATAACATATCAAAAACATATAAAATAAGAAATCAACTAGTAGCAGCTAGTCCTGGGGTAATTCATATATTGTTGTTGTCATTGTCTCCATTTTTGTGTGCTGGAAACAGGACAGAGAGATTAGCATGGAAATTTATATTTATTTATTTATTTATTTTGTACATTCATTCCCTTCTTACAACAAGCCTGTGAGGTAGGTTCAGCTGAGAGTGACTGGCCCAAGGTAGAACAGTGCTTTTCTTGGCTAGTTTTTCAGGTCCCCGTTCTGTACTTTAGCCACTACCCTACACTGGCTGTATTGTATTTCTTTATTTCATACACTACTGGAATAGCATGGAATGCAGCCCCAAGAGATTGTAACCCTACTCTCTTATTAATCCATTAATTAAGGCCAGCTTCTACACTGCTGCACCACAGAAGGCAGCTAATAGTCTGAAGTAAATGAAGGGTGATTAACAATTCCCTGGAATGTAGAGCCTATCAGTGGGAAGGAAGGCAGCATGGTAGAGCCTGATCTTATCAGATCTCAGAAGTGAAACAGGATTAGTACATGGATGGGAGACCACCAAGGAAGGCTCTGCAGAGGAAGGCAATGGAAAACTGTCTTGCCGTCTCACTTGCCTTGAAAGCCCCTTGCTGGGATCCCCATGTCAATTGCAGCTTGCTAGTACTATGTAGCTGTGCAGAATCTGTCAAGAGCTATTTTTTGTAGAAAATGGAACCTCAGTGAAGAAAGGTAGTATAACTCTGAATACTAAATGCAACATGCAGATACCAGAAAGACTCTTTTCTTCATACCTGTTTTTAATTTCCCTAGAAATATCCATATACCCACAAAAATATTGGATTAGATGGACCCTGACTTGATCCACTAGGGGTTTTTTTTATCTCATGAGGACCCTCCCTTGTATAATTATTGACAAGGGAAAAGAAAAGAAAAAGGTGCCTGAACTATAGACACAGAGCGGTAGTCATTGCTTCTGCAGATAGGACTGACAAGGCTGCTGAACAAACGGAAGCTTGGTGGAATAGTTAAGACCACACAATATACTTCAATGCAGAAGTTTGTGAACCAGCACAAAACCACAGAAGTACTAAAATAGGATAACCAAGTGCTCAATATGGTTTGTGTATTATGAGAGAACTGGCTGATGGGCAGCCTTTTAAAAAAAAAAGATATCCAGAACACCTAATTTGCTGCAATTCTTCATCTCCTCTTGGTCTCGGCACTTGTCAGCTTTCTTCCAAGCTGTATTTGTCATTGCAGCAAGTGGGTGACATCTCCCCTTCTGCCAACTCCTTTCTTTCTTTTACTCTTCTGGAACATGTTTCATTCCTTCCCTCTTTCTTGTTTGGACTAAATTAGCCAATGAACAACCTGACCCAGCTGCTCAGCTGTTCCCTGATCTGCATTTTACTTCTTAATGAGCTCAGAGTGACAAGCTATTTAGGCTGCTTGTTCCAGCATCAGTTCTGACTCCATCTGTAACTTTAGTGCCACTTCTTTGTCAGCAGTGCCAATTACAAATATGTCTTTCTAATTTACAGCGTTTGAGCTACAACACCCACACTGCACCATGTATGTTCTTCCTTGCCTTGTAGTAACTCATGTCTGCCTTTTCATTATCACTGCAAGCATCTGTTGTTATTTGCCTCTGACCATCTAAGCTACAAACCCGTGTCCAGTTTGGCTAATCTTCAGACCATAACATCTCCCTTCTGAATCTTTGGAACATATTTGTGCTGACATTTTATCTATCTACTACCTACCTACTTAACTGTGTTACAGTAGGTAGTATATCCCAAAACACCTCCAGGTTTATAGTAAATATAAACCATCTGAATTTACCTGCCCTGGTTCTGATGTGACGCAACAGCTGAGGTCAGACTGGCAGTATGAAGCACAAGGGAGTCATGGCAAAAAGACCCGGGACAACATGTTCTGGGTATTCCCAGTCACACTGCACCGACTGATGTGGGAGCATACTGGGGAGGAGGCGCAAGGGAGCGTCCGTGCTGTTGGCCCACCCCTGGTGGAAGCACGGCTGTAAGCAGCTTTTTTCCACTCTGGCAACATGCGCATAGGCACAGCGGCAGTTATCAATGCGGCTTGTTCCCGTGGCTTTTAGCATGCACACATCCGGGAAGTGGGATCAACATGCTCTCCAGGGTTTGCCACCACTTTCACCTGGTACTTTTTAAACTCGGAGGAGGGAAGCCATTTGTGAAACGTGCCTATATCAGGCCAAACTGCCAGTCTGAACTCAGCCAACATGTCTTTCATCAGAGTAATAAAAAGATGTCTCTGAAGCTGCATAGAATGAGCTAATGAAGAAAAGGTACTTTGTTTTATGAGACACATTTTATTACATTAAGTCACAGGAAAAACATATAGGTTCCAGTCTGTCCAAGAAGACTGTGTTCTGTTTTACACCTTTTGGTTTTTTGTCATCTTCTGGGGATGGAACAGGGGTCACTGGCTGTGTGTGTGGGGGGAGTATTTGGGAATTTCCTGCATTGTGCAAGGGGTTGGACTAGATGCCCCTGGAGGTCCCTTCCAGCTCTATGATTCTATGGTCTTTGACACTGTGGCTGTCGTAACCCTATGTTTGATGTCATGTTATGTCATGTTATGTTTGTAAGCTGTTTGCTTAACCAAAGTTTGCTATGGAATTGTCTAACAGGCATGGCTTTTTGTGCTCATTGTATGCCATAAATGGTGAGGGGGCCCTCCTTGGGATGGCAAGCTCTGATTATTAAAACAATTGCTGACCAGTGAAAATTCAATTAGGGGATAAGAACTTTCTTTCAAAATATTGATCTATTCATCAAAAAATCAATGGATACCATGGACCATGTTGGGTCAGGTACACAGTCTTAGTGAAATATCTGTGAAATATTCCATCTGAATTAGACAACTGAAGCAACAGAACTGACTCATTAGTGCAGTCAGTATGTGAAAGCCATCTCTCTGGCACAGTACTAACCCCCCCTCCACAATTCTATTCTTTGGCTTCTTGGCCTCCATTGCCACATCACAGTTGTCAGGTCACAATATGGCCATAGCAATAGAAGAAACTACAAGCCAACAATTGCCTGTCAGTGCAGATTTTTTGCTTTGTTTTTACTGAAAGTAAATATTTATGTGTTCTGAACTACAAACAGAGTTTTAAAAATTTAAGTGACTAATTACATATTACATTTTCATAGAATCATAGAATGTTAGAGTGGTAAGGGATCTTGCAGGGTCATCTAGTCCAACCCCCTGCACTCTGCAGGAGCATAGCCAAAAGATAGCCCTACAACATACCCGAAAGATGGTCATCCAGCCTCCACTTAAAAACGTCCAGGGAAGGAGCATCCACCACCTCCAGAGGCAGACTGTTCCACTGCTCAACCACTCTTACAGTTAGGAAGTTTCTCCTGATATCTAGCCGATAACAACTCCCTTGTAATTTCTACCCATTAGATCTAGTCTTGCAATCCGGAGCAAGAGAGAATAGATCTGCTCCATCTTTTACATGACAGCCCTTCAGATACTTGAAGACTGCAATCATGTCCCCTCTAAGTCTTCTGTTTCCCAGGCTAACATACCCAACTCTTCCAGCCTTTCCTCATAAGACTTGGATTCAATCCCTCTCACCATCCTGGTTACCCTCTTCTGAACATGCTCAAGCTTGTCAACATCCTTCCTAAAGTGTGGTGCCCAAAACTGGACACAGTACTCCAGGTGAGGCCTGACCATAGCAGAATAGAGTGGAACTACCATCTCCCGTGATCTGGACACAATGCTTCTGTGAATGCATCCTAAGATTGCATTAGCTTTCTTCACAGCCACATCACACTGCAGGCTCATGTTGAGCTTGTGATCAACCAGAACACCTAGATCCCTTTCACATGTGCTGCTGTCAAGCCAAGTCCCTTGCATTCTATATCTGTGCCTTTGATTTTTTGTGCCTAGGTGCAGGACTTTGCACTTATCTCTATTGAATTTCATTTTATTTGCCTCAGCCCACTGTTCCAGCCTATCTAGAACATTTTGAATCCTGACTCTGTCTTCTTCAGAGTTAGAAATCCTTTCCAGCTTCGTGTCATCTGCAAATTTGATAAGCATTCCCTCTATGTCCTCCTCCAGGTCATTTATAAAAACATTGAACAACACTGGGCCCAGGACCGAGCCCTGTGGCACGCCACTTAAGACTTCCCTCCACATAGATGCAGAGCCATTTACGAGCACTCATTGGGTACGATTTTTTAACCAACCATGAATCCATCCAACGGTTGCACCATCCAGCCCACACTTAACCAACTTATCCTCAAGGATATCATGAGAAACTTTGTCAAATGCTTTACTGAAATCTAGATACACTATATCCACAGCATTGCCAGAGTCAACCATTTTCGTAACTCTGTCAAAAAAGGAGATAAGGTTGGTCTGGCATGACTTATTCTTGATAAACCCATGCTGGCTACTACCAATTAACTCATTCCGTTCAAGGTGCTCACAGACGCAGTGTTTGATAATCTGCTCTAGAATTTTTCCAGGTATTGATGTCAAGCTGACACTCCTGTAATTTCCCAGGTCCATCCTTTTTCCCTTCTTGAAGATCGGGACAACATTCGCTCTTCTCCAGTCTTCCGGCACAACACCCAGTATTCTACGACATTTCAAAGATTAGAGCCAGAGACTCTGAAATAACATCTGCAATTTCTTTTAGCACCCTGGGATGCAAGCCATCTGGCCCTGGAGGTTTGAAAGTATTTAAGGCAGCTAGCTGCTCTCTAACCATTTCTTTACTTACCCTGGACTGGTAGTTCCTTCTTCCTTCATATGCCCTGCATTCTTCAGTTTGTATACAGCTCACCTTACAGTTAAAGACTGATGCAAAGTGAGAGTTGAGTAATTCCGCTTTGTCTTCATCCCTTATTAAGACCTGACCATCTTCCCCTAGCAATGTTCTTCTTTTTGCTCCAAACACAGGCATAGAAATTTTTCTTGTTATTTTTAGCATCCCTCACAAGCCTCAGCTCCATCTGCACTTTAGCCTTTCTGACACCATCCCTACAAATCGAGCCTGCTTCTTGTACTCACTCTCAGTAATTTGGCTCTCCTTCCATTTTCTTTGTGTCTTCCATGGATCCTGGACATCGGACATGAACCATAATTCAAAGATGAGAGGAAAAGCAGTTTGCTACACTCAAAGTTGTCTGCCACCTGAGACATCAACAGTTGTCACTGTATCCCACATAACCTCATCTCACCATTGTTATTCCTACCACTGCCCATGTACCAGGACCCGTGTTGTGTGGTGGTTAAGAGTGTAGTCTAATCTGGAGAACTGGGTTTGATTCCCCCCTCCTGCACATGAAGCCTGCAGGGTGACTTTGGGCCTTTCACAGTTCTCTCAGAACTCTCCCACTCACAAGGTGCCTGTTGTGGAGGGAGGAAGGGAAGGCAATTCTAAGCTGCTATGAAACTCCTTGGGACAGAGAAAAGTGGGGTATAAAATTCTTCTTCCTCCTCCTCCTGCTGTCAGACACAATCCTTTTTAGCACTCTGCTCTCATTCTTTCTTTAATCATGGCATGGCTAACTGCACATGCTACAGAGGGCTTCCTGAACTCTTGTAAGATTATATTGAGAGCCAGTGTGGTACAGTGGTTAAGTGCAGTGGAGTCTAATCTGGACAACTGGGTTTGATTCCCCACTCCTCCACATGAAGCCTGCTGGGTGACCTTGGCTGGTCACAGTTCTCTCAGAACTCTCTCAGTCCCACTTACCTCACAGGGTGACTGTTGTGGGGAGAAGAAGAGGAGGTGCTTGTAATCAGGGCTGGCCCAAAGTGTTCCTGCGCCCTAGGCGAGGCCAGCTTGTGGCGCCCCCAGGGGATGCCAACCTCCCGGCAGGGCCTGGAGACCTTCCAGAAACGCCAGGCGCCACAAGCTAGCCCCCCCTCTGGCTGCTGGGCTCCCTGGAGGGCGTTCAGGCTGGCGGCGGTGGCGGCAGCAGGGGAGTCCCCACTGGCCAACCGCCGCCATGCCGCCCCACCTCTCCCCCCCCAAGGGCTTCTCCTGTGGAGAAAGGGGCCTGGAGGTGCTGGAGGGGCGCCCTTCTGAAAAAGGTGGGAATCCCTGGATTGGGAGGAGGGGAGCCCCCTCCCCCAAGGAGGGGGAGGGCCGCCCCTGCAGGACCCCCCTGGAAACAGTCGGGGTGCCTGGAGGAGCCCATCTTGCTGTGGCCATGCTCGGGGCCCCAGATCTGCCCTCCCACCTCCAGACAGGACTCCGGTCTAGCCCTTCGCCTCCTTTCCAAGCCGGGGGGAGGGCCAGGTGCCCGGCTTCCTTCCTTCTTTCCCTCCAGCCGGCTGCGGTGCCCAGCTGGGTCGCCTGCAGCCCAGAGGCCCTGTGTCAGCGCCACCACCCACCCACCCGGCCCTTCCTCCTCTCCTCTCCTCTCCGGCCAGGACCCGCTCCGTCCCTGCGGCCCCTGACCCTCCTCGGAGGACGCAGCGAAGGAGAACAGGCCAGGAGGGGAGGGCCCTCTTCTGCTCAGCGCGGAGCGAATCCGCTGCCGCCCGCATCCCTGCCCCGGTCCGGTCATCTTTCCAAACACGGAAAGGTGGGAAGGACCCACATTTGCGGGCGGGCGGGATCTGAAAGCGCTGCGGCTGCGCGGGGGCCGCTGCGCCTGCCAGACCGACCCCCGCCTCTTCCCTTTGAATGCCAGCTTGCCTTTGGGTGCCCACGAGGGTGCTCTTCATTGGCAGCGCTGGCTGCCGCCCCCGCCTCCTCTCCTCTCCTCTCCCCTCGAGGGCTGGCAATCTCTGCTGCCGCCTCCCTGAGCTCTGCCGGGGCGCTCTTCACTGGTGGCGGTGGCAGGGAGGCGGCAGAGTCAGTGGCAGGGGGGCTTTTCAGGGAGGGTCGGGTGCAATTTGGCACCCCTGTGGCCGCCACGCTCTAGGCGAGCGCCTAGCTCGCCTAGTGGGCGAGCCGGCTGTGCTTGTAATCCCCCTTGAGACTCCTTAGGGTAGAGAAAAGAGAGTATAAAAACCACCTCTTCTTCTTCTCTTGAGAGAGTCCAGCCACCATTTTGTCAAGCAGGGACAGTAGCGAGATGGGAAGCATGCAAGCAAGCAGCCATTAGGCAGCTGGGACAGGTGGCTGTTGCCCCATTCAAATCTGCTACCTGAGGTGACTGCCTTAAGTCACTTCATTATACAGCTATTTCTAGCAACAGTCCTGTAGGGTATGTTGTTGAAGGCTTTCACAGCTGGAGTTCATTAGTTGTTGTAGATTTTCCAGGCTGTATGGCCATGGTCTTGGCATTGTACGACCTGACGTTTTGCCAGCAGCTGTGACTGGTATCCTCAGAGGTATAACACTGAAAGATGGAGTACTCTCTGTGTCAAGGCGAGAAGTCCTGTAAGGGATTATTGGTGTATTGGAGAGAGGGGAATGAGACCGAGAGACAGAATCTTGTTCTAAATTCACTTAATGAGTTCTTGATGTTGAGGTACCATTTGAACTGGGGACATACACACACGTCACCTCTTTATTCTCTTTTCTACTCAGGTATACCATCTCCATCATGCCACACCAAGAAGCTTCATACAACTATATTGCAACTCTTGGTTTACTCAATCTGAGCACAGAGTATATTAAGATGCAGACAAACAGAGTTGTGGTGATCTGATAAGACCCCAGAGGCTTGCAAGCCTTACCAGGTTGCCACTCAGGAAAAAAAATGTCTATTCTTAAACAACTTCAAATCAAATGCTTATGCCACTGTGTCTCTCAGGTGCCAAGACAAGGCTTTCTCTCCCTACTATAACAAACAGGCCAGGTTCCCCTACATTTCCACCCAGCCAGCACGATGGAAAATATCCTAACTGGCCTGGAAGCTGCCTGTTGATACTGCCTCAGACTTCTTCATAGTCTTCCCTCTGGTCCTGTTGTGGCATTCTTCCCATTCTTTCAGACAGACACAGCCACCATCTTCTTACCTCTGTCTGAGCTATCTTTGCACTTTCTCCTGCCTTTTTCTTTGATGGCTAATCCTCCTTTCAGTCATCCAGCTCTAGGGCCGCCATTTCTGGGTTGGAAAATACCTGGAGATTTTGGGGTGGATTCTGGAGAGGGAGAGGTTTGATGAGGTGAGGCACCTTAGCTGGGCATAATGTCATAGAGTCCACCATCCAAAGCAGGCAGGGGAACTGATCTCTGTCATCTGGAGATCAGTTGCAAAAGTAGGAGATCTCCAGTCCAGGCCCCACCTGGAGGCTGGCCATCCTAGCTCAGCTCTTAGAAGCTCTTGCCTGGTAGTCTCCTTCACTTCTTCCTGACTATCTTCTGCCTTGAGCTGCTCTTCTGCTGCCTCTCTCTACTCCCTCTTCTCTCTGCCTTTCTCAGCTCCCCTTTATATACTTTCAGGAATCAGCTGCTAAGCCTTTTTCTGATCGGTTCTGGAATTACACACTTTAGGAGGCCCCTCAAATTATCCCTTCTAACTGAATTCCTGTTCTGAGACTGAAAACTCTTCTTTAATGTCCTTTTAACTTCCCCTTAGCAGTAGTCACTTTCTTCACCAACTGAAAATATATTGTAACACTTAGGAACTCTCCTGCTATAGAACCTTTACACATAACCAAAACAAAGATAACATATATACTGAGATTGTATTCTGAAATTAGTACAAACAGTATTTGTTCTCCTTGTTTAGTGGGCTTGTTTCTCCGCAAGAGTTACCTTTTATGTTCCATCCAAATTATAGACATTGAGCTTCTGTAGAGTCCATAGATTCCAAAATAGTGATATGGTCCTATTTTATGACCTGTTTTGATGCTTTTCTATGAGTCATCACTGTCAATGCAATAAAAGTGACAGCAAAAGGAGCAACAGCTTTGTAGTAATAAATAGCATACTGTCAGTTGTAGCCCACCTCCTCAGCCCTGAACCTGGGGTCATCTTTTCTGAGACAGAGACACTCCAAAACGACCTCTGAACCTCCACAAGCAGTGCCCTCATAAAGCCCGGCTTGGCTTAAACAGTGGCTTTGGCTGGGAGGCTAGGAGAACCACATCTTGGCTGGGAAAATTCAGGCCAAATGAAGATTCTCCAGGCTGGCTGCACTGCCAAACAGCCTCCATGCAAGCAATCCATCCCCCACTCTTCTCTCCTGCCAATTCAGTCCAAAAGGACAAGAATGGGCAAATCTCTGCTCTCGCGTCAGGCATCTTCTGCTGACCAAATGGCTAGTCTTTTGTCTGTCAAATGTACAGGCAGGCAGGGACAAAGAGCCTCTGGTCTGTGCTATTGTCATGAATGAAGTATATTGCATGTTTCCAGCCCCAACTTCTGGTTCACTTGTATGTCAGGAAATACCTTTGGAATAATCCTCTCATTCCTGTCTCCATATATTTGACTAAGATATCTGCATTCTTACACCTATGCCAGCCCTATCAAGTTAAACATTAACTCTCCATGTCTAGTGAATGGTCTTCCATTCAGGTTCATCCAGCTGCATATTAACAAACATCACCTGTTTTGTCTGGCACCAGGGAAATGCCAGGCCACTCTATTGTTCCACAATGGACACTCCCAGCCCAACCATCCAGCACCTGGCTTAATCCCATTATTTATTTATTTATTATTTATTCAGTTTATATGACAGTTTACATAAAAATATGTATACAATGCAATTAAAATCATTCATAAAGCAAACCTAAACAAATCAAATGTCAGTTATCCTAAAGTGCTGGAACAATACTCAAAGTGCAAGAGCAGAGGTTTCTAGATTAGGTGGCTATTGTTAAACCAGACTCTGCTCCTCTGGAAGCTCATTTGTCACACCTGAATTATACTCCACCTGGTACCACACCTCCATGGACTCCTTTTTTTAATAATTATATTTTTATTAGTTTTATCAGTTTCTTTACATCACATATTGTTTAGCTTCATACAATTTTCTTCCCCCTCCCTTCCCTCCCTCCTCCCCTCCCTATCTTCCTATTGTCTTTAGTCCTTTATCTCCAGCCATGGGCACAAAGTCTGAATCTTCCACTGAATGTCCTTCCTTCCCTCCTTGGATAGCCAGTTGAGATAGGTCTTCCATCTTTTCTGAATTGCAGCGGATTTCCTTCCCCAAGTTGTCTCCTTGTGCAGAATTGCAGCGATGTCTGTCTGTATAAAATCAAACAGATAGCTGTGCCAGATTTCAGTTGTCCACTTACTTTTATCTTTCCATCACCAAGCTATAGCTGCTTTACCCACCAGTATCATGGCCTTCGTTAAGGTTTGGTCTTTCTTATCCAACCTCGGGTTTCCCATTGTACTTGTCAGCATTAAGTTGAAATCTGTATTTGTTAATTTTAGCTACCTTCCTTATAACTTTAATAATTTCTAGCCAGAATACCCTTACTTCACTACACTCCCACCACATGTGTGCATACCAGCCTTTAGATTGTCTACAGTGCCAACAAAGAGAACTTAATCCTGGAATCATGTTAGCCAACTGGGCTGGTGTCTTATACCATTTTGTAAGAAATTTATGCTCCAGTTCTTTAAATTTAATACCTTGATTTTGTCTATTCCTTTCATAATTTTTTCTGCCATCCTCTCTGATATCTGTCCTTCTCTACTCCACACTTTTTGTAAATATTCTATCATTTTATCTTTATTTGATGTCATTTTTTTAAAAAGTTTCCCTACTAGACCTTGTTTCTTCTCAATCATTTCTTTGTATATTTCTTCCATAGGTTCATCTATCCACATTTCTTCTTTTTCATTAATCTCCTTTATTGCTTTATGAAGACCTGCTATTTTTAACCAATGTTGTTTGCCTATCTCTTCTATTACTGCTTGTAATGGCTTAAGAGTTTTCCCTCTAAACAAATCCTCTACTCTAGGGTATCCTTTAGACCTTAGAATTTCCCACCATTTACTTTCTTGCTCCTCTTCTATAATGGTTTCTAGTGGCACCCATCTAGATGGTTTTCCTAGCCAGTGTGGTTGCCATTTCCTCCAGGCTTCTAATGTTGATCTTCTCAGCCCTATTGTTAATTTTAGGTCTTTAGCCTTAGTTTTGTAAAAATCCTCCATGGACTCCTTATTGGTCTAGAAAATCTATTGTTCTCACCTGAGGCCTTCCATTGGTCTGCATTGTTTTTCAATGTCTATATCCATCAGAGCACTTAGTCTCAGTTTTTGTGTGTCTGCCCCTGATGCCAACTGGCAGTTCACTCATCTCCATGGTCCCCTGAATATCTGGACTGGTTGTATCACCCCATAACTGATCCCTCTAGTCTCTATCAATCACCTCTGCTTTCTTAGTTCTGTATAGCTTGCTCTTTTTGAATGCTTAGTGTGCTTGTAATTAGGGAAATTCTTCAATAAAACCTATTTAATTTACTCCTTAAATCTGGAGTCTTCCTACTGTGCTGGACCTTGGTATACAAGTGATGTGGGATACCTGTACCCCTCCGGCCTGTCCTGCTGCATAGCTAATTTCCCTCAACATCAAGGCAGGCCATTGGCAGTAACACAGTGTTACACCAGCACTATTTAGGAGCATTAATTTTCTTCATGTTTTATTTTTTTAAATACTAACAATGAGTATTCTGAAGGTGCCAATGGGGAAATATTCAGGTCTTCTCTAGCTCCATCTTCTTTTAAATGTTTTCAAATGTATTTGATTATTTGAGCTGGGGATGTGCTTTTTCCCCTTTATATCCCATCTTGTGGTTGTCAAAGGAGCTTTATTGAAGGTTTTCTGTGGGGAACTAGGCCATCCAGTACCCCATTCTCTACCTCTTCAGTCATCCAACTGGTGGTGAAAAGTGACATCAAGACACAGCTGATTTATGGTGGCCCCATAGGGTTTTCAAGGCAATAGATGTTCAGAGGTGATTTGTCATTGCTTGCCTCCATGTCAGATCTCTGGTATTCCTTGGAGGTCTCCCATCCAAATATTGGCCAGGGTCATCCCTGCTTAGCTTCTGGGATCTGATGAGACTGGGGTGGCCTGGGCTATTCAGGTCATAGCATAAAGCCGAGAAATTCTAAACAGTAAAGCTGAGAAAGCCCATCACCCTGGAAGGGAGGCAAGTGGTATTGCTTCATCCTTTCAGGTGGCTTGTAAAGGTGTCTTTATTTTATTAGGCATTTGACACCTGACTTTAAAAATATCTGCCTGTTTTCTTTGGCAAATTTGTGGTTGCTGTGAGAAAGTATTTAAAAGGACTGACTGATTTTAATTTTATTTACATTGTGTGTTTATATTTGTGATTTTTTTAAAAAAATGCAGTGAATGTTTTTGTGTAGAAAAGTTGTACATGGGAGAAATTCTGGTCATTTTAAAAAGCAATATTCTATATACATAGCCACATTCTTGGTAGTATGAATATCGATGCACTTTAAGTATGCACAAGTTTCTCCGCTGAATGCAAACTGAAGAATCTCTTTACCTATTTTCACCTGTTTGTTGAACTTCCTCAGCAAATGTAGGGTGTGGCGCATAAGTGAAAAAAATTCAGAAATGACCATGCAAGGAAACAAAAGTTACATGCACATAAGCAAATATTACTTCAGCACTTTGGGTGAGTAATTTGAGGGTCATGTTAAAAGTTCGTACACCCAACATGGTGGCCATTTTTAGGGAATCATTCCATTGTAGCAGACTTGTATGAATTTCACATGAAGTATGCAATCCATGGTGGTTGCGAAAACAGCACAATTTTTGCTCATTCCTGGAACATGGAAAGATGCCAGTTAAGCCTCTGTGGAGCCCCAAGATCACCTATGCACAAAGATAAGTACAATGGAACAGTTCTGCTGGCATGGTGCCAGAGAGAGAGAGAGAGACAGAGAGAGACAGAGAGAGAGAGTTTGTTCATTAGAATCTATTTTGTACTGCACTTCTGGCACCTCAGCACTAATTGGCTGAACTTGTTGTGAGCATTCCAAATCACGGACATGCCAAACTGACCCAGAAACAATGCTGTCAGAATGTTTGCAGAGAAAGACTCAGTGAGCATGGGCAAGGAGGGGCTCCGAAGAAATCTAAAGTTCAATATGAGAGGCAGTATTAGGCTGGGGAGGGGCTGCATTGGAAGTTTCCCATTTGAGCAAAGAAACAGCAGGGGAGGTGGCTGCTTCGTGATTCCCCTTGCTAATTGTGCATGCAAAATCACCTTCTTAAAATGGCTTTTTCTTGCCATGGAGCAGGAGGGGGGGTCCTGAATCTATTCCTGATGAATAGGAGAGCAGCTGGGGGTGGGTGGGTAGTTTTTGAGAAGACAAATAACAGGAAAGAAATGTTAACCAGTTATCCCTCCCACCACCACTTAGCTTTGTTGTATATTATATAAGTATTGGAAAGGATGGGGAGAAGAGCAGAGATGTCAGACTACCTCTTTATGATCTTGTAACATTATTGGAGGATCACTCAAGAATCAGTTTAAAGGCTTAGGTTAGATTTTGGGAAAGCCTTGAGTGTTCATAGGCTTCATTCATTCCCAGAGTCAGCTTTGCCGACCACAGAAAATGGTTACCTGCTGATGTTTTGACGTATCATGCAGGTGTAAAATACAAAGGAACCCTGCTAGATGGGCTCTGGCCATCCCTACCAGTTGGAGAAGTTCCTTGATGGCAATTTTGTCTACTGTCTGCTCATAACATTCCTACATATCCAAAAGAATCCCTCACAATAAAAAACAACAGAAAAATGAATGTTTTCACACCACTAGACTTTACCTGCAAGAGAACTGTCAGCAGTATGTCTGACTAACTGAGCGGGAAAACAGAACAATTTATATAGATATGTGAAGTGGGCTGTGGCAGTCCCCTCTTAAAGACACATTATATAACAGGTGGCCAAAGACTCTAGCAAATTAACTCAGAACTAGCCCAGCAGTACAGTTTTCTGAGGGCAGGTCAGTAAGGCTACGTCAGAGCACTGAAATTCTTCTGTGAATGATGTTTTCCGTTTCAGGAGCTGTAAAAGTATCTAAGCAAGCAACTCTCTCAGTAGCATTCATAATCTCTTTTCAGTATCATTATCTTTTGGTGAGATTGAAAAATTCAAGGATTTTTAGGTCATAAAAAAGGAAACAACATGTTCTTAGAGAAAGATAGGCCATCTCAGAATCAGTGCCAAGATTGAGCAAGCCTGATGGAAAACTCTTCCCAAATGCTTTCTTTTTGCAATTCACACCTTTATTCTTCTTAATACATATAATTTCTAGATTAGCTGTGTTTCTTCACTTATCCTGCAGTTATCAAAGCAAGTTCTAGCAACTGAGGGCAAAAATACATAGCTGTTTAAGCAATATCATGGTCCTGGTAAATACAGTTAACTGAAAGTAAGCCCTAGAGTCCAAATGAGAACCTGTGTATTGGTTATTTCTCTAACAAACCCTCCAAATCAACCCTCCTTTGCTTTCTAGCAGCTGGTTCAAAATCACAATTGCTATGTGAAAGAGTGTTCCTTCAGTTACAAGTTCTGTCTAAGCTCTTAATGTTTCATAATTTATAATATAATTCATACGTAGCAAAGTAGCAAAGAGAGGGGCTATCCCCATAACAGAACTTCAATGTGATATATTTGTTTAGCATTAAGAAAGAGTAATGCAAAAATAATTTAAGGATCAGGTTTATGTAAGACTGTCACAAGATGGTTGTTGTTACTGACAGTATCTTTTAGGTTGTGGACAGACACATACAAGACAGAGCTATGGATGGTGGTGGTGGAAAGTGTCATCAAGTCACAGCTGACATGGTGTTAAAGGCAATAGACATTCAGAGGTGGTTTGCCATTGCCCGCCTCCACGTCTTGACCCTGGTATTCCTTGGAAGTCTCCCATCCATATACTAGCCAGGGCCAACCTTGCTTACCTTCCAAGGTCTGACAAAATTGAGCTAGCCTGGGCTATCCAGTTCTGTTGAGTTATGGATACATTCCATATATTTTAACATAAGTATGGGGACATTATGACGCTGCAATCCAGAAATCCTTTGTATGACCCTCTAAAAGTCCATATGACTGCCTTGAGTCATCTACTCCTTGAATCCTCACCCAGTTTGGTGTAGTGGTTAAGAGTGGCAGACTCTAATCTGGAGAACCAGGTTTGCTTCCCTTCTCTCAGAACTCTCTCATCCCCACCTATCTCATAGGGTATCTGTTGTGGGGAAAGAAAGGGAAGGCAATTGTAAGCCACTCTGAGACTCTGGATAGTGAAGAGCAGGGTCTAAAACCACCATCTCCTCCTCCTCCTTCTTTTTAAGGCAGACTCTCAAAACTTCCATAGCTTCTACAGTCTTCTGGAGTTTTCTCATCTTGACAGCACCCAATTGTTGAACTGGTTTTTGAGAACCACCTTGAGCACCTATTACATAGGAACAAAAAGCAGAGAGAAAGAAGGGGGAATCTGGCAAATCAGGAAGAAGCTGTATGTTACAGTTGCATACTAATAGCAGATAATGTTTCTGACTTCCAGATGGGAGGAGAGTGAATAGATATTTAAAAAAAAATAATTTGGATTGTATTTCTGGGGAGAGAGGAATTCTGAATTACCTATCCACATATATATCCTGTTTTTTGTAGTGTAGAATATTCCCTGGGACTGTATCTTTCCTCTGGCCAATAGGACCTATCTAAACTATCGTCAGATAGTTGTTATATTAATTTCTTATTTACTTTGGATATATAAATACAGGCTAATATGATCATCCTTTATGGTAAGGTCAAATGTGAAAAGTTCAAGCAAACACCGAATTCCTTGCCAAATAGGTTATCATTCTAGTTACAGAGATATGAAGTCAAAACTCTCCACAAAGATCCATTGCTTTGCTGTCAGAACCATTTAATCACTCCAGCTATCAAAGCCCTTGTACTTGATATCTATATTATCAACATGACATTTGTCACAGTGGCACAGAAAATGTCTTTCCATAATGTACACCTCAGCCTGATGTGTTGCTGACACAATGTTGTATTACTTGTAACAAAACCTCCTCTTCCCTCTGGACTCACATTCCTTATTGGTTGAAGGTTTCAAGTGATAATTATCAGGTTTTTGCGTTGCATTTTGTTCTGCTGTACTATTTTAAAACTGTGATAAGAGTATGGAGGGAAAAATTAAGAAATATCAGAAATTTGCTATTACTTTGGGAACACAGGCCCCTCTTTTAGCACTCCTACAAATTCCATTCTGTCCTAGATGTGGTTTGATTTTATTAAAACACACGCACACCAGCATTGCAACAGGGGTCTGTGAATGCACATGAGAGAGAGAGAGATACAGCCACAGGAAGGCCTGCTCTTTTCCTCTAGGTTTTTCAGGAGCTGTATTTTATTACACTCCACAAGCTTTGAAAAATGTCTTGTGCGTTGTTTATAGGCCTCTTGCATTAGTCAATTCTTCTAATAAATCAGATACAAGTTGTGACATGTTGCTAATTCGATCACTAATAACCTGCTCAAATTGCAAATCTGTGTCAGCAGGTTGGTGTTGATTAAGTTGTAGTCCGCACGAACATATTGTTTTAAATGACTGATAATTTTTATTTGCTGCAGCGATAGGCTGCCTGGACTGTTCCTCGCCTCCCCCCCCCTTTCTCCCTCCCTCCCTTGTAAGCTTAGAAATTACACAAATGCCCCTGAGGTAGTCTGCTGTAGGGCCTTCTCTTTCTAGGTTTGCTGCAAATAGAGCTGGTAGCCACTAGAGGGAAGGAGACGGCTGGCTTTGCTGATGGTACAGCATGAAGGTGAAGAAGCTGTCACAGGACTGGTTGCCCAAGGAAAAGGTTTAAAATATGATATGAAGGTTAGTACAGAAAAGAAGTATTTTTCCTCTAATGCATTCAGTGGCTTCTTTCTCTTAACACAGGTGCCTTCAGATAGTCCTAACACAGCACTAGCAATAAGGTAGAGCAACAAACAAGCATTAGAAATACTCTTTGTGAAAGAAACTGCTTCAAAAGTGTGTGTGTGTGTGTATAATGCATGTTTGTTTCTGTACTACATAGAAAACATTAAATGGAAGAGTATTTGCTGAAAAGGCAGTAATGCTCGAATTTTGATGTGAAACAAAAACTCTTTTTCCAAATGCTCAGTTCTGTCTCCACTTCCCTATCCGAAGGAGGGAGGGAAAGAAAGTGTGTGTGTGTGACAGACAGAGAGCGAGAGCCTATTCCGAAGAGTGGTGAAAACTTTAGTATATTTCTTGGGAGCCTTATTAATAATAATTGAGTTGCCGATATACAAGACCTCCACTTAAATCGGCTCCATTAATTGGTCTCATACTTATGGATAATTGATCTGTGGTGGGGGCCTTACGTATTTGTTTGTTTATTTATTTATTTATTTGTGCCAGAGGAGCCTCAGATCCTTTGCATTGTTAAAGAGCTATAACACAGAACTGTGGCTTGTTACATTTACTCTCCTGAGTATAATTGCAGGAAGATCATTCAGTTTCCATTTGGAAAGCCACTGGCAATTACTGGAATACAATGTATCATGCATTTGCTCACTGGATATAAAACGTATATACTAATTCGCAATAAAATGTAACAGCTGTCAGTGCATTTTCTGCTCTGTTACTTCAATAAATTGGAACTCTGACTAGAAAATGGGAATATTGCATTTTTACACACTCCGTAATGTGTTTGCTTTTTGCAAATACAATTTATTTTTTCCCCTTGCAACACGCACACACACAAAATTGTGGTTTTGTTATTACTGCTGGTGGATAAATATTCTTATATCAGAATGAATTACACATAGGATCTGTAAAGATGTGATAATATTTCCTTTATTTTATTGCACCCAGTCTCCAGTAAACAATATGCACTTAACTTACTTCTGTCACATGCCAGTTTTATTCTGTTTATACTGCAGTTGTGGATGGGTGGGGAGAGTTTGTTTTCCCATACTTGCACAGGTGTTGTGATTAGCTAGTTAACAGTTATTATATGATGCTGCTATCTATGTATGCATATATATTTGCATGCAATACTTAGTACATAATGCTTAAGTGATACAAAATGTATCTACACACAATCATACAACGTATACTTGCAAACTGTTTTGCAAGTGAGCTAAGTGCAGCCCTTTGCAGTCCTGAAAGAGTCTGACTTTTATTTAAAATAAAACTGCACATTTGTGCAATTTTGTTACTTGGGGTCAGACTTTTCACAGATAATTACCCTTTTACACACTGTGAAATCAACCTGCATTGGTTTATTTGGCTAGACTCTTTGCTTCTGTTCTTTATTTCCCAGAAGGTTAACATGCTGAAAATCTAGCTGCAAGCTCAGAGTACTGTCTCTTTGTGTTGTTAATTATCCCATTGCATAATTATTAATATTGGGAGCAGGAAGAGGAAACAAGTATACCAAATAGTCATGAATGCTAGTATTCTGGCAGGAAGCTTAGCCCTGCATTAATAAAAAGTGCCTATGCCAATATCACAGAAGATAGGGAGCGTTCCTTGTTAAGGATCATTTATTAACTGAGATCATCTTTTAGTTCGCCTTGGGGTAATGACTAATGTCAATGGCAAATTTCACAGTTGTCTAGAGAAATGAATTAAATTTGTAATAAAAAGCCCTTCGGCTTGTTGTACATGTTCATTTATTGGAGTAGTTGAACTAGGAGAACTGTAAGGCAACCAAGAACATCGGCTTAATTTTCCTTACATATAATAATGACCTTTAGCTCTGCATTGAAAAAAAACTTCCCTATTATAGACTGGTAAATTAAATGAGAAGTTCCTTCAAATGCAAGATAAACTAAGTAACAGTGGTTAAGTGAAACAGCCCTTGAGCTTGAAAGATTTTCGGTGAAACAAAACCCTCTTCATTTTATGTTTCTTCTCATTTAAGCCTTGCTTTGGTGCTTTTGACATCAGACCAAGCCAAGGGAGATCTCAAAAGAGTAGCCAGAAGCAAGTAGCAAAAGTAATCAATATTTGTGATGTGGCACTAGTTTTGGCCATGTAAACAGAAGCTTCCATATGATGACAGACCTGATACAAATTATCCTTAATGTGAGAGGACTTCACAATAATACATACCAAAAGTCTGCTTCATTGACTGGCCAGTAAACACTGGAAAGTTTTGAAATCACACAGAGAAATCATGCAAGTGCGCAAGAAATGGAATGATGACAAGGACTCCATAGTTATTGTCCAAGTCAAAAATCTTAGCAAATTCTGAATTGTTCCCTGTAATTAAGGATGAGTACAACTCCTTTCTTTCCTGACATACATTGTAGATTGAATAAAGATATTACATTATGCTTACATAGCAAGATAATAAGGCTGCATAGCAATTCTTTGGGTTGTACAACTGCCCATCTCAATGATACCCCACATTTTTCTTGAATCATATGATTACAAAAAAACCCCATGGGGATTAGCCTTTTAAGCAGATAGAGAATCTCATGGCTATAAAAAATGAAGGAAGAGTATTTTTGTATTAATGTCAATACTGAGAGATGATAATTATTACAAGATAATTATTACAAGATATTTTCTGGTTCTGCAAGTATTCTATGATTTCCTGCCTTTCTGTGAAATCCAGCTCATTGATAACATTATTTGTGTGGAAAATACAATTTTTGAAGTTGGGGTGATGAGCAATGGAGTGTCCACTTGATTTTGTAGGTTTTTTGAAGTATGATACGTATAATGCATATTCAGAAATATAATACATTATATTGATTGGCTAGTTTTGTAGGATTAGTAATGTCTTACAGATTGCAAGGTTTGTACAACAGAGGGATGCCTTGTTACATTGTAAATGGAATTAATTGCTTGCAATGCCAATGATTTTGTAACAGGAGCTACAGAATGATGGTTAAAGAAGGCAGTGGTATCACCAAGTAATAAAGGGTTAACTATATTGACTTTCCATTTCATCAGTTTTCTGATCAAGGACTCCTTGATTTGTCTATGTAGTATGTATTCAAAAATACATTTTAATAAGAATTTAAGAACTTTATTGGGCATGGTAAAATTCACTGGTCATAAGAGAAAGTTCATCTTAGTGGAGCTGATTTGGATATAAAGGAAATATGTTTAGTTTATTTAATTTTATTACAAAATCCATACCTGATCTTTCTGATAAAATATTTTTCAAAGCAGCAAAGTAGGTTGCAAGATGTTCTGAGTTGAATAGCTGGAAAAAATACACTCAGTTTTTATCTGTAGTGTATCTGCAGTGTACAGAGTCATTAAAAATGTTGCCAACATGGCAAGCAAGGGGGAAAGGAAACTGCCTTAGGCTGTCATCCTTACAACAGAAATGCTGTAAAAACCAAGGAGAGTTATTTCCTTTTTTTTTTTTTTTAGAAGATTAGAGTGCCAGTATATCATTGGTCCCTAAAATGTAGACCCAGACTGGGTTATCCATATGGTAATTAATATTCAATTCCAGATTCCTTGCAATCGATCCCATATTTGAGGTTCTGGAAATACATTCTGGGATGATCCCCCTTCTTCTTGCATACACAATAATGGAAAAAAAAAACCCCATGTGTCATGCCATCCAAAAAAGACTCTCATGAAAATCTGTCATCTGAAATAGTGACTTTAGTACACTTGAGTTTACAAAAAAAACAAAAAACCATTAGCACATCCTGTGGTAGTCTAAAATGCAAGGTTTAAAATGCAATGTTCACAATATTGTCTAATTCTGATATAATTATCACAGCTGCATCCATAGAAATGACATTTTGTATTTTTTCTAATTTTTAAAAATAAGGTTGTATGCATCACAGTTCCTGGCAAGGATGTGTTTTTTTAATTTACATATTTATTTAAGAAAGAGCACACTCTCCCCCCCCCGTCCCCTTGAATGTTTATTTTTTTGTCTCGCTTTCTGTAATCATGTTTCTGGTAGCCTGATCCTAAACCCTGCTGTATGTATGCAGGTATTGTAAATCCAGATTAATGTAGTTCTAAGTATACTGTGCTTAGGATGAGACTTTTCCAATTTGCAAACACTGTAATAAGGGGAATAAAGCACTTTAAGCCAAAAAATACCTTCTGTTCCCATGTACACACCTGTACACATATACATTTACTCATGGGACTCAATAACTGTAGATTGTATATATTTTATGGTCTGCACTGAGAATATATAGAGTGCAGGAGATTAAGTACTTATCTGTTTGAACTGTTCTTGCGGTGCAAGACCAATAGTCTACAAAAAGACCAAACAGTTCTTGCTCTTTCACCCTTTAAATCTTATATAAGCTGTGAATGACACATGCCATTCATTAGTTTGACTGATTTTGGAGACACCCTGTTTTTGAATGATACCACAACACAGTCCTAATATATTTTTTGAGTTTATATTTTAGTGGACATATAATGCTGTTTCTTTCAAAGTCAATGGCAACCTTTGCATTGCTTTTCAGTAAGCCGGCATCTGCATTACAATCTTTTGTGCTCCAGAACACCAGGTATCATTTAAAGATCTCAGCAGACCTTTCCTGTGGGTTCAAGTAGACCTATTAGATCATCTCTCTTCCACCCTATCTGTGTAAAATTGTAACTGACAGCATTGGCTTAAATGGTATGTCCATTCCAATTTTTAGTTTCTCTTGCTGATGTCTAAAAAAATCTGATTTAGAAAGCAAAACTTGGACATTTTTATAATCAAAAAGAACTGCCCCCCCCCCCCGACTGGTTTCACACACTTCTAGATAACATCTGATGCCTTGTGTTAAAAGCGCTCATTTTCAATACATTTCTCAACACACCAAAAAAAAAAAAAAATCTGTATGTACAGTATCAAGCCATGAATGAAACAGAAATGGGTGGAGCTGTCACAAATGATCCTCTTTCTTCCTGTGCTGGTATACAATTCCCACTTATTCAGAGAGGCAGTTTTAGAAATGTTTTTTAGAAAATGCAGATGTGCAGTGCATTCTTAATCAGAACAGGAAAAGAGAGTTTGCACTCCCCTTTTAAGCACTCTCTCACCTCAGCCCTTTTCAGCATGTAACCTTATTCTCTGTGGGATTACTTGGATGGAAACCAATTAGGGAACCGCTCAGACAATATAAATGCATACAGATTAGTACAGATTGAACAGTACCATTGCCAACTAATCATACAGTATATAAAGCCCCAAACAATATAGATATTAGGGAGTGATGGGGAACTGGATTTATATTGTCAGAAAACTGAGCACAAAAATGCAAGCTGTACAAACTATTTATTTAAGTAATAAATAAAGTATGGGTCTGTTTTCCTTGTTTGCTCTATGGCAATCTTCCCATAAGTAACCAACTTTGTTTTCTACATTGCTTAATATTTCTGCATGTCTGCCTGAGCAATTACCCTGCCTTCTTGGGAATGTCACTTTTGCTCTTCCTTTAGCTGCCTGTCTATTGCTTGATTCAGATATTATGTTTTGGCATGGTATGGATTTTTTGTTGGGAGTGCGGTTGCACTCCCTGTCATTGTTAAAAAAAAAAAAAAATCACATCTGTTCTTCAGTCCCAAAACTCCACTTCTGATGTGTTTGGTGTTCCTTGTCCCTTCACAGTGACATGTTGTAATAGCCATGTGCATAGTTTCGAGATGAGGAAAAAAAATTATTCACGGCCTATGTGGTCCTTCATGGTGCTACCCAAGTCTGGCAAGATCAGCATGGCCTATGTATGTTTAGATTGCTCTGCTCTGTGATTGACCGATATCTTTGGTTTCCTGCCAAAGTCTGTTGTGCTTCTTTGTGACAGGCCTCTGAAGTTGTGTTGGTGAAAATGCAAAAAATGCAAATGAACAAAGATCCTGGTTAACTATTTCTGTACCACATGCAACAGTGTGGGACAGAAATACATCCTTGCTACCAGGACAGACTACAGACTCCCATGAACTGCTCAGCACCATGGAATAATTTAAAGACAAATCTCACAGCATCATATCATGTGGGCATGCCCCACATTACATTGACATCACAGTGTGGGTATTCTACCACGTTGTATCACTTTGTGGACTAGAATGCTGTTGTAGAAGTATCCATGATGCCCCAGATCTGTTGTGTGAATCCAGTTTCTTTTCAAGAAGCAAATGGTGTTCTGACAGACTTCTTAGACTTGGTTCTCATGTTACTTGGAGCCTATGCTGTATTGTTCCTTCCCATATCTCCAGGGTAGCATGAGAAGCCCTGTACACATAAGAGGACCTCATGTTCTTGTTCTTCCAGAAGCCGTATCAGTCCTGAGATAATGGCTATTTAGGGATGCATAGGCATCTTGTGTATGAAGTGAACATATTTCCCCAATGGAGTGGAAAGAATTGTTACAGTGCCATGTAATTCACTGTAAGAACAAAAAAGGCAATGTATACATTTTTCAATATCTTTGGGGCTCCTGAGTACACTAAAAAATTATGTCTCTATTTAAGCTTACCAATATAACAAAAATAGCATAAGGGAAATTGGGTTTTATAAGAATGTAGTTTCTTTTATTGATTAAATTTGTGTTTAAGATATAAGTACAAGAGATCAAAGTGACCCAATAAAACTGCCCAAGGAGCCTATCAAATAGGCATTTGCATTTCTTAAACTAATACTGTGTTTAGAAACCCTGCTTTGTTCATTCTTTCTTTATAATAAAAAGTTCCAGATCCTAACTTTGGGCAGTCATTGGTAACACAGCCTACAATCCCAAGAATGCTTTCCTAGGAGTAAACCTAGGAGTTACATTTGAGCAACTACAAAATGGGAATTATGTCTGAGCAGACCTGCTTAAGATTGCTTTCACATATTGTCATATTTTCCTTATTACATGGCAGGGCAGGATGATACAGAAGATGGATAAATTGTATATTTGCCAGATTTTAAATTACCAGAGTCTACATGTAAGCAGACTGTGTACATTATCCTACTGAATGGAATGCACATCAGATGTACATCAGACGCAGCTATGTAGTAGAACACTTGCTCCTGACCATCCTTCGTGAGGTCAGCATCTGAGATCTATGGGACAGGACCATTCATAACTGCCTCACAGCTTGGACATGTACAGTGAGGATTGAAGTATGATTAGGAATTGACTCGAGGAACATGTACTGTCCTGAAGCTTTGGCCTTCTAATGAAGATCAGAATCATGCTTACAAGCTAGGATACAATTTTCTTCCCATTTCCAGCATGGGTTCATATGTTCATTTCTAAGTCAGTAAACTTTTTGCATAGTGACTTTCTTATCTTATTTTCACCTGAGTTTCACACTGTTTCTGTGAAACAGACCCAAAGTGCAATCTATCCTTAAATGAAAGCTACCATATCAGAGAAAGTGCTAAGGGTGTGAACTAGTTATTGTGTTTTATGGGATGGAAACAATATTATGTGAAAACAAGTGGGGGAACCATGAAGACTCTTTCCCTCTTGCTTTCCCTCTTTGCCTCCTCCTGGCAGGGCCCTGTCCTTCTCTCCCACCTACCTAGCTACCCACCTACCTACCTTTCATAAGAACATAAGAGAAGCCAATGGTGAATCAGGCCAATGGCCCATCCAGTCCAACACTCTGTCACACAGTGTCCAAAAATGCCAGCTGCCATCAGGAGGTCCAGCAGTGGGGCCAGGACACTAGAAGCCCTCCCACTGTTGCCCCCCCCCAGCACCAAGAATACAGAGCATCACTTGCCCCAGCCTTTTATTGTTTCTTCCTATAACAGCCTTTTTCCTCCCCCTCACACCCAAGCAGCTTTTTTCCATTTCCCACCATCTTCAGTTTCCTCTTTTTTATTCCTCTCTAGTCTTAGTCTCTCTGTATTATCCTGTCCCCTGTGCTGACACCGGGGCTTGCATCCTCAGCAAAGTCAGTTGCAGGTTGCCTAACAACTTCCTAAATAGACACCAAGATCTCATAACATAGTTTTGCAATATATCAGTGGCAGGTTTCTTAAAGAAACAGATATTGCTTCTAAGATTTGGAGTTTGTTTAACCTCCCAATATTTTTTTTATCATTTCACATTTTTCTACAAACCTGGGGCTTCCACCAGGCTTGTAGAAGGATGCCTCCGCATCTGTCTCTGGCTCCAGTTCTCAACACGTCCAATTTGGAGACTGGAGTCATGGATTGACAGGTCAGGTTTGACAGAAAATATGAAATTTAAAAGATACATTGGGGGCAAGAACCCCTCCCCCAATAATAGAATCAGCATTTGTAGTTTTAAGAAATAAATGCCCTCAGTGTGCATTGCTAGGCAACCACAACAGTACTGTTGGCCTTCAAGTCTTGGTTTCTATCAGTAAAATGTATGGGAACGGGCAGAACCCTTTTCAGGGCAGTTTTGATGAAGGAATCATCAGGGACAGACCTGGCAGCAACTACTGAATGACCTGATGCCACACAACTTACATGATTTATCTAGGTGTGGCTGCTTGCTACTATTAAACAGCAGCTACCCCATGAAAACCAATGTGGCATAGTGATTAGTATCTCAGATTAGAATCTAGAAGACCCAGGTTCAAATTCCCATTGTGCCATGTTGTTCACTGGTGAATTGCACACTCCCAGTCCAACCTATCTCACAGGTTTCTTGTGTGGATAAAATGGAAGAGAGGAGATTAATGTAAGAATGGTATAGATGAAAGCAAATTCTTAATAAATATAGCTGAAGATTGGTGGCAGATAAAAGATATGTTGGTTGGTAGGTGGGAAGGAGAGAAGGAAACAAGGAAAGATGAGGATATAGAGGGTTTCCAGAAAGAGTGAAATAGGGAATATATGGGGAGAGGTACTCAGGGAAAGTGAGGGGCCCCCACAATCCTTGAGGATCCTTCACCAAGCAACAGAGCACAGAACCCAGCACTGCACAACTTGATAAAAGCTGCCAGGGAGGAGGGAAGGAAAGAAGGCTGAAGACAGGAGGCAGATTAAGTTAAATTGGCTGATGGGTGGGAAGGAGTGAAGGAAGCAAGGAAAGGTTATGGGTGCTTTCAAGGAAGGGAAAGAGATAATAGTAGGAGAAGAGGAAATGAAATGCCCCCTGCAAGTCCTTGCAGGTCCCCTGTTTGAACTGATATATTAGTGGAATACTTCCTTTCCCACCAGATTTGATCAGAGTGAAAAGAAGCTGAAGGGTACATTAACACAGTGACTTCTGATTTGATAGTGCCATGTGTACTGTTAACTTCATTGTTCATTATGTTTTATATTAATTCCTAGATGCATTTTATTAAGAGCCAGAATGGGAATTCTGTACATATAGCCATCCTTTCCCTGTCTTCTTAACATTTACTTCCAAACAATAATTGGGGATGGTTTGGGGAGGCTTTAGTTAAGCTGCCAGAGGAATGTACTTTAGTATTTATGATGTTCTTAGCCGGTAATTGGATCTTAACTTGAATTTTAATGGGATCCTGTAATTGTTTTTAATCTACTGTTACCCACCATGAGCCTACCACATGGGCTGGTTATAAATTTAAAATAATACATTTGTTCTCATGTAGGATTTTATTTTTCTGGAACCCAAAATGAAAACATGGCAAAAGTTTGAAATTCAGTAAGGGATTAATGGCATTGTTCACATTTTCTGTTTTGGAATTGTGTTAAGTCATGGCAACTGTAGTGTTTGAAATCAATTCAGAGTAAGAAGGGATCCAGTTGAGGAATCAAAGTTTCTTGGCAGTTCTTGTGCCTGACGAGAGGCCCTGACAATTCTGAATCTAGAAGCCCTCACTCATTTCCCAGGTGAGATATAATAGGAGTTCAGTAGTACAACTTAAACATAATGGCAAAGATGTTAAGAAGAGAATGTGCATTTTGCCCAAAGCATGAAGAATAATCCATTAGGTGTGTTGCCAGAGGACAGAATCTTACAGTTCCTCAAGATTGCTTGTTATATTTCCCCAGGATTTGTGGCATCTGAACAACATTATCCCGAAAACCTTGATGTAAGGTTTGATGTAGCTAATAGTGAATGAAATAAAAAGAACGAAGGAGGCAGATATGTCTTGTTGCAAGAAGGGAGCCACCATTGGGTGCAAGGTGAAGTGGAAGCAGGCCAGGTTTCTTGGTGAAATCTTTGAGGAGATGCTAGATGCACTTCATCTGGTACAGGAAAAGCCAATGGACGACAACCCTCCAGCTGCAGATTTGAAGAGGTGGTTATATCCCTTTTTGACTGCGCCTGTTTTGAAATATCCTTGCAATTGCCCATTCTGGAACAGGATAAAATTCAGGAACTAATGGAAACACAGGAAAGACTGGATAACCAGACAGAGCTTCTGAAAGATCTGAAAGTAGTACTGCCAGCCAAGGGTTGCCAGGTTCCTTAGACCGACTGGTGGGGGATGGGGGGAGTGAACTTACCGAGAGTGGGGAGTAACGCTGGAAAGAAACATGATTTATGTGGGTCATGTAGGCATGTCATGTTTATTCCCAGCTTCTTGTCTGGGTTTTTTTTTTTGGGGGGGGGGAATTGGGGGGCAGAACGGAGCATCCAAAACCAGGGGACCCCTGCTCGCACTGGAGGGTTTGGCATCCCTATAGCCTGCCACAGAAGATGCAGCTTACAAAAACCTAAGCATAACACTGAATTGTTTAACTCCTATCATTTTTTAAAAAATAGTACTGGCACCAAATTCTCCTTGTTTTATAAATGAGGCTACTTAGGACAATGAGATTACTTTAAAGTTTGGATTATTCTCTTGAAGAATCATTTTCTTTTCCCCCATGCTTCAGCTAAAATGATTTCTAAATGAATTGCTACAGTTCTGTCAGTTCTGTCTTTGGCTGTATATTGGTTATGTTCTTTTAACTGCACAGCCCAATAACCTATATTCATTAACTCAGGAAGCAGCAGCAGCAGCAACAGTAGTAGTTTTTGAAGGATTTAAACTGCAACCAGAGTGGAAGATGTGAACAAAACAAGATGAGTCATAGCATAGTACATTAGCAAAAAAAAAAAAAATCTCTGTCATCTACTAAAAAAAAATCTTTCCACAATGTTTATGAATAGATTTTTTTTTTAAAAAAACAACCCTCTAAAACTGTTTACTACAGCATTCAGGAAGAGGCTAATTACAGAGTAACTCTGCATCATATGAAGTCTTCTTAATTCATGTTTCAAGAAAGATAGGAGGGATAAGTAATCTGTGGCAGTGCAGTTATAAAGTTTTTACTTTAATTGCATTATACCAGAAAAAGTGATTAATAGTACCTAGAGTCCCAAGGCCTTAAATAAAAACTTCATGAATACATTTTTCATGTGGTAGAATTGATTAATATGAAGAACATAAAATTGTGATCTTCCAAACACTGCTTTTTTATATATATATCTGGACTAGCCCAGGCTAGTCCAATTGCATCAGATTTCGGAAGGTAAACAGCATCAGCCCTGGTCAGCATTTGGATGAGATTCCTCAAAGGAATACCAGGGTCACAACACAGAGGCAGGCAACGGCAGACCACCTCTGAATGTCTCTTGCCTTGAAAACCCTACCGGCTGCCATTACTTGGCTGTGACTTGATAGCAAATTTCTGCTGGTGTAGATTGTTGCCTACAAGCTGAGAAGTTTTGATTACTGGACTCCTAAGCATAAGCAGGAGACATTTCAGATCATACACTGTAGGGTTGTCGATTTTCCCACACTGGCAACCTCCCACAACCACATAAGCAACCACTCATACTGTATCCCTCATCTCTCTGGAGTGGCCTTTAGAAAAGCATGGAGACTCCTAGAGTGGTTTGTGGAAAAGTATGGAAAGCAAACTATGGAAAGCATGGGGAGGGGATTGTTGACTCCTCCCTATGTGTGAGAAGAAGAGCTTCTGCATGAGTATCTGGGGATCCAAGCCATTTCTTTTTCTTCTTATTTTACTAAGAGATATATAGGAGCAAAGTGTCACCTAAACACATGAAGCTGCCTTATACTGAATCAGACCCTTGGTCCATCAAAGCCAGTATTATCTCCTCAGACTGGCAGTGGTTCTCCAGGGTTTCAGGCTGAGGTCTTTAACATCACTTCCTACCTCATCCTCTTAACTAGAGATGAATCTGGGACTATCTACATGCCAAGCAGATGCTCTTCCAGTGAGCCACAGCCCCTCCCCATTTTATGTTATACATCTATATTGTTCAGAAGACACTTGAAATCATATACTCTATTAGAGAACTCTGTGACCATGTTTGGATACTTATATCTGTTGATCAGAACCATTTACACATGAGGAAGATTTTTCAGAAGCAGAAAAATCTGAATACTGAGGAAAAAAACAGAGGGGGGTTAAATTCCCCCCAACAGACAATGTAGCTCCATTGGAGCCACTGCCTCATGCAAGGGAGGGGATGACCAGATGAGAAGAAGGAAGTGGAACTATGGAAGGAGAAGCACCAGAGATGAGAGATGAGTCATTGGGTTGGGAGGCTCCAGTACTGCTACTTCATCCACACACACACCAACATTGGCTGCTGAGAAAGTGGGGCAGTGATGTGGCTAAGGAAAAGGCCACCTCCTTACCTGCCTCAGTGTAAACCATTGGCTAGCCTGGCTCACCCCCTATTTACTAACTGACTTCCGGCAGGGTGCAATGTGGTCAGATGAGGGAGGAAGACATGGGTGCAGTGGAATGGAGGGAGCAAGACTAGGGATGGGTATGAACTAGCTCACAAACTAAAGTTCATTATGAATTTTGGCTGGTTCATGGTTCATGAACTCAAGTTCATGTCAGGTCAACTGGCACAAATTTTCAAGCAGTTCATGGCAGTTTGTGCCAGTTTGTGAACAGATATATTTCCAAACAGTCTCCGCTCAATCTAAAATACCAAACTTCAAAGCAATGGGGGGGGGGTGGAACTCGGAGGGCATGCAGAGGAGCATCCATGTAGCGGAGAGGACCTCCAGCAATTCCATAGGCTGTAAAAATGGAGCCTTTTTGCCAGGCATTTCAGTAGGAATGATTCTATCGGCTGAGCTGCACTCGCACTTTATTATATGACACTGCCACTTTAAAATGGTTTTAACTGTATTCATTGGAATTTTATTGAGTTGTATTTTATGTATGTATTTATGCTGGTTTTATAATTGTTTGTAAGCTGCACTGAGCCACTTCGGCGGGAGGGTGGGATAGAAGTCTAACTAATAAATAAATAAATAGGGAAGTCCCCTGCAATTTTGATGTCTCTAGCTTGCACAGGATCCATTCTATATACTCCTGAACCTCCTGAAGCTGCGCCTGTCATTTCCCCAGAAAGCACTTTCTTGGGGGCACCTTCTGTGAGGGGGCATAACTCAGACCCCGTAAATCCAATCCTCATCAAACTTGGAGGGCCACTAGAGGATAGACAGCCAGAGATCCCCTGATGAGTGTGGCAACTCTATCATGCCAAGGGGCCATTCTACCACATCACAAATCTCACAAACTGGACCAGTTTATTTGGCTAAAAGTTCATGGCAGCTTGTGGTTCGCAAACCAGGTATGCCATGAACCATTAACTGAACTGCATTTTTCTGGTTTGTGCCAATCTCAGAGAGAGAGAGAGAGAGAGAGAGAGAGAGAGAGAGAGAGAGAGAGAGAGAGGAGGAGGATTCCCAACCTCCAGGAGGTGGCTGGAGATCTTCTACTATTACAACTGATCTCCAGGAGAAATAAATCAGTTCACCTGAAAAAAAATGGCTGCTTTGGAAGGAGGGCTCTATGGGATTATATCCTGCTGAGGTCCCTCCCCTCCCCAAACCCTGCCCTCCCTAGGCTCTACCCCCCAGATCTCCAGGTATTATCCAACCTGCAGCTGGCAACCTTAGAGAAAGACTGTCAGGAGCTGAGGCACAGGCAGAGGGGGTCCAAGTTCAGTCTGAGGTTGAAGCCAAGCAGGAGGAAAGCAGAAGCCGATAGCAAAAGTCCAAAACACAAACCAGGAGCGGAGTAATTAGTATTTATTGTATTGTTTTTAGATGTAGTAATATTGTGTTTCTAAATTGTATACTGGTTTTAATTGCTTGTAAGCTGCCTTGAGCCGCTTCGATGGGAGGGCAGGGTAAAAGTCCAACAAATAAATAAATAAATAAATAAATTCAGGACCAAGGTCAGAAAGCCGAGAGTTCAGAGGAGGGATGGAGTCCAGAAAATAGGACGAGGTGGGTGCAAGAGGTGGGAGCATCATGAGATCAACTAGTTGCTTCCACAAAGCAACTAGTGGGAGCATCACAAGATAAGCTAGTTGCTTCCACAAAGAAGCCAGCCTAAAGCAAGGAGATAAATACTCCTGTGCTGCTGTTTCCAGTTAGTGCTTGGCATGAGCAGCCAAGCATCTGTCAAAACTCAGGGCTAAATGACCGTTTGCCCCGCAAGCAAGCTTCATGCCACTGAGACACCAAGTCCTGGCGTAGTTGGTCCCTTAAGTGAGCAACCCATGGAGACGAGTTGGAGGGGCTGTCTGCTGGTAGTTGTTCCTCTTCAGTTGTTTCTGATGCGGGTGGTGGCAGCAAACTATCAGTTTCTGGTATTTCAGCGGGGCCAGGTGTAGGTTCTGCTGAAGCCATCAGCTTCCCCTCGCCATCGCCCATGACAAAGACAGGATGTACATACACGTCAGAAAGATTTGTAGGAGAGCAAGAAAGGGAGGGTATGTGTGCATTTGAAAGAAGTCATTGCGGGAGGGAGAATAAGAAAGAAAGAAAAAACCTAAGACCAATTCCACAAAAGCAGTTGTTCCGTCCACGGTCTCCTGTTTTCCCCGGTTGTACCGTTCAATTTCCCACTATTTACTGCATGGCTGCTTTTTGATCCTCATCTCCTCCCCTCCCCCTATTTCCCCTGTGTTTTCTTGATCCTAAAAAATAAGGATCAAGAAGACACAGGGGAAATTGGGGGGAGATGTGGGTCAAAATGTGGCTGCACAGCAAATAGTGGGAGATTGAGCAGTACAACCGGGGGAAATGGGAGACCGAGGGCAGAACAACTGCTTTTGTGGGATCAGTTTAAAAGAAAAAAGAAAGAGAAAATGAGAAAAGTGGACCTCTGCAACTCAGCAGGCAGTCAAACTCCCCCCCCCCATCTTCAGCTTTGTGAAAAAAAGAGAAAATTTCTTGCTTAACTGCTGCTCTCTCTCCTCTTTGACATCTCATTCTCTGCCTCCTTCCTTCCTTGCTGTCTCCTGGCTTTTTAAAGGCAGCTGGTGCACACACCAAGTGCAGTTTTAAGCCCTGGCAGAGTTCCTGCCATACACTGGTGAAGACGGCCTTTTCTGTGTGGAGGAGAAGGTGGCAGGGAAGGAGATGGGAAGGAGAAGATCTGTATGTGTATGGGGGGGTGGCAGTAGGGTGGCAGCAAAAAAACAGTGGAGATAGGAAGGGGCGGTGCTGCCATGAGTGTGAACCGGGTAGGTAGAGTTGGCGATGATTCAGAGCTGGTAGCTAAGTTAGCAGGCAAGCGAGATCAACTAGGTGGGGAGTATGAGAGACTGCACAGCTGGGTGAACCCAGAACAAGGCAGCAATGGAGAAAAGAAGAGAATGAGGAGGAGTTGAAAAGGGGATGGGTAGGGTGCAGGCATTTTGGAGGACATTAATTCATAGGGTCACCATGCATCAGAAGCAATGTGACAGTACTTAGCACACATACACAGGGTGCAGGGGAATCAAGGTAAGTTGGGTGCTAAAACGGAAGGAGAGGGCTCCTGGGGGAAAATCAAGATAAAATGATGGGATGAGATCTCCTCTGAATCTCAGGGGTTCCCTGTACAAAGAGAGAAAGAGGGGAAGAGTGACAGAGAATGGTGGAAAGAGAAAGGAGAGGAAGCAAATGCAGGGGGATGGGATGCCCCCCTCCCTGCAAGTTCCTTGTGGGTCCCTGCTTGTGTTTGTATAATTGTATCAGTCTCTCTAAATTCTAAAAACAATTCAGTGAATTTCTCCTAGATTGTAGAACTTTTATTGTTGAAGTAAAACTAAATATTGTCTCAAGAATTTTACACCATGTTTTAATACACCAAGATTCTGGCTTCTATGACTGTGGGGGACTCACCAAGGCAATTATAGGTCACCAGCCATGTTTTGTGGCCTGCTGGTACTTGACAACACCTTATTTGTTACTCTGACAACATCTCCTTTTGCAAAGACTTTAAAAGAGAGTGGTTCCCTGCATTTAACTATTTTGCCCAGAACAAAATTTTTCCTAGGTCTTTAAAACACCTCAGTCTGTTGGTATTATAATCCATTAATGGTTTTGCCTTAAGCTTGACCTTGGTTGCCCCAAAGCTCTTAGTTTGCATAGGTTCACTTCTGATCTTACTTAATATAATTTGACTTTTTTAGTTTTTACCTTACAAAGTGTATATTTACAGATTCTTCATAGTTGTAATAGTGTATAATTTATTAAACTTTTTTTGAAAAACATTCTCATTGCAACCATTTCAGGCAGGCAACAAAAGCAGGAGGTATACTAAACCCTAATGTGCTGCCATATTTAACTGGCGAGCTATGTTTGGTGTGATGGATCATAGGTTATGCAGGTCTATCTAATCTGCCTTTGAAATGCCCTGTATCATCTTGGTTTTGCTAGTGATTATTGGCCATGTATTAATAGATAATGAAGTAGTGAGCAGTGACTCATGAAAGCTCATGCCCCACCACAATTTTTTTTAGCCTTTAAGGTGTTACTGAACTCTTTTCTGCTGCTACAGACAGACTAACATGGCTACCCATCTTCATCTATCCAGATGGGTAATGAATAGTCTATTTAAGAAAACGGCAGAAGACATTCTTTTTTTTTTTCAAAAAGCTGTGTCACAAAGTTAAAAGATAAACCCTGAAACTCAGTCCTTCTACTCATGTGTTATGATGGATAAAATGAGTGCAATAGCAAGTATGAGTTCTGAGGTTTTATATTTTTAAGAACCGAGTCCTAGGCCGAGGACAGACTGGCAATTTGCCCCGGGAAGGGCCCCGGGCCGACAACGATTCAATACCGGAGTAAATGGAACGTTCACACAGGCACATCTGCCTGGCGTCCCCCACCCGTAGCCTACTGGTGCTCTTGCGCTTCACTGCCGGATTAAAAAAACACCTGATAAAAGCCGTTGCAAATCCGAAAGCCCGCGTTCGTCGCGCGTTTCTCCACTTCCAGGGAGTCTGAACGCGCAGGCGAAAAGCCGGGAGCAACCCGCGTTGGGCACGAGGCAGCAGCGGTGTGATTGGCTGCGCTCCGCTCCACTGCCCAATGTGGTGCCGGCATTGCAGGGGGGAAAAAATCGGCAAAATGCGCTCATGCGCACATACACCCATACACCCACAGCTGAATTAATGGGGAAATGGCGAATATAGCATGCCTCCAGCATGGCAGTCTGAACGCTCCCACGTGCCTCCGTCCCGTATCTTCCAGCAGCGGCCCCCGCTGTGTGGACGGGAAAACCCGGTATAGTTTAATCCGGGGTTTTTTTGCTACGACTGGCTACCGGGGCAAACTGCCAGTCTGTCCTCGGCCCTAATCTGGAACATTGTGCTTGCACTGATTCATGTGCAAGAGACTGATTTCAGCGTCATCAACATGATGCCTGGTGTTAGAAGCCCTTGCACCCATGGCTGAACCCTATTTTAGTGAAGCACAAAGGTGCCATACCAAAATCCTTGTGCAGAGCTTCTTTTTTATGTGACACCCTATTAATTTTTCAAAGCTACAGAACCAATACATGGTGCCCTCAACTACCGGTCTTTTTGTAGAAGACTGGGATTTTTCTACTGGGATGAAACTACTTTGCTAGGATGCCTCCAAACCTGCAGCATCTCTTTGTTGCGCAATTATCGTGACTCAAAAGAGCAGTGAGAATATAATATCTCAATGTCTGATTTATAGAAAAACATCAGAAATATCTTTGTAATATGCTAATGTTAGTTAAGGTATTTCTGGTGTCTTGTCCTTAAATTAAGAGTTTGACTATGATACTCTGTGTATTTGGTTCTACAGGTATGTCTTTTACATTTTGCAGAATCATTGATTAACTTGGCAATGGAAAAAAAATCACATTATTTATTATGACTTAGATGCATAGTTCTCACACTAAGTGGGCTGCTACCAAGCAAAAAGTAATTAATTTAAAATAACACCTTATAATTATTAAGTCAAGTACATTATATAAGTTTTCCAATGCATGATGTTATCTACAACCTTAACTCTGACCTTGAGTGAGAATTTCTTTTTTTCATTCATACCCATGTAAATCAAGGCTAAATCCATTATACTGTCAAAATGATGTGAGTAGAGATCCACCCTTATACCTTGGGTGTTGCATACATGCTCCAATCATTTCAGAAAACTTTCATATCTTTGACAGCAAATGAGAAAGTAATACCTTTAAACATCTGCTTCAGAATGTTTCATAGACTTTGGTATTTTGACATCTGTGTGTAATTTTTGCAGAGAATACAAGGTAAATTTGCATGTTGGATAGTGCTGTGGTTAGGAAAGAATGTGTATTAGATGGTGCTGTGGTTTGAAAAGTCTGTACAAAGTCCTGTTTTTTGTCAGATTTCCTGTATGTTTTGGAAAACATGGTTTAATTTTTCAGGACTTCATTATTCATTTGCATTAAATAGGAACAATATTCTAGAGCTCTCCTCATCCAGTTTTAGTGACAGCAATTTTTATAATTTATTAATACCACCTATGCAGCAATCCTAAACACAGTTACACCCTTCTAAGTCCTTTGAAGTCAATAGTTTTAGAAGGGTATTATTCTGTTTAGAGTTGCATTATTAATGCTCTGGAAGGTGTATCATCACTGAAGCTGAAATTCTGTTGGTGCTAATGTCAGTGTCCTAATCAAAAGTGGTTGTTAGGTTGCACTGCTAAAGCTTGGTCAATGATTTGCAGTTTTGTGCCCTTTCCTCCCCAAACTAGGATGATTAATCTCCAGACTGATATTTTAATTCTAGAATGGAATTTCTTATGAACTGTCGATCTTATACAATTTCATCATGGAAGTAACAATTTGAGATTTCAATACTCTTGGACTTTTGTAAGAAAAAAAATCATTACATTTTGTAATTTAGTCTCTGGGAAATACTTAACAGTGTTGATGCAGAGATTAAAATTAGACATTGGGGCTTATCTTTGGATGGCAATGTCTTAAATTAGCCCTGTCCTTCGTAGTGATACTACGAAGAATGGTTTACAGTGCTCCAAATATTCATATTATAAGGAAAGGAAGTATATTTCCCTTGCAACCTTGTATCCAAAAGAACCATTTTAATATATAAACAAGAACCCTATTGCCATAAACATGTTTAAAAATAGCACCTCAGTTAGTAGTATTATTACTATTATTAGTAATTACTAGTATTACTATTATTAGAAAATCCTCTGATCCTAGCCTGGGTGTAGTATAATTCTTCCATTCCCACATGATCAGATTTTTTTTTTGCATTTTAATAAATAAATATCATAGCCATGTGACAAAATCTAGACTTTTTTTACTCCACACTTCATACCCTGCAGTATGCAAATGCCATTTTTGGCATTTACAAGTACTCTATATGCTAGAATTTGGGCTCAGTTTAAATTGTGGTCTTTCAAGGTTTTACAAAAATTATGGGTGCCATCATACTCTAAGAAGATAAAAGAAGAACTTCTAACAAAAGGTAGAATATGAAGAAAGAAGATCAGTCTTCCACTGTGAAGAAACATATTTTTTACATTCACTGAAAGTCACAGTTGCCTGTACCAAACCTCATTATTTTCCTCCTCCCCTTCTATAATTCTGGATCACACAGGTTTTGTCATACCTTATGAACTGGAAAACGATATTTGACCTAGACCATAGTTAGACAGAAAAATGCAACAGTGTTTTCAAGTCTGCAGAAAACTATCATTTCCAAGGAGCCCTCACCCAATATTCAAATTAAGGTGGTAAATGCAGGTGGCTTTAATTGACGCAAGCCCCATCCCCAGAACCTCTCCAAGTTGTACCCACCTTTTAGAAGCATTGGTTTAAAAGTGTTACAAAAAGACACAACCCCCTGGGCCCTGTACTTTGAATACTACCTACATAACAGAGTTTTGAAGTTTTATATTTCCATCACCCCCATCCCATGCCCATACATTTCAAGCCAAAAATATAAAGAATTGGATGGAACAGGTTTGTTCTTTATTACAGTTAGGGGTGTAAGGAGACATTGAACCATTTTAGAGTTCACTGTAGCACAGCTGAAGTTCAAACTACTGTTTTCTCTAGTATATCTATTTAGGTCTCTGTGGCTCCATGTTTGTTTGGGGGAGAAAAGAGCTATGGTGTGCCTTTACCTGGACATAATTCCCTTACATTTCCAAATTGTCTACCCTATCTAAGAAAACTTCAAGACAGGAATCCTTCCAAGAATATCACACTAGATGATATGAAATAACTAACTCGAAGCAAGGTCAAGAACCACTGCCAGACTTGATCATTACAGAAGAGGATGTAGCCATGCTTCATAGTATTGGCAGCATTATTTGTTGTACAAGAAATCAAGATTGGAAGGTCAGAAAGTAAATGGCTTTGTAAAAGAGAATTGGTGCAGTGCAAGTAGTTTTTGCCTTCTCTGGAAGCATCTTGCATCAGTCAAGCAATGCACTGGCTGGTCCTACATTGATTACCTGAAGGAAGTCTTTATTTTAGGTTTGATTTAATCAGCAGAACTCTATATACAGCTTGGGGAACCAGGCCCCATCATATTCCCTGACTGTAAAAGCTACTTTTATTATTGTAATGCAGCTACAGTACAATAAATGGAGTTGGGTTGAAGCAAGAGATTCTTGATTTTGTTTGCACGTCACCAAAATATGCAACTAACATGCACAATATCCTTATGGTATTTTGAGGAAACTGAAAAGTATAATGTCCATGAAATTCTTCCTTTCAGAAGGATTTTATTATTATTATTATTTGAGTTGTAAATCAAGTTATTGTTTGCTTATTCTTCCACTTAGGAACTTCAGGGAACAGAAAATGCATGAGTGTGATGCTGTCTACCTCCACAGAAGACTTTGCAGGGATTTTATATTCAATTATTTCACTTCTTCCAGCATTTCCCTTGCTGCGAATTTGGATTTAGCTAAGGATCAAATTATATTTCTTTCCCTCTGCATTTAGATCGCATAGAGGCAGAGAATGGTAATTTTGCTTCCATCCTGATACCACACAAAGTAACCTCGTCATATGAAGATGGCTTTGTCATTTTTTTTTTTAAAAGGGGAATTTGTAAAAACGTGACACCCAGGTCAAAATCAATATGTATCCAGAGCCTTTGTGGCAACAAAAGACGGAAGAAGTGCTTTGAGACAAAAAAATTTAAAACAAACACTGCAATTAGCTTTTATTTAGTCTTTTAAAAAGAAAGACAATGATTTTCATTTCATATGGAAATGTAGATTTCTTCAGAGTAATTTCATGTTCTTTTTTTGTTTAAAGGAACTTTTCTCCTTTGATTACTGAGATATGCAGTTCTCTCAGTTTCACACGTAATACAAAATCAACATACTTCCCTCTCCCCCCCCCCGCAAACAGTCAGCAAAAACTGTCTTCCCAAATGCCCGAAGCACAATAGCATCGATCTCAACTTAAGTTGAAAGTTGTTTCACGCCACCTTCTCCTTGTCACTTTATGCTGTCATTTGTTAAAATATCAGCTCTAAATTATTAAACCATTTGATAAGTATAAATAATTCACTAGTCAACAAATAAAAGTGACAGCTAATTAATCAGTTTCTGTACATGTGCTAAGGTGTCATACTATAGTCTGTGTTAGGGTACGAATCCTGCTGAGGTCCACATGTTTCCACCTCTCGTGTCTTTCCTTTCACCCTTCATACTTTTCCTGTGGGCTTCCTGATTAGCTGGAGGGTCTGCATTTTTTACCTGCTTTATTCATTGTAAGCTCAGCCCATAGGTTGCTGTTTGGTATGGAGGGAGTGTTGGGGGAGAGACCTATAATTGGTAGTCTAGATTTGTATGATGTCTGTCACAAATTTTGGAAGCTGAGGCTCAGACTAAGGCAGAAGGGAGTATGGTTAGTAAGCACCCTAAGGCAATGGAATGGTGATGACCTGGTGCAGTCCCCCAGAGTTAAAGCAGCTTAGAATTCTCTGGAGATGAGCTTTAGTTGGTCTAGAGTTCAGTTACTTTGTGGCACTGAACTCAGATAGCCCGATCACTCCTGCAAAAGGAAGTGGATGCAATTAGGTGGCTCAAAGTTCACTTCTCCAGTGATGTCACTGCATCTGTTTCAAGGACACACTTGTTGTTTTAGGAAGGATGGATTTATTTTCAAGCTTTCACTTTATGAAGTGATTTGACATTCACTTTTACACTGGTCCTAAGAGGTAAAGTATTGGCAGAAATGGCCTTGTCCATTCAGACTTGTTGACCTATCTACCATTCCATCAATACTGGCCTCCAAACTTCTCACCCTTACTTACTCCCTAAGGTCATATATGTGGTAAGCTACACTGAGTGAAATTAATGAAAATTAAAATTATACAAAATCATATAGTTCACAAAGATTTATCAGTTTGAACACAGCTATTAAATTTCCTGCACGGACAGGAGAATATGAAGGAAATGGAATTTTTGGTTGGTAATCAGCAAAATTATCAAAATACAAGTGCAAGCATCTGGCAGAAGAGAAGTATTTAAAAGGGCTAAATTGAAATTGTATCAGATTGTTTTAGTACTTTGTAACATAATTTTTACAGTTTATGTCAGGTATTGCTTAAGGAATAAACTTCCTGTTTTTTTGATAAATTATTGTCCCTGGATTTCTTAAACTGTGTATGCTTAGTCATTCTAATCTTTTAGAAACTCCTTCCCCTTTAGCTGTACATGAAAAAGTAACACCTACCATTCTTTATACTCTGCACAGCATGGGGTGGCCATCTTTTTCAGCACCAATCTGAGAATGTAGATACATGCAAATACAGAATGGTACATTGACTTTCACAGCTGATTCTAGGACCCTGTTTGTCTCTACTGCATTACTTTTAATATCCAGTGTAAAATAAGTATTTTTCCACTGCAATAATAATCAATAGAAATGTGTCTAATTAAAATGGATTACTGTCCATGAGTTTTCCTATTCCTAGGCACTTTGTGCAATACAGCAATATAGTATCCAGTCTGTTCTGTGCTAGGGTGTGGCAGAATTGGTATGAATATGAAAATCCATTAATATCCAACTATGACAACACACCAATCTACACAACATAACAATAATGACAACAAACTACAGGGGAAACCCCGTATAATTTTTGTTGCAAAAGTAGTGTGAGACAGAACTAAGATAATCATAAATGATCTAGATTCCAGATATTTGTCATTGATCCTACAGCAGAAGATTCTATGATCCACAGCATATTTTATCACAAAATTTATGTACCATTTGTTTATTTTATTGTATTTAAAACATTTATTAGCTGTCTTTCTCCCTTGTGGGGCTCAAGGTAGCTTACAATATAAATGAAATGTTATAAAAACAAATTAAAACAACAGTTATAGAACTCATAAAAGCCGTAGTTTTTAAAAAAAGACAGACCATATTTCACCACTTAGTGGATTCAACGAGGTTTATATAAGTATGTTTGCAGAAACATACTTCATTAAAATTATAAAATTATAGCTCAATATCAGTATAACTAAAACAGCAGTTCACATCCAAATCCATTACCTGTCTGGTCTACCTGGTCTCATGAACACAAATAGATCTCAACTCCATCGGTAGCCATTTGCAAATGCAATTTTTTAAAATATCCAGCCCTTAGATATGTCTTTCAGTATGTCATTTTTACATGCAAATAGGTATTAAAATAATATTGTCTAATCACTCATTCTGTATATATTGTATTTCAGCAGGAGAAAAGTATGATGTATTTACATAATATATGTTTTAGATTTTTTTTTTAATTTAACCCTCAACACTTGGAATAAAAGGAACTTTAGAAGTCTATTGAATTCAATGATGAATAAAAGATTTTTTGACATATGCACTGCAGAATTTTTTTTTACTATTTGCACTGAGACTTTAATTGTCCATGAGGTCCAGCTGGACTTTCTGAGTAGTCCCCTCTGAGACTAACAGGCCTTGTACAGAACAAGTTTCTAGTGGATCATGCCCAACGTGAAGAGATATTTTTCATCGCACTTCTAAACAGAAGATAGTTTGTCATTTTGGAGCAACTTTATTTCTATTTCCTCCCAAAATTTATCTTTGAAACATATCTAGCATTATTGTTTCCTATGACTTTGGTTTTCTACAGTAAGAAAAATCAATGCAGGATTCTGTTGCCAGAACTGGTGTATTGCCCTTGAAATCACCTCTAAGCCAGCCTCCGCCTGGGTTCTGTATGCCAATAGCTTCATTTGTTAATTCAGGCCCTAGCACATGAGTAATGGAACATTCATTTATTATATTTCCGACTGCTTCTTTAATATATCAAAATTATAGATAGCTTTTGTAATACATATGGCATGTTGCTTTTTGGCCTTTATTCATTAGACATTCATTTTACATAAAGTAATCATACACCCAGGTTTCTCTCATGTCCCAGAAATTTCCGAAGACCAGAAATGCTGTCGTTTTTCACAGCATCAATCAAAAAGTTGTGGCTGTGTTTTCTTTCTGATATAAATGCAAAAGTTTGTTCAGCACTGTAGCGCTGAGTGGAATTTACTTTACTTTTATTAAGGACAAGATTCATGTTTCAGAATATTTGCTGTGATCAATAGAACAAGATCATCTAATGGAATAGTGCCATTACCACTACAACTAAAAAATAATGAAGTAATGCCGCTACTAATAATCACAGCTGTCATGAATATAATTGGGTGGGAACATTTGCATACTTGAGAATGTGAGAACAGCTATAAAAGTTATCTGCGATTTAACTGTGTGAGTTCTTGTGTGAACTCTGAGGGACAGTGATTGCTAGCATGTCCCCTCCACCCCATTCATCTCACTCTGAATTCACTGCACATATAAGGGATATAAATGGGGCAAAACTAGCATTCCCTGAGCGGAATAATTGCAGCAACAACATTTGAAGAAAGCAAAAAAACCTGTGCACTAATGTCTTATCATCATATTAATCTGTGAAATGGAATGGGCCAACCTTATTTTTAGTCTGCAAGCATGGCTAGGCCTTCTGCTACTGTCTAGACCAGCTGCCCCCCAAAGATACCACTGTGAATTATTTGTGATACCACTGTGAGTTGACCTGAACAACATAAACTTCCCTCATTTAGTGTATAATTTTTCTAACTGCTTATCTGAAGCACAGGCCAAAGCATTCACTGTAGACATGTAGCGACTAGCTATCTTTAAGCCTGAAATAACCATCACAATTGGACTTTCTTCTTTGCAAGGTTCTGATACGTTCTACATCTCTAAATTTAAACCCACAGGATTGGATCTATGTACAGTTTAGGTTTCTGTTATTTTCCAGGATGTGATGCATGTAACTATATTCAGAAGATGTAGGTATGTAAGTGAGAAGTCCTATGGCAAGTTAATCTTCTGTGTTAACTGATTTTGTACATTTCCTTGTAGTTATAAATTACGTGTACATGAGCAGTGGATGACATCCCTGTTGTGTAAGCACAGCATATGTTTGCTAGTCCTGTCTGCTTCAGTGGAATATACAGTTATATGTTCTTATGATTGAAGTCCTGTTTTCCCACTGCTACACTGAGATCACTGAGGCTTTCAAACTGGAGCCAGTTTGGTGTAATGGTTAAGAGTGGCATGACTCCAATCTGGAGAACTGGGTTCGATTCCCCACTCGTCCACAAGAAGCCAGCTGGGTGACCTTGGATCAATCACAAGTTCTCTCAGAGCTGTTCTCTCAAGAGCTCTTTCAGCACCACCTACCTCACAGGGTGTCTGTTGTGGGAAGAAGAAGGGAAAGCAACTCTGAGACTCCTTTGGGTAGTGAAACCAACTCTTCTTCTCCTCCTCCTCCTCCATCTCCTGACAGAATTTGTGCATCATTGCAGTGTTAATCTTAATTGATATATCGGATTATCTGGAGGTGTTTTATGTACTTACCATTTGTAATTTTTCATCTTATTTACTTTTTGTAGTAAAGGAACTTGATTGAGAAGAGTGTAGAAAGGGATTTTCCCACCATAGTAAGTTTCCTGTGGATGTGGGATCTAGTTGATGAAAGGTTACGGCACAAATAAATACAACTAGAGTTTTGTTAGTTATGAAGCAAAATGCTTTCCGAGGAAGCCTACATCATTTTGAATTATAATAAAATAAAAGCCTCAGGATGCTATGATAGATACATCAAGATTTTCTCACCGTTTTTATATGAGAGCTATTGAATGGATGCTTGAGTTCTGTGCCCAGTGTACAGGATAGATCTCCAAAGTTAATATGTTGCTCATGAGAACTTCAGGGGATACTTTCTGACATTTCCATCTTTTAAACCAAGACTCCATAGAAAGGCATTTACAGTGAGTTACAACACCACACCTGCCAGGTAGCGACTATATTGTATCATATACCTACTGTGAAAAGCAGCCTCCTCTCCTCAATAGCCCAGTGATAATTAAAATAAGTAAAATCTTCCCTGGAGATATTTTGCTCTCCATTCAGGCACTCTAGATTGGACGTAGTAATTGTGGACTTTAGTCATTCAACACATCTTTAGAACCAAATCATATCCTGGCTGTAACTTTCTCCATCCTCAACGATGTCTGGTTGGCCAAGGCATTCATTATTGTCTTTTCCCTGAGTTTAGAGTGGTACTTACTCATGCAGCAAGCTTATGCTGACATCTGCAAAAAGAATTTCATAGAGAATTTTTTTTGCAAGCTGACACTGCTTTTTTCCTTCAGACCTACAATATGTGCTTTCATTGTTCCCACACCAACTTATGAATATGTTGATGCCTTTCTCTCTCTCCTTTTTTTAAAAAAGCTCCCATCTGAGTTCTGTTCATCACAGATGTTTAGAAACACAGCTGTCCATCTACAGTGGTTCTGCATGAAAGACCATGGCTGTTGAGCACAAAAGAGGGGATTCAGGCAAATATACACTATAAATAGATGGCATTGTCTGCCTCCTCATTTTCCACTAGAGTCCTAAATTTTGGCATCAGAAAATGTACTACAGTGTCAAAGCAGTTTGTACCTCTTCCTTGCTCGGCTTCACAAAAATTGAAATACGAAGCAAACCAATGTCATTGCTATTGTTTTGTGACCAATTAATCAAAACGTGTGTTCTTTCTAAACCCGGAAGATGGTCATTCTTCAATATCTTTAAATAGCAAGTACACACAGTACATGGAAATAAAAGCATCCATACCACACCATCCCTTCATTGGCAAAATTCAGCTATGTCCTCAATCTGAAAATCAATTTGCCCTTGAATATGCTTCAAAATCATACAACCACAAGACTCTAATGAATAGGTAAGTTGGGGGGAGCTATCCTTAAAACAACCTAATATATTTTGGGATAATAACACTGTTTTAACAAAGACAGGATTACAGCATGTCAATTGTGTCAAACTCTTTATATCCCAAAGCTGCGGGATATTTAAATTTGGGTTTATTATATTACCATTTCAGAAATGTATAGTGTCTATCTGAATTTTCATTTTATTTGGGAGGAATTATTTATTCACAGCTTTCACTGATGGTTCTCATTTTACATCTTACTGTCAAAAATGTACTCCACCTGGCAACACAACATACAAGGGACAAAATGTGTTAAGTTTATTTACTAAGCAAACTATCCCATTAAGTTCTTAGAAGAGGTGTGCACTGGAATGTATTTTTAATTATTTTCAGGTTCAGATTTTGGGAAGAGTATTATTACCATTATTCCAGATTTTTTTATCCCTGTTACCATTCTGGATTTTGGATTCAGGTTAATTTTGGAATTTCAAAATATTCATTCCCATGGGGGACCCTTTTCAGGTGGGCTGGAGCAGAAAGAAAGAAAGAGAGAGAGAGAGAGAGAGAGAGAGAGAGAGAGAGAGAGAGAGAAGAAAGAAAGAAAGAAAGAAAGAAAGAAAGAAAGAAAGAAAGAAAGAAAGAAAGAAAGAAAGAAAGAAAGAAAGAAAGAAAGAAAGAAAGAAAGAAAGAAAGAAAGAAAGAAAGAAAATGCCACTGAAATTTTAGGAAATCTAGACTTGCCCATCCACTGCCCTGACCCCTGAATTTCAAGGTGATTGAACGAAGGAGTCCAATTCTATAGATCCCTGAATAAGGTGATCCCAGCTGCCTTTCTTGTCTTCCACTTTTCCTAACACCTCAAAACTCCAGTAGCAAAAATACCCCAGGCCTCCCAAACACCAAGAGAGGAAAAATATTTAAAACCAACTGTAAAAGAACAACTTTAAAACTTAAGAATAACCACCATCCAAACACTGAAAATCAACTTTCAGAGAAGAAAACCAGAAACAACAACAAAAAACCCAAAACAAGAACAACAGAACAAGAAAATTAAAACCAAAAAGAAAACAACCCCCTAAATCCAGACAAAGATTGAATACCACCAAACAATAACCTTTAACCCCCTCATAAAAAATCTTTTAAAAACAGTGAAAAGCAAACAAAAATCTGGTAACCCTATAAAAATGAAAACAAATTAATCAAAAGCAAACCAGACAGTAGGAGCAAACCAACCAGGCAATAAGACCAAACTAATTCTGATGTCCAGTGAAGGTTGTCATCTTGAAACAGCATGCGGAAATCCAAGGCAAGAAAGCAACCCAAAACTCCAGCATGAAATACAATGGCTACGTCTGCCTTATAACCTCTTTGCCCGTGCTCAGGAGGACCCCTCGGAGGGCTATGATGCCATCCTGATGACTGGGCGCAGCAGTTCTACTGGATCCCTTACCCAGAATCTCATTGGTTGGGAGAGCTGTTTCTCCTCCCTCCTGTTACCTAGGAAACTTGCTGACCCAAAGAAAAGCATGCCTGGTAGCAGCAAACTGGAGGGTCCCAATTTTTTTTTGAACATTTCCAGATGTTTGGGACTTATTGATAAGGCAAGCCAACTCCATAGGGACACTCCAAATGGAGCCACAGCCACGCAGAATTATTTGCCCCATGGTTCGATGTAGTGGCTGTCACCTGAAAACTGAGTCCAAATATCACATTACTTTTTATCCCAATTTATTGTAGCTTATGCTACATATGTAAAATCTAATTATGTGGTCAAGACTTTGCATAGAGAGAGGCTCGTAATTAACTCTGTGTTTATTGCTTTTTATACAGTAATATATATTCAGTGCATTTGTCACTATGTTTAATTTAAAAACAAAAGTATATATTGTTTTACATGATACACCATCATTAGGTTTCTAATTTTTATATTTTATACACAGTGACCAGTTTTCAATAAATGTAAGAATTACTTGGAGATAGTGCATATACCAGTTATACTGGATTGCTTGTATCAAGTTGGTTAGAAATAAGCATTGTTAATTCTCTTAATTCCTCTTTACTGGTTTCTCTCTGAAATGCAACAATCTCTTGCCTTTCCCTCTTTTTTTAGGAATTTGGACTTCAAATTTTGAAGTTAGTTTCTAATCAAGTCTGTTGTGAACAAAGAGAATTTTGAAGATAAGAGGGGCATGTGGAGGTTTGGCAAAATTTCATAATTTCACTTTGTAGATGCTCATGGGAGGGACTCTCTTCCCAAACCTTCCCTTTCCTCCTGCTATAGCACCACTCTTTGGCGCATAGCATAAAACAACTGGAAAGGCTAAAGTTACAAAAATGTGCACTTTGTATTTATTTATTTATTTATTTATTTATTTATTTATTTATTATTTAGATTTATATCCCGCCCTCTTACTAGAGAAATAAAAGAATTTCTTCTCCCCAATGACAAGCTACTCCAAACCCACAATCTTTCAGTGTTGGGGTTATAATCTTATTTACATTAGTACCTTCCTCTACTTTACCACTAGTATTTCGAAATCCAGTAATATATTTTCTCCAGTAATATCTTCCATGAATTATCTTTTTATGATATTTTATTGTCTTGTTTTTATGTCTTCTAACTGCAAAGAATATTTGCCATGCAATCCTAAACAGAGTTACTCCCTTCTAAACCCATGAACATCAATAAATATAGACAGGTATAACTCCTGTTAGAACTGCATTATGGATGTCTTAACTGAAAATATTGATAAAGCGAAGGATAATACTTACTCATTTGTATAACTAATTTTGATAGGTCAATACATGATTTTAGGAAACTTGCCAATTGTTGATAGACTTCTCCATGTGAAATAGAGCCTACTTTGTTTTCTTTTACCATGGCCTCATTATAATGAATTAATGTCAAGATGGAAATAGTTTGTCTAAATATTTTCCAAGTTTTAAAAATGGCTAATATGCATGGTTTTTTTACATACCTCCTTTTGCAATCTTGTCACAATACCAGACAATAGGACTTAGAGATATTTTGCATACCAATTGTTCCAGTAAGACCCTATTCAGATAATTTCAATTTGTACCAGTCCCCAGTTTTGCATTACGATAGTAAATACACACCCAGCCCTCTAGTGCCTGGATTCTCTAAATTAGCTAAGGATATTTGCTTTCTATTTCCATTCCCTAAAGTGTTTGGGGAGGGGGTTGTCATCTGCAAGGTAGGCTCAGAGACTTTAAAGGGAAATGCTGAAAACAAAGATAACTTTGTAATTAAATTTATTTTTACCATATTTGATTACCTTGTCCATGATAGAGAGATACCAGCTATGGTGAGTCTTTACACAGAACCTTTTAATTGTGTGTAATTGATATTTATTATACTTTCAAGTCCAATGCTGAATAGTTACACATGTTGCTCCTTCACCAGTAAACTGGTTCAAGTACTAGTTCCTGTAGAAACAAGTCTGATTTCTATATTGTGGTTATTTATTTTTAAGTGGAATATAATCTTCCAGCCATTTTAAAATATCAGAGATTTTGAGTTTATTTTAAAAGTCCATTCTTTTAAGGCACATTTTAAGAGGAGGAGGGGGAGAGTTGGTTTTTATACCTGGCTTTTCTCTACCCTAAGACGTCTCAAAGTGGCTTACAATTGCCTTCCCTTCCTCTGCCCACAAAAGACCCCTTGTGAGGTAGGGGGAACTGAGTTCTGAAAGAACTGTGACTGGCTCAAGGTCACCCAGCAGACTTTATGTGGAAGAGTGGGTAATCAAACATGAGAAGATAAGAGAAGACATGTTGGATCAGGCCAAAGTCCCATCCAGTCCAACACTGTCACACAGAGGCCAATACCCAAGTGCCATCAGGAGGTCCACCAGTGGGACCAGATCTCCAGAAGCCCTCCCACTGTTGTCTCCCAAGCACCAAATCTGGTTATCCCACTGCTACCCCCCTCTCTACTTGAGACCTCTCGGAAGCTATTGCTAGTCACATTAGACAATATTGACCTTGCTAGACCAATAGTCTGACTTGATATGAGGCTGTTTTTTGTGTTCATTTGTGGATCTAGAGTAGTTTGTGCATACATTCAGCTTCATTGAGTAGATTAGTTAAAAAACCCAAAGGTTTATACCACCTTATCATTATATATATATAAAATAATAACAGCAGTGAACTGTAAGAACTGCATAAACCAACCTGAAGCTTGACTCTTATGCAGGACCCAGCATGATATGTTCTGCTAATCCTATCTGCCACAAAATTCTTGTCTTGCCTACTTTGCAGGGCCTTTTTAATATAAGAAAACATACCAAAATGGTATCCTTAAACTGTAGTCTGGTATGGTGTGGTCTATTCAACCATCTCAGCATTTTTCCACCTTATCTATAAATCAGAACTTATTTTGAAGATGTTAGAGATCGAAAGAGAAGGGAAAGTGAATCACATGACAGGAAGGTTGGCTGATCAGCAGTGTATATTGATCCCACCACCAAAGAAGAATGTGGGGATATATTTCTGTTCACTCAATTTCATCCAATCATTGCAGTGTTTCAGTGCCCCAGAGAAGGCTTTGGGGGTTCTGTAAAATCAGAAGCAATGCTGCTATTTACCTGCCAGTTTTAAATACTTTCTTGGAGACATATATGCCTCTATAGTTTGCTCTTTTTTTGTACACTTGTCACTATGTAATTCAGCTGGCGAAATCAGCTAAGGTAGTGCAGCAGTGTCTTAACCTCTGAGCCACCGTGGCATTTGACAATATTTTTTTGTTTTGGTTTCCAGTTCTTTTTACACAATGTTCGATTATATAATATTGGATCATTGATAGAAACCTCTAGTCCACCTCATGAAGCAAATGTTGTTTGGGGTGGGAAAATGATATATTTGATGTCAGCTGTATCATGAAGCCAGAGGAAACTCTGGCGGAGGTCTGTAGCGGTCCTGACGTGCAAATCGGTCGTCCGACCTGGGTATACGTGTGAAAGACTAATCGAACCATCTAGTAGCTGGTTCCCTCTGAAGTTTCCCACAGGACAGCTGGTGCTCATGGCTGTGCAAAAACCCTTTACCCCTCCTCTTATGCCATAGCGCAATGAGATTTCACATTATTAACATATGATATGATATAAGCACAATTTTATACAGTTTCCTTTTTGGTCTTCGTTTTGTCCCTTAGAAAGATATGCATGTGAGGGCGCTATGGTAATTATTTCAATCACCGCTTTTTAGGAGTCCTTGATGATTGGGTGGTTAATCCCAGTTTTGAACTGAAAAAATAATCAAAGAACATAAGATCCCTGCTGGATCAGACCAAAGGTCCATTTAGTCCAGCATCTTGTCTCACACAGCAGCCAACCAGTTGCTCTGGACAGCCAACAACAGTCTATAGAGACCATGAACTTCCCCTGATATTGCCTCCTGGCTCTAGGATTCAGAAGTTTAATGCCTCTGAATGTGGACGGTTACCTTAGTTACCATGGCTAGTAGCCACTGATAGACTTATCCTCCAAAAATCTATCTAATCCCCCTTTAAAGCTGTTTATTCCTGTGGCCATTCTCTGGCAGTGAATTCCAGATTTAATCATTCTCTATGTAAAGAAGTATTTCCTTTTGTCCATCCTGACTCTACTGCCCATCTGCTTCATTGGATGCCCTGGAGTTCTAGTATTTTGGAAGAGGGAGAAAAAAAATCTGTCAACCCTCTCCACCTCATGCATAATTTTATAAACCTCTATCATGTCCTCCCTTAGTCATCTCTTTTCTAAACTGAAAGTCCCAGACTCTTTGGCTTTTCCTCATAGGGAAGGTGCCTCATTCCCCCCCTAATCATCTTGGTTGCCCTCCTCTGTACTTTTCCCAGCTCTGAAATGTCTTTTTTGAAATACCATGACCAGAACTGTACACAGTATTCCAGGTGAGGCTGCACTATAGATCTATACAGGGGCATTATAATATTGGCCATTTTATTTTCAATCCCTTTCCTAATAATCCCTAACATAGAGTATGCTTTTTTCACTGCTGCAGCACACTGGATTGACACTCTCATTGAGCTGTCCATGACAACCCCAAGATCTTTTCCTCTCTCAGTCTCAGCGGGTTCACACCCGAATAGCCTATACTTGAAGTTGGGACATTTTTTGCATCACCTTATGCTTACCAACACTGAACTTGCAATGCCCTAGCACAGCTCCATAGTAATGCTAATTTCCTGTCCTTCCTTGCAAATTTGCATTGTTTTCTCTTTGTGATTCTCTAATTTGATCAGGCACATTGGTCACGATCTTGGCAGTTTTTTAAAGCCTGTCCTGTGTGGATCACATTCTTCCTCTAAATGGATCAATCCCAAGTGATTCTGAAGTTTGTTGGTTCACAGGAGGCTCCATGTCCATGTGGCTCAGCCACCATTTTAACGTTAGGCTTCCAGAGACTGCCAAAATGGTCTCCCCAACTTTGTTCACTAAATCATGAAAGGGAAAAACGACTGTCGTCAATGAAGACCCAAAATGGCTGCTGGCAGAGACGACCTAAAATGTCCACCTGCAAAGAACCGAACAGAGCCAAAGGAATGTATTTTAAAATGGCCGCCCCATTCAAATTATTACAAACGGCCACCCAACTCTTCCTGCGCAAAACAGCCGTTGCCCTTTCCCAAAAGGACTATGGGCCTCCAAATGGTGACCAGGAGCCGCAGGTGGAGTCAAGCAAGGGGTGTTCGGGGCCGAATGAGCTTTACCACGCTGCTTATGGGGGGGGGAACAGCACCCAATGCTCCCTCCCCAAGAACTGCTTATGAAAGTGCTAGTGTGGGCCCACAGGACAGCTGTACAGTTGCTCCCACCTAGGGAGTGCTGCAATCAGCAACCACCACCACCAAACAGCAGCAAGGCCTCAACCACCACTGCAGCACAAAAGCTGCCTCTGCCATCGGGCCCACACCACTTCAGCCACTGATCCCCCATCACTGCCAAAGATGAGCCGCTTTCAAGGCTTGCTGCTACAAGCCCACCAAAATATCGCCACAGACCAAAGTGCACAGTCATGAACACAGCCCAATGCTGCAAACGCGACTACGCTGCTGCTGCTTCTGCTACAGGCTTAAGGCCAAACGCACCCAGCAGCACAGCCCTCAATCTCCACTCCTTCCCGAGCGTGCCAAAGGACTGGAGCAGTGGCCAGAGCAGTGTAATCAGGATGGAAATGGTGAGCACTGGGGCATTGTTATAAAGGAAATAATGGGTCCTCCAGGAACGGCTTTCAGGCCTTTGCAGCTCAAGGCCAGGAAGGGGAAATCTTCCTTGGAACAATCTGGCTCAGCCTACCTTAGCAGGCCTTTGCGGCTTCTGGGACGGTGGGTCAGGGGTTCTTTTGAACATGCCACACTGCTGGTCAAAAAGCTACCTTCAGTGGCTTGCGATTGGAGCAGGTGCATTGCGCAGAAGGAAATGAAGGTGGTCAGGAGTTTGATACCTGTCATATTCCTCAGTACGTTTCTGGCAACCCCTAGTATTTGTTGTTATTAAATAATTAATAAAGTGGCCCTTGTTAAATCCATATTGGTGTCTGTCTCTTCATTCCAACTGGGGGGCAATGTGTCTACAGTGTAATCCTAAACAGTTATGGCCCTAGCCCTAGGCCAGCCAGCCCAGGCATGCCCTGAGCCACCAGCCAGTCAGTTGGCCTGGGCACACACCAAGATACCAGCGGGCCTAGGGCTTGCAAAGCCTGCTGATCATTGCAGCAGGAGAAAGTGGGAGAATTGCATCCAAACTCAGATGTGATGCCACTTCTGGGCAATGCTCTAGGAAGCTCTGTGCTAAAGCCCATTACCTTTGGCTTTGGTGATAATCAACATTGATGGCCAGGGAAGAAACTGGATTAGCTGGTAGCCAACTGAAGGAAATCATAACTGATGGACAGCTGGGCAGGGACTGGGGCACTGTGGGGCTGCCTGCTTAGGTGCTCCTGACATCCCCTGCACTCTGGTACACAGGAAGTTTTCTAGAGCCACCTGATGGGTGGGCTGCCACTGATCCTAAGCAGAGTTTCAGCTAACTACACATTACCTTTGATGCAAGTTGGGTCTGAGGAACCTTTTTGCACAAAGATGTGATGTCAGTAAACTAATGTATGTTTGGGATGCAGTTCAGCTCAGGAGCATGATGCCTGCACCATTTTCCCAACCCAAAATGGCTACAGTGGGGACATATTTGCCTTACTATGGGAATCCATGTGCACCTACTGCAGCACATGCAGCCCCATAGCAGGGCAAATATGGCTTCTATAGCAATTTCAGCTTGTAAAAATGGTACAGGAGGGAATGCTGAAGCCATTCCTCCTTCTCTACAGTGTTGCACTCCTGAGTTGAATACAGCCCCAGAACATTTAGAAACATTAGCTCACTGATGTCATGTCTGCCTGCAGAAGGGACATTGTTGGGTTGGGGAACCCTGAGAGTACTTATGTCACATGCAATTTGGCCCTCAGCCTATTGATTTAGAAGGATATATCACCACTGAGTACTGTAAAATTAAAAACTGCAAGACATTCTAATCATAGGGTTCTCTGGCATATCTAGTTTCCTCAAGATTATTTTGCCACCTTCAAGATCATATGATTGTTGAACATGAGTAACCCTTTGTCTCTTACATAGTTCCCTTCCTTGACTGCCCAGTTACATAATATTACTAGTACATAATACCCACTCCATAAGGCTATCACTGTATCCTTCAGATGCATACCTAGACTGGTTCTAGTAGCAGTAACTCTGATCGATGAAATGAATCTAAATTCATTCAACTAGACTGTTAAACTTATTTTTAAAACTGTTCTTGGAACTATATTGTTGCATCTCCTTTGAGCAGGGAAGATGTTTTGACAAGTCCCTTTCCAATGGTTATTTCAATGTAAGTGAGCAACTTACAGAATGCCTGTAAGTAGAGCTCCTCCAAATAGCCATAATTTTTCTCTCCAGGCAGTTGTGTGGCTTAAAAAATAGGTTTGTGGATAATTTTTATAGAAGGAAGGAAGGAAAGAAAGAAGGAAGGAAGGTCCAGCTGTAATAATGAATATTTTGTAGCTCAGTAGATCTAGTCTTCCCCCTATGGCACCTTGATGTCATGATATGTGTAATACATGTTTAAAAAAATATATGGTTCCCATCTTTTCTTTAGCCCCATTTGTTTGTAATATGTACATCTGTAAATTAAAGATAATACAAAATAGAGGAAGGAAATGCGGTGCTTTGAAACTGTTTACAGACCAGGAAGATAACGTTTGACAAGACAGAGCATAGCTCCAGAATAATTTGGGCAAGGCTGGATTATCAAAAAACAAAGAGCAAAATGCAATCAACAGCTGTTACAGAGCCCCCAGGACAGTATGGAAAAATATTCATTGAGCAACTACTAAGTTGTTCAAAACCACACTGCACTTTCCCGGAGGGGGCTTTAACTGTCCAAACATCTGTTGGATGACAAAAAAAAATTACAAACACCTCTACTGTAAATATGGATCAGCAAATAAATTTCTGGCCAAAAACATGAACCTTGTAAGGACGTCCTGGTCCCAGGGTTCTGTAGAGAAATGTTTTATTATGCACTGAAGACACCACTAGTATAACAAAAACTAGTTAAATAATGCCTTCTCTTAATTGTGGTTGAAAGTGTGAAGACATCCAGCAAGCTTGGCTCGTTCAGGATGCAAAACAAGGCAAATAAAAGGTAACCTGGAATGTAGTGGAGCCAAAACCTTAACAGGAGGAGACCAAAAAGCTTCAGCTTCATTTTAGTAGATATTCTCATAGAGCTGCCTAAGTGGACAGGATTTGGCTTGTGGGAAAGATTTGCTGCCTCGTGTTCTGCCTGCTGCCTCTTCCAGATTATCCTCTAAGCATTGCATTCTGCTTTTGCATTCATACATAATTAGCTGGCTTGGATGTGGGACACTTAAGTGAAATCTGGCCCTGATTATCTAGATTCTGATCACATATAGTTTAGATTACTGTAATGCATCTCACATGTGATGTCCTTTGAAAATGATTCAGAAACTGCAGATAGTGCAGAATGTGGCAGCAAGTTTGGTGCAGATTATAGAGAGCACATTCTGCCACCAGTTCTAAAAGAATGACATTCATAGCCAATTTATTTGTGGGCATAGTTCAGGCTAGTGTTTCTTAGGGTCTTATTAGTCAATACATTAAATGTGAGTTGTGTTAGGAAACTCATTTGAACTTGTGTCTAACATGTGACACAATGGTCACCTTTTAATCCATCTTCACCGTGGTGCCCTACAAGCAATTCTGTACTAAAATTGAATTCAACTTTTTTTTTTTTAATCCAGTTTCGCACACACCCCCGCACTAAAATCAAGTTCAACTTTCTTTTTATTACGGGGTTTCCCCCCATTCTGTATTATGTTACCTCCTTTCAGTGGTCAGCCCAGTTTCAGCCTGCTATTGCGCCAGGTTATTTGGATGCTGTTTTGCTGTGGACTTCATTTGCCTAAACTCGAACACTGAGATAACCTGGAATGGCAGGCAAATGCAGAAACGACCCTAGTGCATGTGCAGGGGAATTGGCTCCCAAGGCTTCATCATTCCCTCCCTTCCACTCCTACTCTTTCACTAGCAGAAAAGGGCAGTGGGGAGAGGTCTGTCTTTCTGATGGTTCCTCCAATTCCACGAGAGGACTGAGGTCGCTTCCATCATGCCATAGGTCCCATGGCCATTTGTCACTACTCTGAAGTTATGGGAAATGGAAGCAGGGGGCTGGGCATCTGGCAACCCTACCTCTATGCCTAAGGAGAGTCATTGACAGTCATAGTTGCCTGGGAGGCCTGGTCTTGCCCATCCTTCCTCTTGGTGACTAAAGTGCAGACTTTCTTGAGACTGTTCCATGGCTCCCCCACTTCACACACCAACTTGGAATACTGTGGGGTGTAACAGGCTGATCCTGCAATACTAACATAGCCCTTCTCCTTTGTACAAAAGTTGCCCTGTATTTCAGATCAGGTTTCCTTTAGTGAACCACCCAGGTGGAGCAAAGGGACTATACCGTCATGGAACTTGAAGATCATTTAGTACACATGATTAATGTTGAAGTTCACAAGTATCTTGTTGCAGGACATTGGCCCAGATCCCAAAGCTGACATTACTCCGCATATTTGAAATTGACTTGGATCATGTTGTTCATTATAAGGATCTTTCAAATACACTTCTCCATGCCACTAAGAGTTAAAGGCACATTAGATATTTTTTGCTCCTCCTAAAATTACATTGCTGTACTTCTGGGTCAGGAAGCAATGGAACAATTGATGTTACAAATATTTATCTCTGAAGTGTTTACAAGGCCTGATATTGTTTACATTAAATGGAATCCACTTAATCAGGGGTGTCAAACATGCGGCCTAGGGGACGGATCAGGCCCCCAGAGGGGCTTCTATCAGGCCCACAGTGGAAATGGCCATCTCCTGCTTCCAGTTCTTCTGCTGCTGCCCCATAGCTTGCTTCGCCAGACTCTTTTAATCACTCAGCCATTTCATGTTTCAACCTGAGTCCTAGTCTCAGAACTCTGAGCATGAGATTTCTGTGGTGAATGTCAATAAAAGTAGGTTTGCAGTTTACAGAGCTATTTTTTTAAGCATGTTTTTTATTTTAAGTAAAAAGAAATCTTTGTCTTTGTGTCCTTTATAAAGTTTATATCTCCGCTACCTGGCATTCCATTTTATGACACGGATGGCCCGGCTCAACAAGGTCTCATTTATGTCATATCCAGCCCCCATAACAAATGCACTTAATGATGCTGTTAAAAATAATTTAGCAGAATACAGTTTCTGGCTAAATATTCTTCTTTTTGAATCATTTACCTGCTTTGTCTAAGACTGATTTGTTTTCGGTTTTGTGCAGAATCGGTACTTTGTGGATAGCATGCTCTATTTTTTCTTCTCTTTTGTTATTTTACTATATATTTTTCCTGCTAAGGTTCTGAATCTCAAATAGGGGGAAAATCAATAGAAATTACAGTTTTAAAAGGTTGCTTTTTTGTTATCTCTGAATAAAGGTAGACTGAAGAAATAGGATATTTATAAATAAGGTACTATTTCAAAGAAATTTCTGGAATTCTTCAATTCTCTGACTTCAGGAATGTGTTATCCTGATGAAGGTGTGCTGTAGATGTTTCATGTACTTTAATCCTGAGAGAAACATACTTTAGCTAGCAGTAAAATGGTGCATTTCCCTTTGAGGTTCAGGTTTACAGGCCTTATTATGTATCTTGCAATTTTATTAAATATGGAAGGAAGTAAATACATTTTTTTTATGTTAATGGGGCTGTGAGAATGATACATGAATACTGGTTCATACTTTTCAAGGCATTCCACTGTTCCCCGCCTAGTACAAACCATCTTTGTGGAAATACTCAAAGGTTACATATGACAGAATTCAGTTACCTGTGTTAGTGAAGCACTTTTAGATATTTTTAAAATAGGTGTCTCTCATCAATACCCATATCGATAAGAAATGCCTACTATTTACAATATCTGAAAGTGTTACACTAATGCAGGTAATTGAATTCTGTCATATTTCTCCTCTGAGCCTTCCCACAAAGATGGTTTGTACTAGGTTGGAAACAGGGGAATACCTTTAAAGGTATAACTGCATTACTACTGAGTCTGCAGGGAACACTTAGTGGGTTTTGCTATTGTATTTCCATTTAGAGAAATATTTACATGTGCAGAAAAAAGAGCTCTTCAGCCTCACAGATAAGAGCATTAATATAACCACTTAAATTCCATATTTACGCACATGTTTTGGAGAGGAAGAAAGTACTTGTCGGTTATATTGACTGTGGAGTAAATAAGTAGAAAAGAATAAGAGTTCAGTAGCACCTTAAAGGCTAACACAATTTGTCGCAGGGTAGGAGCTTTTCTGAGTCACTTGCTCACTTCTTCAGATACTTTAGTGAAGTGAGCAGTGACTCAAGAAGTGAGCCGTGACTCACGGAAGCTCCTACCCTGCCACATAAGAACATAAGAGAGGCCAATGTTGAATCAGGCCAATGGCCCATCTAGTCCAACACTCTGTCACACAGTGGCCAAAATATACCAGGTGCCATCAGGAGGTCCATCAGTGGGGCCAGGACACTAGAAGTCCTCCCACTGCTGCCCCCTCCAACACCAAGAATACAGAGCATCACCTGCTCCAGGCTGAGAGTTCCTATCTATACCTTGTAGCTAATAGCCACTGATGGAACTCTGCTCCATATGTTTATCTAATTCCCTCTTGAAACTGTCCATGCTTGCAGCTGCCACCATTTCCTGTGGCAGTGAATTCCATGTGTTAATCACTCTTTGGGTGAAGAAGTACTTCCTTTTATCTGTTGTAACCCGACTGCTCAGCAATTTCATTGAGTGCCCACGAGTTCTTGTATTATGAGAAAGGGAGAAAAGTACTTCTTTCTCAACCTGCTCTATCTTTAAGGTGCTATTGGACTCTTACTCTTTTTCTATTGCTGCAGGGAGACTAACATGGCTACCCATCTTCACCTATCTCTGTGGAGTAAATAAAGAGGGATCCAGAGTGTATATGTTTTTATGTAGGTGAAGGCCATTTGGGGGGCAGTTCAATTTCATGAATGGCAACTGATAATACTGAGTATGTGATTTCAGTCTGTTTTCTGTGATTTTAGTAAATTTATCAAAATCAGTTATCTTAATTCCTTCACTGACATCCTAAATGTCATGATCACAGTTCAATAACCACATTAAAGTCACAAAAGGGCATGTGTATCCCCCCCCCCATTTTTACCAGCAGATCCCTTACACAATACTACAAATGACTTTTTTAACTATTAAGGTATTTGGCAGAAAGTGTTGCTTCATGGGGAAAAAGGACAATCTAGCTGTATATACAGATGCTGTGCATTTCTCATTTGGTGCTCATGACTTCCATCTACTCCTGGTTGACTCCACATTTACATATTACCCTCATATATAATGACTATTCGGTTCATTGGGGCAGATCTTCCACTTTTTAAAAGAAGCCTCTTTACTTTTTTATAGCTTCCTTGACTTGCACTGTTAACCATGCAGACATTTTTTTAGACTTTCCTAACCTGTGGAATGCATCCCATTTCAGCTTCAATTTGCGTAGTTTTAAATAGCTTTCAAGCATCCACTAGGGATTTGACTCTCATGTGTTTCCCCTTCTGATTCCTTTTTACTATCCCCCTCATTTTTGTAAAGTTTCCTCTTTTGAAATCAATTGTTCCCATTTTGGACTTTAGGGGTAACTTTCCATTGCTCTGAGTGCTGAACTTCATAGCATTATGGTCACTGTTCCCAGTTGGTGTAACAACCTCTTCATTTCTCACAAGGTGTTGAGACCCACTGAGAACCAAGTCCACGATCACTACCCCTTTGGTTGGCTCTGTGACCTACTGTTCCAGAGCACAGTCATTTATGATTTCTTAAGAATCTCATTTCCATGGCATGACTCTAGCACACATTTACCCAGTCGATGTGAGGGTAGTTGAATCTCCCAATATAATAACATTATCTGCTTTAGGCACCTCCCTTCTTTCCTTCTCCATCTCAAGATCAGCCTCAAGGGTTTGATCAGGTGGGTGATAGTACACCCTCACTTTTAAGTAACCCTTAGGACCCAGTAATTCTACCCATATTGCTTCTGTTGGGGAGTTAATTCCCCTGATATTTTCTACCTTATTTGATTCTATGCCCGCTCTGATGTAGAAGCAACACCAACAACAACCTGTCCCTCCCTGTCCCGCCTATAGAGCTTATACCCAGGAATGACTGTATCCCATAGATTTTCCCCATTCCACCATGTTTCTGAGCTACCTACTATATATAAATTGTCATTGAACACCAAGCACTCCAGCTCCCCCAACTTGGCTCAAAGATCTCTAGCACTGGTCTATAATGTGTTTCTCTCTTCAGTAACCACACATGGCCCTCAGTTGCCATCCTGCCCTCACGCCCAAGTTCTATTATGCTCCTATCAATATTACCCCTTTGGACTGACTTGTCCCGAACTGGAATCTCCTCAGCTCCTGTTGGCTTTCCCTCTGGGAATAGTTTAAAACTTGCTCTGCCAACTTTTTTATATTAGTCACCAGCAGCCTGGTTCCCTTTTGGTTCAAGTGAATCCCATCTCTTTTGGACAGGTTCAGCTTGTCCAAAAAAGTTCCCCAGTGCTTAACAAATTGAAACATTTTCCCCAGCACCATATTCTCATCCATGCATTGAGACCCCTGATCTATGCCTGTCTAGCTGCCCAGCATGTGGAACTGGTAGCACCTAAGACCTTGAGGGCTTTCTGCCTAGTAACCTAAATTTTTCCTTCAGGACCACATGACTAAATTTTCCAATGTCATTGGTGCCAACGTACACCATGACTGCTGACTCCTCCCAGCACTATCTATCAACCTATCTAGACAGTGTGTGATGTCTGCAACCTTTACACCAGACAGGCAAGTCACCATACAGTCAAAATGCCCATCACAGCCCCCACTCTCTATATTCCTAATGATTGAATCACCTACTACTAAAAGCTCACCTCCCCCCAGCCCCCCCAGGGATATCCTCTGTATGAGGAGATATTGGTCCATTGTCCAAAGAACAAGTCCCTTCTCAGGGATCACATCCCTCCTCCTCAGACTGATGTCCTCTGACCTCAAGACGCTTCCTCTCCACAACAGCAGAAAAGCTTTTAGCACAGGACGGAAACTCTTCCCCAAACCTCTCTCTGTGCATCAGCTTCTCCAGGTTGGCAACCCTAACCTTAAGGGAACAAACCTGTTCCCTGAGAGTCATGAGCTCCATGCAGTGAACACACATGCACCATTTCCGCCCAGTGGGTAGATAATCTTACATGTGGCACTCTCTGCAAAACACTGGATAGCCCGCACTCCCCTGCTGGCTTTCTACCTTCTTGACTGGTTAGTGGTTTAAAGGTATTCAGAGTGATGTAGGGTCCCCAGGCCTAAGAGCAATGCAGGGTCCCCAGCTAAGAGCTACAGGCCAAGAGCCCTTTGACTCTCACCCTTTGGCTCACTTCAAAGTCTTGCACCACTGCCCAGAAGGAGCCTTACAATTCAAAAGCCCACAGCTCCTGCCTCCCAGCATCAACAGCAGAGTGTGGGGCTTGCAATCAGCTCCAGGCAAACAGACCTTGCTCAATGAGCAAGAGACCCAGACAAAAACACCCCTCTCCAGAAGGCTACTCACCTTCAAACTCTGTCCTCTCTCAAAGCAACTTTAGTTAATGATCCCCAGTAGTTTAGGAAATGCAAAAACCCTCTCACCCTTTCAGCGTCTACCTCACAACACAGTACCTACCTAATGAAACAACATCTACCTCATAACATAAAACCTACTTCTTGGAACAACATCCACCTCAACAAACACCTGCCTGCACAAGCCCCCATTTGACTACCCCATTCCATTGTATTTGTACAATTCACAACAGGTGACATCCTGCTAATGATCAGATCCCCTACTACCAGAAGCCCACCTCCCCCAGCCTCCCCAGGGGTATCCTCAGTACGAGAGAATATCAGTCCATTGCCCAAGGAATGGGTCCCTTCTAAGGGTTCACAACAATGTATTTCACCTAGGGGTGGGCTGTGGCCAGAGAATCTATGTCTTTGGGCTTGAGGGCACTTGAGAGGGTTGTGAGCATGCTTCCCTGGGTTCCAGTGCTTGCCAGGAGTGCCTGCCAGGCTGTCATGGGGTTAGTTTGGGAAGCCCCTGTTGGAACTCTGTGGATATCTTTCTTTCTGTCTTTCTGAATCCGCCTTTGGAGAATTGTGGGTGGCCTGGCCAGCTCAACATGTGTTTCCATTCCTCTGCACAATAGAAGAATTCACCACTGTTGATCGGTGTGATCTGTACCTGTGTGTCTCAGCCCAGGGGGGGTGGGGTGAGAGAGTTGTGGGTACACTTCCCTTGCTAGTCTGGTGGGGCTGGGATTTCCACCAAACTATTGTAGAGTTACTTTGGGGAGCCTGTCAGAAGTCTTGGCATGTCTGCCTTTCTGTCATTCCAAATCTGCCTGGCCCAGCCAGCTTGACAGCTGTTTCCTTTCCTCTGCAGAGTAGCAGAATTTGCAGCAGTGTTTCAGCACTGGGGGGGGGGCTATAAGAGTTGTGGGCCTGCTTCCCCTGCTTGTCTGGTGGGGCTGGGGTGCCCACCAAGCTGTTGTGGGGTTACTTTGAGGAGCCTCTGTCAGAAGTCTTTCAACATCTGCCTTTCTGTCATTCCAAATCTGTCTTGGAGACTTGGGAGTGGGCTGCGAAAGTAGGGGGGAAGCTTGTCTTGCTTCCAATGTCTGGCTGGAGAGGGGAGTCTGCCTGGGTGAAGTTTACCTGTGAGTTTGGTGTCACTGGCTTATTTCTGAGCTGTACCATAGACTCCTGTAACTGCAGCTGTCTTTTCCAGAGGGAGCATTGGGGTGATCTTTTCTGGGGGCGGGTTCATAACTGGAACCCCAGAAATGTAATCCACACTCAGCTTGGAGAGATTGTAGAGGACTGGGCAGCAGGGTGAGATTCCCTGTGGTTTGGTATGTGTAGCTTGCAGGGAGTCCGTTTTATGCACTTTTGAACCTATGCCTGACCATTCCCTCCCAAAGCACTTTCCTGTTGGGCTTGCAGTGCCACAGCAGCAGTGGTTTTGCTGGCCATATTCTGCTGAGGTTGCAAAAATGCCCCCCCCCACCACCTTCAGTTTCTACTGCAGAGATTCTCATGGACTTTGATTCTGTTCTGCTGAGCTTCTATTGCCCTTGCTTTTTTTTTGCTCTTTTTTATCCATTGGTAACAATGGAGGATGGGGGCATCTTCTTGGGGGGCCATAACTCAGCCCCCATGAATCCAGTCTTCACCAAACTTGGAAGGCAGGTACAGGAGAGTCAGCTGGAGACTTTTTTGTGTCTCTAGCTTGCATGGGATCCATTCTATACACACCTGAACCCCAGAAAGCAATCTTCTGGGTAGACATTCTTTGAGGGGCTGTAATGTAGGTGTAAATCCAATCCTCACCAAACACAGCGGGCCAGTAGAGGAGAGTCAGCTGGAGATCCCCTGCAAGTTTGGTGTCTCTAGTATGCTGGAGGGCTTTTTTACTTCATCACAAACCAAACTAGTTTCTTTAGTGCCAAAAATGGGGCACGCCATGAACCATGAACCAAACTGCATTTTCCTGGTTCATGCCCATCTCTAACTCCAACATGTTAGCAGCTTTCACATGTGAGTCCTTAAGGAGCCATGGGTATTTGCCATCTGGATACTCAGAATAATTGCTCTTCAGCTAGCCTAGAAGTCCTAACATTTCATCTTCTCTCCTGAATCTATTTGAATAAATTTTTCAGTCACCAGCAACTCTGGCATAGGTATGTGACCCATATTTTCCACAGTGAAAACAAATACAAGCAGTTCATTCAGTTTGTCTGCCATCTTTCCACTTTCTTTAACCGATCATTTCACTGCTTTGTCATTCAAAGACTCAGTTGCATCCCTTGCTGTTCCTGATATATGTGAATAAATGCTTATTGCTTGTCTTAAAAAAAATTATGATCCTGTCATAAAATTTTCTTTTTGTTTGTCTAATTGTCAACTTACATTTGTTTTGATAATTAGTGCAATAATATCGACATCTCACATTAGGTTTTGAGCCTCACTCCAAGCCGAGTCCTAAGTCACTATATCTGAAGCTGGCTCAGCAGCCACCAGTTCCAATAAGTAGTTATTTTTGATATCTCAAAACCTTGTTTCTGTGACATGAATGAAGAACACATTTGCCCAGTCAATGTAAGGGTAGTTATTACAACATTTTCCACTTTAGTCACCTCCCTGATTTCACTATACATCTCAAGCTCTGCCTCATGGTTTTGATTAGGGGGTGATAGTACACTCTCAGTTTTAAGTAATCTTTAGGGCCCAGTATATTCACCCACAAGGATTACATGGAGGGGTTTCTCCCCCTGATTTTTCTAGCTTGTTTGACTCTAAACCCACTTGGATATATAGAGAAACATTGGCCCCAGTGCATCTCTCCCTGTCCTATCCATTAGAGTTATAAGGGAATAACCTTTTAAAAATAGCAGCTGTGGTGAGTAGTTTAGAGGTTAACAACTAGCACAAGACACGGCTGGGACTTACCTCTTCATCACTTTTGTGATCCCAGGGCTTCAGGGAAGCTGGCAGGGTGACCATGTGGCTGGTGATCCCTTGGTCCGATGGGTCAGGTTGGGGGGGGGCAGGATTTTTATCTGGGTCAGTCAGAACCCAGCATGAGTCACCAGAAGGTGGAGCTGGGAGAAGGCAGGCAGTCCTTGGGAGTTTACCTGCCCACCCCTCCCCTATATAGCCAGGTGGGCACAGGATCCCCTGCTATCTAGAACTCTTGTTTACAAATTATTGTGAGACATTAGACTTGTATGGAACCATCCCATATCTAATTGCCTACAGGATGCTGTGGCATCATCATATTGAACTCATGATCCCTGACTGGCTGGTATTATAAATTGCAGGAAAGTATGAAGCCCTAGAAACAGCACTGAGGCAAGCAATGTACCAGGGCAGCAAAGAGATGGTAAAGCAATTAGCAAAGCCCCCCTCCAAAAGAAAGCCCATCTATTTACAACCACAAAATACATGAGATTTTTGAGGGGAAGTTCACAGTCCTCAGAAGACCATAGACTGTAAGCCAACCTCACAAAAACTCAGTGCGCACTAGTCACTACAAACTACATGCTTTAAATCCTTTGAAATGAAGAACTGTATACATAATTTAAATAGCTATTTAACATGATGGAATCTTGACATCACTTGTATTTTGATCCACCTTCATAATGTTTCCAAATGAATTTTTAATATTAATTTGAACTTTAAGAAACAATTTTGTCAGAAGGGTTTGTCACTGAACACAGTGCATTTTGCCTGGAGAATCAAACAAGCCCTGATTAAATCTAGAAAAATATGAAACAAACACCTTACATTTCAGTAACTTTTATGTTTCATTTCATTTGCTTTGGTACCCAAATGTCATTGTTTTGCTAGTCCCACCCCCCAAAACTTGATATTTTCTTGGTTGTGCTGTTTGTAGCCAAAATAACCACCTTTTTGTTTTGATGTTGTTAGAAATTTGTCATGAGATATCCATATGGCAATGCATTTGTTTCACCTACTACTGATGTTTTCTTTTTCCCTCTTAAGTGCAATATACCAGCTTTTTACCTTTCCATTCTCTTACTATTGCTTCTGCACCTAATGCATGAAAATGTCTGTAAATAGGTTTTCAATAATCTAATACTGGTGTAGGTATATAGTAAAGACATCATTAGGTTTGTTTGCCCTGACCTGGATAGCCCAGGCAAGAATGATCTCATCAGATCTCAGAAACTAAGCAGGGCTGACCTTGGCAAGTATTTGGATGGCAGACCTCCAGAGAATACCAGGACTGGGAGGCAGAGGCAGGCTATCAAGCCACTTCTCTGAACGTCCTCCATGCCCCAGTAGGAGTTGCCAGAGGTCACCATGCACACACACACAAATACCAAAAGAAGAAAAAAATCTCATCTGTTTTTACCACTTGTTGATTCATTAAATGAGTTCTGCAACTTTACTCCTATCTACAGTCTACAGTCACTCCTGTCCAAGCATTAATAAGGGCCTGTGGACAAATGCAGGTTCATCCCATTGATGGCAGCAAGCATGAAATGACCATCAGCATATGTGATTAAGTCCCTCTGTCTGGAATGATTTTGAGGAAAATCATAACATAGACCTGTATGGTCTGAGAGCCAGGGTTACTCTGGGAAAGCAAAGGCAAATTTCAGTCAGTATATTTCATTGTGAGTCCCACCACGTGCACCTTGAACCTGTGCCCATCGTGGCTAATTAAAGCAGCTCATGAGGGGCTACGGGATGCCGTATGGGAGAATGTTAACAAGTCCCTCTTTGAGGGACAGTTCCTGGAGGCACTTAAGGAGGCAGTGGTGTGCCCCCTCTTGAAAAAACTATCTTTGGATCCAGCCGAATTGGCCAACCATTGGCCAGTCTCCAACTTACCCTATTTTGGCAAGATAATAGAGAGGATGGTAGCACTTCAGTTACAGAGATTCCTGGAGGACGCTTCTATCCTAGACCCCTTCCAGTCCAGCTTTCGCCCTGGGCACAGGACAGAGATGACACTGGTCACCCTCACAGATGACCTCTGAAAGCATCTGGATCGGGGTGGATGGGCAGTGCTGTTGTTGTTAGATCTGTCAACCGCATTTGACATGGTCAACTATCAGCCACTGATCCACCACCTCACTTACATTGGAATCCAGGGACTAGCCTTACAGTGGCTTGCTTCCTTTCTCCAAGGTCGGGGACAAAGAGCAGCGCTGGGGAATCAGCTGTCCTGGAGGCACCCACTGGAATGTGGAGTGCCACAAGGGGTGGTGTTGTCCTCAATGCTTTTTAACATCTATATGCGCCCTCTTGCCCAGATTGCCTGGATATACGGACTGCTTTGTCATCAGTATGCGGATGACACTCAACTTTATCTGTTGTTGGACAGCCAGTCTGACTCCAAACCAGAAGCCCTAGATTGGACGTTGCAGGCCGTGGCTGGTTGGCTTAGATGAAATTGAATCCAATGAAGACGGAGGTCCTATGCCTGAGTCGCGGCAGTCCAGGGGTAGGAACCCCACTCCCGACCTTTGATGGGGTGCCATTGGTGCCAGCCCCAGAGGTTAGGAGTTTGGGGGGTACTCCTTGATGCCTCCCTAACAATGGAGGCCCAGGTTGCAGCCACTGCCAAGTCAGCCTTTTACCACCTTCAGCTGATAAGGCAATTGACTCCCTTCTTTGAATGCAGTGACTTGGCAACAGTGATCCATGCGATGGTCACCTCAAGATTGGATTACTGTAATGCTCTCTATGTGGGGCTGCCCTTGTCACAAATCAGGAAGCTGCAGCTGGTGCAAAACACCACAGCCAGGCTGGTGATGGGACTCCCAATAAGGGAGCACATTCAGCCTGTGCTAAAAGTGTTGCACTGGCTGCCTATAGCATACCGGATTCGCTTCAAGGTGCTGGTCTTGACCTTTAAAGCCATTTATGGCCAGGGTCCGACATACCTGAGCGACCGCCTTTCCCCATATATGCCCCAGAGAGGACTGCGTTCAGGGACCCAGAACTGACTGGTTCTCCCGAGTATCAAGGAAGCCAGATTGGCAACAACTAGGGCAGGGCTTTTTCAGTGGCAGCTCCACGCTGGTGGAATGAGCTCCCAGAGGAGATCAGGGCCCTGTAGGACCTTCTACAGTTCTGCAGGGCCTGCAAGATGGAGCTCTTCTGCCAGGCTTTTAGAGCCGCCACCACTGCTATGGCTACCATCACCACCATTACCACCAATAACAACTGATAGTTACAGTGGAAGTCATATAGCAACTGATAGTTATGATAGAAGCCCTGAGCAGTAGGTCCCTGAGACAACTGCCCGGTCCATCCCCTTCTTCCCCAGAATGGAAGCGGACCAACAGAACTACTGAACATTGGCATTTCTAGCACTTTAATACTGTCATTTTTAATAGCGTTTATATTACTGTATGACTCATCTAAATTGGTATCAATTGGGATGAATGTGTTTTATGTATTATGAAGTTTTATCCTGTTGGAAGCCACCCTGAGCCATCCTAGGCTGGAAAGGGTGTGATAATAATAACAACAACAACAACAATTTTTTCCCCCTGTTCTTCCTTGGTGAGAGGGTTGCTTTTGTTACCTGCTCCAAACCCACAGGACAGTGTGGATTATAAAGTACAGATTAAACTGTACTGATACAACTTTTATCACTTTATGTTGTCTGCAACAGTCCAGTGCTTTTCAGTTCATACTAAGGATGCTCAGACACGAGCTGGTTCAGATCACATCCTGTTCATTAGTCATGATTAGGCAGCCGATATTTTGATAATCTGTTCAACTGCTTGTGACTCATTCACAGCTGTTTAAAGGATTGCTTTATTCCTTTCCAACCCAGTACAGTATGGTCACCTTCCACGCAGGTGTGTTGTCACATGGCCTGATGGATTCTCCCCCCCCCAATCATTGCTGGATGCTGCTTAGATCTGCAGCCAAAATACAGAGTCAACTGAAGAATCAAACATATAAACTAAAACTGTTGTAAAGCCAACCTTTTAAAAACAATCCTGTTATTATCTTTGTATGTATTAGGGTTGCCAGTAAGGTTGCCCGGGGAATGGAGAAGACATACCAGGAGTGGGAGGGAGGCCCAGGCTACATTGCTGGAAATGAGGTGGTGACATAACTTCTGGTGTATATAGGAAGTGATGTTATCATGTTGGAATGTTCTGGTGACACTCTGGCATTTGAGTAAAAACAGCTTCTACCATGGAGTTTTTGCCCAAATACCAGACTGTTGCCAAGATTAGTTGTTGTAGATTTTCCGGGACATACAGCCCGGAAAATCTACAACAACTAATGAACTCCAGCTGTGAAAGCCTTCGACGACATATTGTTGCCAAGATGTTGCCAGCATGATGTCACTTCTGACGTCACTACATTGCTGGCGACGTAGCCTGAGCCTTTCTCCTGCTCCTGATAAGTCCCCCCACCAGCCATCTGACTGACAATGGGGGCACAGCACAGGGACAGGGATCTTTCACCTCCAGTGGGGGCCTGGCAACACTAGTTGCCAGAATCCAGACACTCCCTGGATGATCTCCAGATCACAGAGATTCCCAAGATAAAATGACTCCTTTGGAGTTTCACCTCTATGGCTTTAAATTCACTAGGTTCCTTCCCCTCCCCAAATCCTGCCCATCCCATGCTCTACCTTTAGAATCCTGGTTCTATACAGATAATTTACCACATCAGAGAACAGGATGATGCAGATGCTATGAATATGCCGCTCGGTGTATTTGTTGGAGTCCTTGTGTACACCAAGGACCCATAAAACCCTGTCATTAGAGGTTGAAAAAGAATAGCATCGTAACAGTTTCATCTTATTAAAAAGAAGAGGGTTTTTGTTTGTTTTTTCATTTCGACTCAGTGGAGTCTAACAACTCCATTTTCTTTTTAGGCTTCCCCCAGTTTAGCATTAGATTTGCAAGGCTGGGGTTGGATTAGGTTAGCACTGATATTCGTAGCGCAGGGTGAGGATTTATATTCCTTTTGTAAATGGGTTAAGGCTCCAAACATCTGCAGTTACAGCCCAGCAGCTTAACAGAATCATCCCTGCCCTGACCACATAATTGTTAAATTGTGCATGTAAAATGGCTCCAGGATATTCTGTGCCTCTTCCAGCAGGTTATCAGGAGAAACCTGCCAGAAAACATTGTGGTGTTTATATATCCTTTAGGTTAGGAACTCAAAGGTCAACGGTTGCCCAAAGCATTTTTATTTTTGCTGGGTAACTACTACTTTCCTCAAGCTCTACAACCTGCCTCAGCAGTGATCCTTATCATCTGTTCTGTGTACCTATGCACATCTCCCAGGCCTTTCCACTATGACCAAGCAATTTGGGTGTACTCAGGTATTCTACCCTCTTTTCTGGTACAATTAATCATCATGATTAATTAGCTGTGTAAAGGGGAATTACAGCCAGTTTACATAGTACACCATTAGTTTTATATTTCTTTTGGCCAAAAAAGCCCCCGTTAACTCCTCTCGTTTCTTTTGACACATAATAATAATAATAACAACAACAATAACAACAATAACAATAATATATAATTACTTTTGGTACATAATCATACCTACAAATCATCCGTAAAGTATGTATTGTTTTAAAGTTCATTGTGTCATTAGTTGTTTTTTTTTAATAAGAACCCATAGGAGTTGAGTCTAGTGCCAGGCTTCAACTAAGTCCTCTTAAGGGAATAACCTCCCCTGATAGACAAACATAAGACTTTTTTCTTAAACAGAAAGCTTGTAAATGTGTTAATTTCTGCTGTCTTAAGTCCTGTGGTGCTCCAGAATTTTCCAATTGCATTCATCATGCATGCAGTAAAAAAATACAAAATAACAATATATATAAAATTAGCTAGTGCTAAAATCCTGATATGGTTTGAAGCATGAATTCTCCACCAGTTTGTTAAAAACACTCTAAAAATGATGACTGCATCCCACACAGTCATTGCTTATCATACATTTGTAGTATGATCCACAAGAAGACACTCAGGTCTTTGTACAGGGTCTGGCTTGTTGAAAAATGACACCAATAAATCATTTCTTCCACTAATTTAAAAACTACTGGTGCTTGATTCCTTTTAAAAAAGAGTGGGATACCCCTTCTGGCAACAATACTGTTCCAGGGTAGAGTTATCTGGATTAGCTCCTTTGAAGGCGATAGAGCTAGAAACCTAATGGCGCATCAAAATTACACCCCACTGATTTCAATAGAGCTCTGCTTAAGTTGGCACTAGAGCTGCAGCGGCTCAGAGGTTAAGATGCTGAGCTGCAGACTGGAAAGTCTGTAGTTCAGCAGTTCAAGATCCTAGCAGTTTGAAAGCAAGAAATTGCAAGTAGATAAATAGGTACCGCTTCAGTGGGAAGGTAACAGCATTCCATGAGCTTTGGCATTTAGTCTTGCCAGCCACATGACCACAGAAATATCCTCAGACAGTGCTGGCTCTTCAGCTTGGAAACAGAGATGAGCACCACCCCCTAGAGTCAGATTCGACTAGCTCTCAAGCAAGGGAAACCTTTACCTTTAGGTGGCACTGTTGTTGATATTTTGGGTCAGGTGACCGGAAAAAAAGCCCACAGGAAAAAAGCCCCGGAAAAAAGCCTACGGACATAAATGCTCACAGGGAAAAAGCCCACACAGAAAAATACCATGTCAAGCACCATAGCAACAATTTGTGTTGTGATTTTATCAAGTATAATCCTATATTTATAATTGTCTTACACGTTGGCCATTTCCACCTCTCCCATTGGCTGAAGGAAACCCTTTCCAGGCCGTTGTGAGGAACTCATAGGGGCCAGGCCTGACTAGGGTTGCCAGCTCCAGGTTGGGAAATTCTTGGATATTTTGTGATGGAGTCTACAGAAGCCAGAGTTTGGGAAGGGGAAAGGCCTCAGCTGATGAGAATGCTATAGAGCCCACCCTCCAAAGCAGTTATTTTCTCCAGGGGGGGAGAGATTTGTTGAATGGAGTTCAGTTGTGATACCTGACGATCTTCAGGCTCCACCTGTAGGTTGGCTACCCTAGCCATGGCAGTTAGCACTTCAGAGCAGGGTCTGCTAGACCCAGGTTTTTGCTGCAGAAGTTGAGGTGATTCCAGACCAGTCACAAACTTTCAGCCTAACCTACCTCACAGGATTGTTGTGCAGATAAAAAGGGGGAGAGGAGAATGATATAATCTGCCTTTGTCTCCACTGTGGAGAAAGACTGTACTTTTCCTCCTGGGAAATCATTGCTGCCAATCTCCAGGTGGAGGCTGGAGATCACACAGAATTAAAACTGCTCTCCAGATGATAGAGATCAGGGGCAGATAGCGGTAGGTTGATGGTTGGCTGGGAAGGATAGGGTTGCCAGCTCCAGGTTGGAAAATTCCTGGAGTTTTGAGGGGTGGAGCCTGGAGAGGGTGAGGTTTGAGGAGGGGTGGACCTCAGACAGGTACAATGCCATAGACTCCACCCTCCAAACCAGCCATTGCCTCATGGGGAACCACTGTTGCCAGTCTCCAGGGGAGGGATGGAGATCAGGCCCGTAGCTACATTGAACCATTTGGGGGCCTGCCCCCCCCGACTTTCTACCAGGGTCCCCCAACGTACTACCCTGGGCAGGTCCCTCGACTTATTCCTCCCACTGGCCACCGCTGCAAGCCTCATACCCCCCTCCTCTCCGCTCTGTATCTCTTCTCTGCCATTGCATCTCACTCTCTCTCCATGCCTCCTGCACCTTTGGAACATTGCATTTCTAAGAAGGGGGGGGAGGTCAGAGAATCAACTGCAGTCGCCCTTTGAAAGATGCACAATCTGCTATTTTAAATCCTTTCTGCTATTTTAAATCTTTCCTATCTACCCTAAAACTTTGTTGGTCTTAAAGGTGCCCCTGGCCTGGACTCAAAACGTTGTCTCTCACAGGCACAGCCCACACTGTGCATTTTGGTACAATCTTCTGCTCCTTATGGGAGCTGGGAAGGTCACAATGGCTTCAGCTACTCCAGTCTCCTAAGTGAAAGTTTGAAACTCCTCCTTCAGCTGCCTGGTACTTCGTCAGTGCAGCCAGCATGGAGCTGGCTGGGGTGACGGCAGAAGCACTCTGAGAAGTGCTTCCTGAGTGCTTTCCTGAGAAGGCGGCAGGAAAACCTTGAGCCACTGCAGCCGCCTAAGGAACCTCTGGCCATAGAGAGTTCCTTGGAGAAGGTCAGCGCTGGCTTCGGCTGTTTTGAAGGGGCACAGGGGTGTCTGGTGCCAGCCTCGTGCAGGAGGGGGGGGTCATGGCAAGGAATGATCCTGGGAGATCTTTAGCACCAGTTGCCTAATCCCTCTATAGCAAAAAAGCAAAACAACACACACACACAGACACACCGGAAATAACCAAACTTGAAACTTTTCAGCCTCCATTTAGGGTGGGGAGGCAGAGGGAGTTACTTCAATTGTCTTTAATTAAATTAGCCAGTGCCCCCGAGAAATTAAAATGCCCCCCAACTTAAAAAATCCTGGCTACGGGCCTGATGGAGATCACACAGAATTACAACTGCTCTTCAGATGTCAAAGATCAGTTCCCCTGGAGAAAACGGTGGACTCTGTGTCATTATACCCTGCTGAGGCCACCACAGCACATTGATGCTGAGTGCCCAAGGCCGGGGCACCTCTCCCAGAGCCTCTTTCTAGAGCTCATTGAATTTATTTCCACAACAGGCCTTATTCCTAGTTAAATAATAATTTTGCTATGTTATTAGTAAATTACTTCATTACTATATAAAAGTGGCCTTATGAAGAGGGCTCTAATGCGCTTGAGTGTAAAGGCTAGGAAGGGAAAATGCAGGAAATAAAAGTGACCATATTGTTATCAACAATCTTTATTAAGAAGTAAAAAACAATAACAACAGAAATTAAACTCTATATAGAAATATTTTAAAATAAAATTAAACACTTTATTTACCATTCGTCAACCTTTGTAATGTTGGGATTAAGTAATTTCTAAAGTAAAGACAGAAAGGCATTACATTAAATTATGTATAGACTATCTAGTATACACAGCTTTTGAACAACTATATGGCTTAAATTCTTCAAATGATTCATATTATTTACTTATTTTGTTATTAAAAATTAACCCTAACCATTTACAGTCATTTTGGGGAGGGGGGTTGTTCTTTTGGATTTACCGCATGGGATGGGTGGGTTTGATGATCCTGTAATGCAGGGCTGTTGCAGGGGCTCCTGTGCCATGGCTTTGCCGACAGATTCACGGGCGGGCAGAGGAGGTGGGCTTTTCAGACTGGTGGCCAAACCGGGGCCTTGCAGTACCCAGCTCTGGTTTGATGCAAAAAAAAAAAAAAGCATTTTCTTTTAAAAAGCACTGCCATCCACCTCCAAACCACAGACATATGATCACATGCTTCATTGGCTAAGGAATTACTGCAGCAAAGACATCATGTTAAATAAGCCATGTGAAGCACATGGTGTTAACACATTACTCAAAATACATTCTAAAGAAGTACAAAAAAGATACCTTGCTGCTTTGAAGACCTTTTTGCAGACATATTGGTGGGGTTTTTTTTAGTTTTTCCCACAACCCTATGAATGAGAAACCGAATTTGAAAAACCATGCTTTACTAAATTAAAATCTTCCCAGCATCTAATTGTTGCCCCTCAGCCAGAGGAAAATTTGTGGAGAACTTACCTATGTAAAAATTCTTTCTTTCTTCAAGGCCTGGATAATAAAAGGCCTGGGCCACACCAGGCTACCCCTTTTATATCTCTGGTCCCATTATGAAACTAAAAGATCATCTCCTCCCAACTGCAGGGACTGGTGTGATCCAGCAGAGCTCTTCTTATGTTAATTATGTTACCCAGCCTCCTCAGCTCCTGCCACTGCCTCCTCCTCTTTCTCTTTCCTAAATAGCAGAAGTAGTTAAGGCCTCATAGATCTATGAGGCTTAGCTTAAGATAACAAAACAATAAGACAACATTAAATAATAAATAACAACAGAAGTGGCAGCCATGTCCTGTAGTGCTCTTAATTTCCTATTCCACAGCAGTCATCCCAGTATGTGACTATACTCCCTCTAAACTGTGGAGTCCTGTGAGCAAGAATTCTATATTGTGAGCTACTGGCATTACAGTTGTGAGCGAGCAATTTGGCTACTGCATAAATCAGTTTGCTCTGGAGCCATCCTTCCTGAGCTAAGACAAAAATCTGTGAGCTGGAGGCTAAAAACCTGTGAGCTAGCTCACACTAACTCAGTTTAGAGGGAACACTGATTGGGGGATAGAAGTTAGTACAGAATGAGGATTATTGACATTTGTTTGTCATTAGCCTTGGTTCCTACCTCATAGGTCACTTTGAGTGTGGCCTGTAGTGATGGATCCATTCTATAATACAGCAAACTCACAGCTATATCCATGAAATTTCCTGAAAAGTTAGTATTAACAATATATTAGTTGTTGTTCAGTCGCACAGTCGAGTCCGACTCTTTGCGACCCCAAAGACCAGATTACGCCAGGCCCTCCTGTCTTCCGCTATCCGCTGAAGTTTGCAATATATATTAGTAGTATCTGACAAAGCTGGTTGTTGTCTAAGAAGGACAAAGTTTCACCTTGATATAATAATTTGGCCATGGAGATCATTGCCCAAACGGAATACTTTTGCCCACGAAATCTTTGTGACTAGTGCTGTCCACATGTTAACATGTGCACATCTGTTTGTGAGAAAGAGCCAAGCTGTGTTCACTTTTCAAATGAAACTGGGGAGTAATACCTGGATTAATGTGCCATTTCAATCCCATGTCTATCTATAAATGTGTTGAACATAATGTGACACATGTATGAAGAAAAATCATTGCATGTACGAAGAAAAATCAAGTGTACATATGTCTGTTGTCACTTGTGAATAGGGCTAATGATTTCTGTGGAAGGAATGCATGAGATCATGTGCCATATACAAAGGTTTCTGAATTAAAGTGAAAGCCTCTATGCTTTTCGGATGAGATCCATCACTGCTGCAGGAACTGTATTTATTTCATCTGACCACTAGAACATTAGACCTCCCCGCAACTATATCACAAACTGCATTTATCCATTTATCCTGCTTCAAAAGTAATTTGTCATCTAACATCAGGGGCTGCTTTTCAAATATAAAGAATCTGAAAATCTTCCCACCCCCTTGGACTCATGCAGTGAGTGAGTTTACTTATTGGTTGGTTTAAAAATGTATATCTCATCTATCCTAAAAAAGAAACAGTCATTAAAAAACAACAACATTTTTTAGGTGTCACCAAAAAGAGAACAAGGCAGGTGCCCTGTGAACGTACTTTGGAGGAGTACTTTCAGGCGCCACCCTGGCAAAGAACTTGTTTCTAGTAGTCCCTGACTCCTCCTTGACACAGAAGAAGGAGGAGGAGGAGATTGGATTTATACCCCACCCCCTTCATTGGGAGTCTCAGAGCAGCTTACTATCTCCTTCCCTTCCTCTCCCCACAACAGACACCTAGTGAGGTAGGTGGGGCTGAGAGAGCTCTGAGAGAACTGCTCCTGAGAGAACACAGCTCTGAGACAACTGTGACTGACCCAAAGTCACCCAGCTGGCTGTGAGTGGAGGAGTGGGGAATCAAAATGGTTCTCCAGATTAGAGTCCACCGCTCTTAACAACTACACCAAACTGGGAGCTCCTATGCCATGCTCTTTGCAGAAGATCATATACCACAGTCACTTTTGGACTGAAACATCCATTAATGTGTTTCTTTGCATCCTTGTATTTCATCGAAATGTTGCCTGTTCTTAAAATTCCAACCTGAGTCACACCACAGGTATTAATTTCACAGACAGCAAAACCAGCCTGCCCCACAGGTTTACCATGTTAAAAAGTAAATCCAGCAATTGTTTAAATTGGATTTAAACGTCCATTTATTCAAAGCTTCTATACTCAAATTTCTAAAATTACTAGGATTCCTGTCACTTGGGTCTTGAGAAGCTCAGGGGGGCATATAAATACATAAACTATTACAAATTTATTCACCTCGTGTGTAGACTTACAGAAGAATGTCAAATAGTGCTGTAAAAACAATTTTAAACTTTACATGTGATCACCCTTTTAGAAGGTGATTTCAAAGCAATCAAAAAACAAAAATCAACAGTTCAAACCTATCAGGCTTATAATTTTGTTAATGGCAGCAGTATCATAAAATCAGATAATACAGCTGATGAGTATTAAAGTGATAAAGTACAACAAAGAGCACACATGGATGATGATGAAAAATCTGTAGCTGTGGTTTAAAAAAACTCGAATCTAAGGAGACAGAGCAGATGAAATACACTGAAACATCTGAAATAAATTTTTTAAAATGCCAACAGATTGTCATCAGATCAATTTGATTTTTCTTTTTCTTTTTTAAGTTTACTGTATATTTCTTTGGGGAATAGTTTTGCAAATGATACATGGTGTATGTGGAACACAACTGTAAACAGACATGTAATTTCACCTGGCAGACAATCTGCTCCATGATCATGGTGGGGTTTTTTGTTTTTTTTTAAGTATACTGTTTGGAACGGAGAAGAGAGAGAAATAAATCCAGAGACTCGACTGATTAAAAGGAATTTCAGAGATAGTTTTCACTTGTAGTTAATCCATCTTTCTGCTTTTTTTTTTTTTTTTTTGCATTTCACATATGCTCATTAAATTGACATGGATGCTTTAGATTTTACTTTCTCATTCAGTTAACCTTTGAATAGGTTAGGTCTGTTAGAAGTGAACGTCACCAGGTTCACCATAGGACTTGCATCCAAAGAAGTGAGCATAGAATTAAATTAATTATAGGCATATATGCATAGGCTTAGCTTTTAGGAGCTGTTTTCCCATCCCAGTGTATTTGTTATTATATTTCAGACTAAGGTTTCTGAGGTAAAAAGGCAAAACTCCATGGTGGGATTTTTGGGAGTGTTTTTTTGTTTTTTTAAAAGCCTCCAAATGTATGGCTGTCTAGAGCACGAACTGGTAGATTTAGTGTTTCTTCCAGACTCTTTTACTGAGCACATGTTGCCCTCAGGTCTGTAACTGAGCTACACTCAGCCTTTTATGGCCGTGGCTGTCTTCTCTTTCACCAAAAGCCAGTGCGCATTACGATCTGCGTGTGACAGAAAGGGAGCGCCTTCCAGGAGCTGCTGTCAGAGCCTGGGAAAACAAAAATCCCATCGTTTCTATTGCCCTTGTTCCACCCCACTTCACCCATACACCAGCCGTGCACGGCCACTTGTCACTGACCCCTGCCTCGTCCCATTTTCTTTTCGCTCTTTGAGGTTGCACATGTGCGACAGTGCTGAGCGGCCCCACGTTTTGAACCTGATTGTACAACATTGTCCAGCACAAACCATGCAGAAACTTGACTGGTTCAGAGCTGAGGCAGCGCTTGGGGGAAAGAGAAGGCTCCTTTATAGGTGGCCAGTGCACAGACACAGTTTTTGACAAATGTTATTGTGTTCCTATCTGGCTACAGAATCACTGGAGTAGAAATGCAGGATGTAAAGCTTGGGTGGGAAAAAAGGCAGCAGATCAGATCACTTGTATCAGATGTGTCTTGGGTTCGATGTTGTTCTGGTATCGTTTGACACCACGAATTTTGTGTTTAGCTTTAAGAAACAAAATCCATCCGTGCTTGGCATTAGCACTTATTGAAGGAAATCGGTCCCCTATACAGGACTCCTGCGTTCCCAGTTATTAGGAGTTTCTCCTGTACAAGGATTGTGCGGATCAGATATTATAGTTAATGGTAAGTAGTGGGAAATGTAACATTTGATTAATCTAATATGGAAGGTAAAATTGGAGGAGGGAGCACCTCCATCTTAGGAATTCTTGAATTCCTTGGTATAATACACAGGCTAAATAACCAACTACTAAATGAAACAATTCCCTTTTCATGCAAAGCAGACAAGCAGAGGGCCTGTGAGGAATATCTGGTCTGATGTGCGGTTGGGAAATTTCTCCCTTCACAGTGCAATAAACTAAGACTACACCAGCATGGTGTAGTACTGTTGGACTAAGTCCCCCTTCTCTTGGACTACAGTTGGACTAGATCCCCCTTCTGACATAAAGCTTGCTGAGTGACCTTTGGCTGGATGAACTGTTAGCCCAACCTCTATCACAGGGTAATTGTGACGAGAGAACCCTATGCAATGCTCTGAGCTCATTGGTGGAAACAGGGCTGGGGGGGGGTTTGTGGGGGGGAGGTGCCGGAACTCTCAAGAGCAAAATGACATTTTCAATTTGTATACTGAAAACTTATGAACTTTTAAACATTTTTAAAATAATTTTGTTGAGGAGGTTCCGGAACTCTGTTCTGGCGCATTTCCCCAGAAAAACAGCCCGGGGTGGAAGGATGGGATAAAAAGGTACCAAAGAAATATATAAAATAAGACTGCTGAAATCTGGGCCTAGGTAGGTGGTTTCCTCTTCAGCTAGTCCTGAACCTCCACACCCTCCCAATATAGTTGAATTGCCCTATAGACCTGCCTACTGAAATTTCAGGCTAGCTGATCACGAATCTAACACTAGATACAAGCAGTGTGGAAGACATATGTTCAATGGGGCACACACACTGACCCCTATTCTTTCGTTCACTCACACATATTTTCCAGAATAATATAAGCTGTTAGGGGCTCCGTTCAAGAAGTCCTTAATGGGAATGTGATTAATTAGGTCTGAAAGAAGTTATTTTCCTAATTAATCTACTTGCCTGAAGTTTTTTGTTTTGTTTTGTTTTACCTTCAAAGGAATCAGCTTCCTTAAAAGCTCATCACGTTCTGGATGGTTGGAATCAGGATGGACTACACAAATGTTTCATAACCCACATAAGCCTGATCCTAATTCTCACTCTTCCAGGATAACAGAGGGACTCAAACAGGCCTATTTCTCATCCTTAAAAAAAGAAGAAAATAATGTTGTTATTTTTTCTGTGTACCTCAGAATCCCTTGAGTATCTAGCAGCTGCATTATCTATGGATGGTTTGCTACCCTACTGGAGCAAGATGTTTTCTACAAGAAGACATGATTAAGTTTTGGTCATGCAGCACAATGAGGTGGCAACAATGCCTGCTCAGAGCATGGCTATATTTTAGCTCTGGAAAGCACTTGGTATAGAAGACCAGCTATTTGATGTCCAGAGGCAATAAACCCCAGAATCTCAGCACTAAGCAACATCCAGGTGAGGCCTTGCCCACTGTGCCCTGTTTGTTGACTTTGTAGGGCAACTGGTTGACCACTGTGTGAGGAGGAGGACGAGGAGATTGGATTTATACCCCACCCTTCACTCAGAGTCTCAGAATGGCTTACAAACTCCTTCCCCTCCCCACAACAAACACCCTGTGAGGTAGGTGGGGCTGAGAGAGCTCTGACAGAAACTGCTCTTTCAAGGACAGGTCTGACAGAACTATAGCTTGCCCAAGGTTATCCAGCAGTTGCATGTGCAGGAGTGGGAAATCAAACCTCAACCACTACACCAAACTGGCTCTTGAATGCTGGACTTAGATGGACCACTGGTCTGATCCAGCAGGGCTCCTCTTACATTTTTGTGTGGTAAGAAGAAGGATGAGCCTCAAGAAGAAAAGGGGGGGAGGAGATTGGATTTATACTCAGCCTTTCACTTGGAGTCTCAGAACAGTTTACAATCTCATTCCCTTCCTCTCCCCACAACAGACATCCCGTGAGGTAGGTGAGGCTGAAAAAGCTCTGCCTGACAACTGCTCTTGAGAGAATAGCTCTGAGAGAACTGTAGCTTGCCCAAGGTCACCCAGCAACTGCATGTGGAGGAGTGGTGAATCAAACCTGGTTCTCCCAGATTAGTGTACACACTCTTAACCACTACACCAAACTGGCTTTCGAATGCTGGACTTAGATGGACCACTGGTCTGATGCAGCAGGGCTCCTCTTACATTTTTGTGTGGTAAGAAGAAGGTTGAGCCTCAAGATGGCTACACTTTTTTTAAAAAAAAGACTGCAATTGTTTATTGGAGCAGTAAAGAAGATTTGCAGTTTGAGACTGAAACAAAAGAGAACTGGGCCAGAACCTTTTCACTCCCATGAAGATGGTTTTTACATGGGGTTCGTTTAAAAATGGCACCTCCCATAGGCAATCTAGCACAGTGTATTCTGCCACTTCAGGATTCTCCAAGTATATTCCCACCATGTTCTATCACATGTATAGAGCCAACATTATTGTTCTATAACAGGGTTAAGAAACCAATTGCATGCATGCTGACAGCAGCGCACCATATCATTTTGTTCTGCACCTGGGCTAGATGTCTGCCCAAGCCATCAAGCCCCCTGCATCATTTCTGAGTCCCAGAGGTGCAGGAGAAGGCAAATGTTGTGGCTCATGCCTGTCAATGCATAATGGCAGCACTACTGCAGCTTGGATTGCTCCAAGTGCATCAGGCCAAGTACAAGCCTAATCTCATTTTATTTATTTTATTTATTCATTTGTTCAATTTTTAGCCACTCAGGGTGGGTTACAACATGGTTAAAACATACAACACAATTAAAATATAATACAATCTTAAAATCTGTAAATTATTATTTAACCAATATACAACATTTCTAAAACATTACTAAAACATTTGATGGTATCTGCCACACGATTAAAATCCCAAAGGGTTCATATTGTGAGTAGCTGTAGATGGAATGGTACAGAGTAAATGGGTGGGTGAGAAAAACAGCCATGATGGAACAGAACAGGGCAGAGCAGAGCACGGGAGGCCATTAGAGTTGAGTTGCCACTGCCTCAACCATAGAACATCTCAATTTTACAGGCCCTGCAGAACTGCATTAGATCCCTCAGGGCCCAGATCTCAACTGGGAGTGAAAAAGCTCTGACTCTGGTTGGGCTGGGGATCACCAGCAGATGTTGATCCTAGGAGTGCAAAGCCTTTCAAGGGGGCTATTCCTGAATCTTAGGGTTGCCAGGTCACTTGCTGGTTGCAGCAGGGGGGAGTAGGTCCCAGTCCAGGACATTCACGCATGTGCATAGTGTGTGCACACCATGATGATGTCACCCACAAGTGTTGTCATCATGTTAGGCACATCACCAGTGGATGCTCTAGCACTCAGCTTGAAAACTCTATAATACTGTAGAGTTTTCAGGCCGAATGCTAGAGCATCCACTGGCGACGTGCCCAGAGCAATGACATCACCTCCGGGTGACATTATCGCGCTGGGCACAGCGGCCCAGTCTGGGCACTTTGGGGGCAGGGTTCCTCTCACTGGCTGGATCCAGGCTGGTGGGTCAGAGGCCCTTTGACATTTCCCCGGAGCAGCAGGGGATAGGGGAGGGGCACGAGTGACTCAGATAAAATGGTGTCTGATGGGGAGCTTGTCCATCCTAGACACTTAACCCATGTTTGCACCAAACAGCATTTCCCTGGCTTGCCTGCATGTGCACAGTCCTTCCTTTAATCACATTGTTAGATCCAGGGCTCATTTCCTGCAGGAGTGCACAGGAGCAAAGCTCCAGCAGTAAGGAGCCCAGGGGGCGGGCACATGCAGCAAGCCCCACCCCCTGCTCCCAGCAGCCCCCCATCTTTCCCGGCCTGCTGACCAACCCAGTGAAGCAGTGCCGCAAGCTGGCCCTTGAGCTGCTCTCAGCTTGCCCAGGCACCCAGCCTGCCCAGGCTCTGCCCATCCTCATGCCAGCCCTAGTGTGGCACCTCTGCAAGTCAGGCCCCGGTGACTCCTGCGAGACCTGCAAAAGCTCCACCCCAGCATTCTCACCTACTTGACCTCCTCCTGTGCCTCTGCCCCACCACCGCCCTGGCCCCCTACCTGCTTGAGGCCATGCACGTGCTCTGTGCCATCCTATTTGACCCACGAGCAGCCACACACTTTCCTGTGCTTGCTGGCCATCCAAAAGAGTCCAGTGGCACCTTTAAGACCAAGGTTTATTCAGGTACAAGCTCTCCCTCCTCTGTGAGGGCAGTCTGACCGCATTCCCCCTCCCCCATAGCTAGCAATCCAAAAACAGTCCAGTGGAGCCTGAGCAGTGGGTGTTGCCTTCTGACACACTTCTGATGATGTCAGGGGGCGTGGCATATGCAAATAAGTTATGCTGATGAGTTATGCTAATGAGCTCCTGCACCTCTTTTTCTACAAAATGGCCCCTGGTTGGATCACTAGTTTGGGAAGAGCTCCCAGGGGCACTCTTTACCAGAACCATTTCCTTGCCCTAACCCACCCACTGGCTGTCAGGCTCAGTTTGGCAACCCTCTCCTTGGGAGACAGCCAAAGAAGAGATGCTGATATTACTGTTATTTGTTCTCCCCACTCCTTGCATATGAGAAGCAAGGTGAGATGAGAGAAGGAACTGATCCAAAAGGATGAAGAGGTGATGGGGGTCAAATCTACCTTCAAAAAGGAAAGTACCTTGAACAGAAGGCACTGGGCTTACATGAGATAGTAGGCCAGTCTGTACATGCAGATGTGGTCCTTACAGTTTCTGGGCCCCAGGTCATGAAGGGCTCAACAATTCAACCACCACTTTGCCTTGCATCTCCTCTCCAGCTCAGTTAGGTCAGCAGAATCCAGGAGACAGCAAATGAAGTGAAGTGGTATAAGGCAAGAACAACTAATAATAAAAAAGGATCTGTCAAGAAACACCCTGAAAGCTTGCACTTGTTTTCACAGGGTTAATCTGACTCCATCCAGACTCAACTGATCCTGCCCTTCAAGAATAGTTCCAGTTTATTCTTTCTCATCCATTTGACCACAACCTCTAGATAGATTCTATTTCACCAATTTCCTGGAACAAAATTTAGATTAAAACAGATACAATTCAGAATTTATTTTTCACCACAGAACCGTGAGGAATGCACATCTCTTCCATTAGTATGTTTACTTCTGTCATTTTTTTTGTTTCAGGAAATCTGCTCTTCCACAAACTTTTTCCTTGGTAAAATGAAAAAAAGAAAAGAAAAGAAAAAGTGAAATGTTTTTGCACCATTTATAAACAAATAGTATTAGCAAAGCATTTTAATTACTGTACTCAATGGAGTCTCGGTGTAAGCATTTATTAATACATGCTAAGCACTCATTACAAATTTTCATGGAAAAATGATAAAATATTATGTATGAAATGAATCATTAGCATGGACCATTAAGTCCTCTATTTTCATTTAATTGAATTTGTCAGTAGTACCCTCTTTAACTGAAAGCCAGTCATAACCACAGAATTAAATAATAATTAAAGAAACAAGTATTCAAAGAGTTGCTTAGTAGCTAAGGTGCCATTTAACCAAACCATAGCAATTTAATGTAAATTGCCACCCATGTTGGTGCCGTGCAGAAAATTATACATCCTGTGGTTCATGTATGTTTGAATTATACAAAGATTTTCAGAATTGCCAGTATATGTTCCCATAAGCTGCTCTGAATATTATGAACAATCCAGTGTGGGGAGGCGATAAGAGAAACTGGAATCAGGATAGACTAGACAAATGTTTCATTACCCACATAAGCCTGATCCTAATTCTCACTCTTCCAGGATACCGCAGTGACTCAAAGAGGCATATATATATATATATATATATATATATATATATATATATATATATATATATATAGGGTGCAACAAGCAAAGGGATATGCTTGTGCAAAGCACCAAATTCAAATACACTAGTGTATACAATATGCATTTTCACTGTACATAGACTCACTTTTAGAAGATGCAATCCAAAATACTTAGCAACAATGCTGGAATCAGTGATTGTTCTTTGTGCACAGTGCCACCATCATTTCTATAATATGGAACCAGAACCTATAGCTGCTTGGTTGTATTACATTTGAGGGAATTTTTTCTGTGTGGTTTTATTTTGCCCAACTCCCAGTGCCTCATTTATTTGTATAGCCTATTATTTGTATAGCCTATCAGTGCCAAGATACAGGCTTTACAAATACAGGAATCACTTTCATGCCTGTATATATCTGAGAAAATGTACCACACAATTAATTGATTCAAGTCCAATAGCACCTTAGAAACTTACAAGATCAGGGGGGCGTAAGCTTCCAAGAGTCCAAGCTCCCTTTGTGCTATAAACTGAAACTGCTTATATTATTGCCTCCCTTGATATGTGTTGCTGGTCTGCAACTATGGGAGTGTCTTTCACACCTGAAAACATAATATAAAATGTTTCCTATGATTTCTGAAACTCATATTGCAATCCTATGCATTTTACAGTGCAGTCTTAAAACAGAGTTACATCCCTTTAAACCTAGTGACTTCAGTGGATTTAGAAGGATGTAAGTCTATTTAATATAGGACTGTGGTGGCTCAAGTGGTTAAGACGCTGAACTACAGATCGGAAGGTTGGTAATTGAGCAGTTCAAGACGCCAGTACCACATCATGGAGTGAGCTCCCATCTCTGGCACCAGCTTCTGTCAACCTAGCAGTTTGAAAGCAAGAAATTGCAAGTAGATAAATAGGTACCACTTCAGTGGGAAGGTAACAGCATTCCATGCACCTCGGCATCTAGTCATGCCGGCCACATGACCACGGAAACATATTTGGACAGCGCTGGCTCTTCAGCTTGGAAACAGAGATGAGTATCGTATCCCTAAAGTCGGATTTGACTGGCTTTCAAGCAAGGGAAACCTTTTCCTTTACCCTAAGTCTGTTTAGGATTGCACTGTTAATCTATTCACTGAATTTATTAGTGTTGGAAGGGAGTCAATTTGTAGTTTTCTTCCAAAAAATACTTCAGTATACAATACTCCCCATTGCTAAGGAATGCTGGCCATTGTTTCTTTCTTCAGTCCAGCCTAGTTAGAGCAGAATGCTGCTAAGGACATTCATCTTCCTTAATGTGCATCCCATGCAATCTGATGGTGATACCAGTATATGAACATGGGAACTACCAGTGTAGCAACATAAAGAGTATTTCCTAGTTTTATGGGTTACAGAGATATTGCCTTTCTTCCTTCCAGACTTAAGTCAATAGGAAGGCTTCATTCACCTGCAACAATGTCATAATGATGTGCTACCTGGTGTCATGATACCTGGCATGTTCATCAATGGATCCCTGATTGGCTGGGCTCATGGAAGGGGGGAAAAAACACATTCTAAAAAAATGGTACCGAGCAACAGTATTATGGGGCAACAAACAGGCATGAAAAAATGCATAAGAATGTTAAGGTTAGGTCCCCTTTCCTCAGGCTTTTCAAAAGCCCACCTTATGTGTCAGAAGCAAACCATGAAAATTCAGCACAGCACCACTTCTTCAAGTATATGACTCCCGCACCATGGAGAGAGGCCACAGGTGTTTCAGTTCCTCACTGCCCCTTGCATGCAGTAGGGAGATCAAAACTAACTACAACCAGCTGAGCTTGCTGGTCTGCCCTTTAACCATATCCAGCTGTGCTTCCACAAACCAGATTAGTTTTGACTTCCTCACTGTTCCCACAAGAAAGAAGTGCTACAGGACAGTCTGTGACTCAGCCCTTATGTGCTGAAGGCTTACCAGTTCTTCCTGTTGTCTGAGTCTATCTTGCTATCTTATTACAAACCCTGTCCTCTATCTATTTACTTTTCCCCCAGTCAGACTTCATTATGTGCTCTTGACCATTGCTGTTGCTTCAATTTTACTATGGCTTACTGTGGCCTTGATTCTGGGCAGCAGTGCTTAATATGCTTACTCTGTCATCTTCCTCTTTCACACCATTATGAGGATTCATACTTTCAGTTATGCCTCAGCCTATTTAATTTTGATTTGAAACTTTCAGTACAGCCTTTGTTTCCATTTATCAAAACCAGTTAGATCCTGTGAAACCCCAGAGATATACAAGCCTGTTCATTTAGGTTTTACCTGTGTGATTCTTTCAAAAAGGCATGCATACCCGGATATACCACAGGTGAACTAGCTAGCTGTTTGTTTGTGGGGCAATTCAAGGTTTTGGTTATTGCTGTAAAGCTCATTAAGGTCTGGGACCCTCATATAAGAACATAAGAACATAAGAGAAGCCAATGTTGAATCAGCCCAATGGCCCATCTAGTCCAACACTCTGTCACACAGCGGCCAAAATATACCAGGTGCCATCAGGAGGTCCAGCAGTGGGGCCAGGGCACCAGAAGCCCTCCCACTGCTGCCCCCTCCAGCACCAAGAATAGAGTGCATCACCTGCCCCAGACTGAGAGTTCCCATCTATACCCTGTGGCTAATAGCCACTGATGGACTTCTGCTCCATATGTTTATCTAATTCCCTCTTGAAACTGTCCATGCTTGTAGCTGCCACCACCTCCTGTGTCAGTGAATTCCATATGTTAATCACTCTTTGGGTGAAGAAGTATTTCCTTTTATCTGTTCTAACCCGACTGCTCAGCAATTTCATGGCGTGCCCACGAGTTCTTGTATTGTGAGAAAGGGAGAAAAGTACTTCTTTCTCAACCTGCTCAATCCCATGCATAATCTTATAAACCTCGATCATGTCACCCCTCAGCCGTCGTTTCTCCAAGCTAAAGAGCCCCAAGCGTTTTAACCTTTCTTCATAGGGAAGGTGTTCCTTTTTTCATTCTAGTTGCCCTTCTCTGCACTTTTTCCAATGCTATAATATCCTTTTTGAGATGTGACCAGAACTGTACACAGTACTCCAAATGAGGTTGCACCAATGATTTATACAGGGACATTATGATACTGGCTGATTTGTTTTCAATTCCCTTCCTAATAATCCCCAGCATAGCATTGGCCTGGGGGACAGCCTTTCCCATTATATGCCTGTGTGGCAGCTCTGCTCCTTGGCTCTCCAATTCAGTTAGGTCAATATGAGGGCTTCATTCATGCAGGGATGTACTGTTTGGACCATTGCAGAATGTACTGTGAAATATACTTTTGGGAAATGTCAGGAAGGCTTTCTCTTTGTTGGTATTTCGACACTGTAAGGCAGAACTGTTCAACCCCGAACAGAGTTACTCCCTTCTAAGACCATTGACTTAAGTAAATTTTGAAGAGTAGTTCTGTGTAGGACTGTTCTTTTAAGTTATCTGAACTTTTTTCAGTCTCCTGTTTCCTGGTGTTAATGTGGTATTTTTTTGTAGCATGGATATGTATTTTTAATTGGCATTGTAACTCATCTTGAGTCATTTGCAGAGAAAGCAGGCTTTTAAAAATGTCGTATATAAATAAATACCTCCTGGTGTGTATATTGAGCCTGCAAAGTTTGAAGCTGACTTCCAAGTGCTTTCTGTTAATCTAATAGTTCTAAACTCTTAAATAGTTCTGCCAGAAACTGCAGGTTAAAGGTAAAGCTACTTAAGCCCCAAAGCCTGAACAACAGGCATCAATGTGTCTATTTTTGTTCAGTTGAAGTTTGTCTGTAATTCGAATGTGTCCAGCAGCTTCAGTTTCCTCCGTCAGCTTAAAAAAACAAACTTGAGCCATCAAATTCAGGAGAAACCACTAGCATGCAATATTCTTTTACATCATTAAGCAAACCTTATCAAAACAGACCTCCTTAATAGCAACCAAATATGTTTATGCCTCCACATTTTCTTTCCTGTATACATTGATAGGAGTAAATACAGTTCCTAGCATCACCAATGGTGTCAATGACATTCAAGTAAAATAAATAAACAGATCTCTTAGCATACCCTACCTCACAGGATTGCTCTGAGGATAAAGCGGTATGGAGCCCACATAAACCACACTGATCTCCTTGGAGAGAACATTTATATACATAAATAAAACAGCCAGCAATTTGTGATCTGCAAAGTGCTCTCAAACCTGCATACCACTGGGGCTACACTTTTTAGCCTGCCTATTGTCAGTCACTATACCATGTTGAGTCCTGAAGCATTTCCACAGCTCCTACTAAGTCTTTCTCCTTGGCTGATTCTGCATTGGCTTTTCCCTCCATTGTTTTAGCAAACCCATGTTGGAACAGAAATTCCCCTTTGCTTTCACTTCCTTTGACCATCGGATTTTATGGGAGCCTCCACACTCCATGCCGCTTTTGCTTCCTTTGATCATCAGATTTTATGGTACCTTCTGCATAGATTTATGGCCGTTTTATGGCCATTCAGGGTGACTTTGGAGTCAGTACAGTGTTGGTCTGGAATATCTGAATATGGATTTGAGCTGCACTTTTTCCTCCCAGTTGAAAAAATGTGGAGCGAATGCTAGATGCAGAATCGCCCCTTGTGTGCATTTTGTTCTATCAAGGCTGGTCACAGCTCTGAAGACTTTCAAACATATTCAGTCAGTTGACATTATTCTGAAGGGAACAGGCAGAAGCACTTAATTGCTCAATGCCATTTCAAAACAGAAGATTCCCCCTGTCAGAGATACAGAGCTAACTCAGATAATTTTTTCCCCGGGCTTGAATCTTTCCTACAGCATTTAACAGCAACTTACCCTTTGGCCCACTTGATTGTGGGTGGGGATTTTAATGTCCGGATGGGTTCTGATTACCCTAACTCTCCCACAAAGGGCAACCATCATTTCCATGGGGCAAACAGTAAAATAGTAAACATAAGATTTAAGACTAAACCCTCAAAACAATAACATTAGAATACTTGAAATGAAAATCCATAACATAAAACATACCATAGCTTCAAGACTAATGAAACAACAAATTATAAAACAACAGTTAAAAGAAAAGTATCAAAGCTACCATCCATAATATCAATGTTATTCACAATCAACGTAAAATTTCTTTGTGGATGGATGAGAAGAAATAAAATATGTGTAAATGATATTTTATTATTGGACTTTCCCACTGTTAATGCAAAAGAGTTGATATCTTGACATTTTGGCCAGATGCAGCAAACTTTGTCCATCTGTTAAGGAATTCCAGCCATGCTTTTTGCTAACCTTTTGTCTTACTCTGGAACTGTGAATTCCCCAATCAAAGGTCATAATTCTACCATCATCATAGCTAGCATACGGACAAGGCAAGTCAAAAGCATTCAACTGGACCTTATTAGCAGGATTTGCTTTTAGTAGGGGAGCTAAGTGAGGCTATTGCTTGATCCACATATGATGGACAGCCAGCCTACCTGCCCTCCAGAGGACGGAGGCCAAGGACATGCTGGATGTTGGGCAAGGCTGAAGAGAATAAGATAAAATAATAGAGGAAGAGACTTTGCCTTCCAGCAAAAGGTAAACTGTCTATCCTGCAGTTTGGAAGAGGTAGATTTAGGCAAAGTATCATGACATCATCCAACAGCAATGGTTAAAGTAAATACACATTCACACAAGCTGGAGATAGAACAGAGATCAGTGAATATGAAAATTCAAATATCTATTGTTGAATCACTGATAAAGTTGGGGAGTTTTCACTAATGTTCAACCAAATTAAATAGAGCTAGTAGAGTCAACATATCAGACTAGGCTCTGGAAGACCCAGGTTTGAATCCCCACTCTACCATGGAAGGTCATTCGATGACTTTGAGTCAATCACAGTCTCTCAGCCTTATCTACCTCACCGGCTTGTTGTTTTGATGATAAACTGGAGTAGGGGAGATGTTGTACACTGTTTTGCTCCCAAATGAGATGGAAAACAGAGTGCAAATATCTAAATAAAATCTCTGTGGCTGCTGTTTGTGATATGGCCATAAAGTTCTGAGTTGGTGAGTGCTTTATTGACCATCTAGTCCAACTTCCTGTTCAGTGCAAGAGATCCAAAGTGAATTATTCAAAAGAACTGACAGGGCTACATGAAGAATTCCATGAAGAAAGAAGAAGTAATTTGCTGTCTGCCTTCAAAGATAAACTGGTTCCGCTACTGAACCAGTTCTCCCATGTTCAACCAAAATATACCTTCTTATAACTTAAGCCTATTAAATCTATTCTTTCCCTCTTTATCAGCTGAAAAGTATTTAACCTCTTCCATGTGACATCAGGCATTTGACAGTTGACTAGGTCCCCACTCTGTCGTCTCTTCTCCAGGCATCTAGCATTTGCTCCGCTGTTTTACCAAACCCACACTGGAACAGTGTGCACAATTAGTGGTACTCCCAGTTAGTGCATCTCACCACCCATGCATTCTGGCCTGGCAAGTGCTTGCCAACACCCCTTTTCTTTTTTGTTGTTGTATAAACAGAAAGGCAGCAAGAACAGAGAGCTTATAAGCAATTGGTGATCTGATGACTATGTGTGGTATGGTGGGTCGCATTGCACAAGCCTGCTTCAGAAGCACCTGCAGAAGTACAAGAGGCCCACTGCCAATCTAGTGCAAGACAAACTTTTCTTTCTTGATGTTCAATGAATCGTAGGCAGCCATTAATTTGGGCTTTGACTTATTCCTGAGAAATTCCTTCCTGCACAACCAGCAGGGGGAGGCAAGATGTAAGGAAATACATTTAAAAAACCTTATTGCAGCAAGTTTTTTTTTTTCCTTTCCCAAAGCTGCAAACCAGTTTAAGGTATGAAATGTAATACATCTGTATGAAAATAAATATTTTTTGCTTTCAGTATCACATCAGTTACGGGACCCCAATGTTTAGTTGCTAGAAGGCTGCAGCTTTAAAGCTCCTGTTATTTCTGTCACTTCGCCCAGCTGTGAACACAAAACTTCAGTCAACTTTAATCTCAAAATGAGTTAAAAGAACACACGAAAGCACACCACTTTATTTAAATCGGGTTTGTGTTTTATCAAGAACATTCTTTGTTTTCAAGACCCCGTACTAGTATCCTCTTGACATAATTGACTAGGTGGTGATAAGACGCATGGAAGGAAATTCAAAGCTGAAAAATGTGAGCCCAAATTATTTTCAGAAGTCTATATCTGACTGTACTTTTTTGTTTCCTCATTACATTCGGTGCAATTTACTAGGGCGCAGTCTGCAGGGAAACACTTGTACATAAGCTTTCTCTCATTTCAGTGGGGCTCGTACCAAAAAAAACTTAATTTATTTAAAATATTTATGCTTTTATTTTAAAAATGCCTGTCCTGCTTTTTACATTACTTGGGGCCTCTTAACAAGTCCCTTCTGAAGAAAAGGAATTTCCAGTGAAAAAACATATGTTCTAGCCATTACCATGTGCTCATAGCAGACTGAGAGCACCATCCAATGTCTTGTTGGGCAGATCTTAGTTGGCATGTAGGTTCATACAAGGAGAGGTGATCTTCTAATTACAAAATCCCAGATGATCAAGGGTTTGAAAGGTAAGAAACGAAACTTTGACTTTAACTCAGAAGCAGATTGGAAATGAATATTGTTTCCAAATAGACTGTATATGAATATACCATCCATATGCCAGACAAAAGGTGGGTCGCTATATTTTGCACCAACAATAGCTTCTGCCCAGTCATCAGGGCAGGCCCATGTGGTGTGCATTATAGTAGTTCAGCTTGGAAGTTAGAAAAGCGTGGATCAGCATGGGCAAGTCAGATTACTCCATGAAGACAGAACAATTCTATACATCAAATATTTGTGTTTTATTTATTTCATGTGTTTATTTTGGTGGTATTTAAAATATTTTTGTTCTGCTTCTCCCTTAAGAGGTTCAAAATATACATGGGGTCCCAGTGCTCCAACCCCAAAGCCAAATTGAATGGACTTAGACGGGTGCAGTGCTGTTCAGGAATACACTGTAAAGATTTCTGTGTCTAGACTTGAAGCAAGATAGAAATGGATCAGGGAAAGATGCAGCATTCAAGAATGGGTGAAATTGCTTTCTCACAACATGCCCAAATAGAATGTTAATAATATGTAGAAATCTAAGAATGGGTTTTCCACCAGTGGTCGAACCTCAAGCAAAGATGCATCATTCAATAATAGTGGAAATTGCTTAAAACTTCTTAAATTAATCTCCTGAGTGAATACAGTGACTGTGACCAATACAAGACTTTGTGAGAATGCAACATGAGGTGAAACTGCATAATTTGGACTTCATTGACTTTATATCTCATGAACATCTTAAATGTGTCTCCAAATGCAATCATGGCCGAGTATTTTCTGAGCTTTCTTCTGTAAATAGATTTTTTTCTTGCTAGGCTAAGAAACATAAGGGCCATTTGATGTTATTTGCATTTTTGGTGGAATGAAATTGTTCATAAAATTTGTTATAAAAAATCTGGGAGTCATTGGATACCAGCATAAACTTTGCATCTAACACCTAAGCACAATGTAAAAGCAGACTGCAACAGGACTCTATATCATGCATCATGTGCTAGCATCTTTCGTTTCCTTTTTAAACTTTTTCTTGTCACATCCAGCTGGAAGAAGAGTTCTAGATAGCTTATAGAGAGCACTTATGTGTCCTTCAGTTGGCCCTGATAAAAGGTATTATGGGAATGTGTTCTGAAATTGCTTTCTTAGAGAATGTTCGAGATTGATTTGATTTGATTTATTAAATTTTTACCCCGCCCTCCCAACCAGGGCTGGCTCAGGGCAGCTTACAAAAGCAGCATAAAATTACAGTAAAATTACAATAAGATACTTTAACAACAATATTAATAATAGACAATTCTGACTATTCATATTAAAACATATTAAAATGCTAGTATCGGTATCAATAATTCACAGCAGTTGTTATTACATGAGCTTTTTATTTGCAGTCGGCTCTTGCTCTTTTAGATCAACGTAGGCAGCTATCTCAGGCTATGAGTTGAATCCCAGGAGAACAAGGCTCTCCCACTTTAATAATTAGTGGTTAGTGGTGGCTGCGGCTCCAAAGGCCTGGTGGAAGAGCTCCATTTTACAGACCCTGCAAAATTGCAAAAGCTCCCACAGGGCCCTGGTCTCTTCTGGGAGCTCATTCCACCAGAGTGGAGCCACCACCGAAAAAGCCCTGGCCCTGGTTATTGATAGCCTGGCCCCCTTGAGGCTTGGGAGGGCCAGACTGTTCTGGGCCCCTGATCACAGTGCTCTCTGGGGTATGTGTGGGGAAAGGTGGTCCCTCAGGTATGTAGGACCCTGGCCATAAAGTGCTTTAAAGGTAAGAACCAGCACTTTGAAACGAATCCAGTATGCTATAGGCAGTCAGTGCAATGCCTTTAGCACTGGCTGGATGTGCTGTCAGATAGGGAGCCCCATTAAAAGCCTAGTCGTGTCTTTGGCAGCAGCTGCTCGATTTCGCAGTGGCTGTTACCTGGGCCACCATTGTTAAGGAGGCATCTAGGAGCACTCCCAAACTCCTAACCTCCAGTGCTGGCACCAGTGGGGCCCCATTGAAGGTTGGAAGTGGGATCCCTATCCTTGGACCACCCTGACTCAGGCACAGGACCTCTGTCTTCATCGGATTCAATGCATCCAGCTCAGCCTAAGCCAACTAGACATGGCTTGTAATGCCCAGTCTAGATCTTCCGGTTTGGAGATGGACTGACTCCCCTACAACAGATAGAGCTGGTGTCATCTGCATACTGGTGATATCCAAGCCTATGCCTCTGGGCAATTTGGGCAAGAACACGCATATAGATGTTGAAAAGCATTGGGGACAACACTACCCCTTGGGGCACTCCACATTCTCGTGGGTGCCTTTGGGACAGCTGATTCCCCAGTGCTACTCTTTGTCCCCGACCTCAGAGGAAGGAAGGAATCCACTGTAAGGATTCCAGTGTCAGTGAGGTAGTGGACCAGTATCTGATGGTCAACCATGTCGAATGCAGCTGACAGATCTAACAACAACAGTACTGTCAATCCGCCCTGATCTAGATGCCCCTGGAGGTCATCCATGAGGGTGACCAGTACTGTCTCTGTTCCATGGCCTAGGTGAAAGCCAGACTGGAAGGGGTCTAGAATGGAAGCATCATCCAAGAAGCCCTGTAACTGAGCTGCCACTGCCCTCTCTATTACCTTGCCCAAGTATGGCAAGTTGGAAACCGGCTGGTAGTTGGCCAATTCAGTCGGTCCAAGGGTGGCTGTTTCAAGAGAGAGTGCACCACTGCTTCCTTAAGTGCCTCCAGGAACAGCCCCTCCAAGAGGGACTTGCTGATGATTTCCTGCATGGCACCTCGAAACCCCTCATGGTCAGCTTTAATTAGCCATGAAGGGCACTGGTCAAGGGAGCACATGGTAGGATGTACAGTTAGGAGCAGTTTGTTGGCTTCCTCTAGGCTGAGCGGGCTGAAATGATCCATAACATGACTAGAAGATGTGTATGGAGGTTCGAGTTCACTCACTGTACCAACTGTGGCAGGGAGGTCGTGGTGGAATGACAAGACTTTATCTGCAAAATAGCTTGCAAAAGCCTCACAGCCAATATCTGATTCCCTAGCCTTTAGTCTGCTTTGTGGCAGAGCGGTAATAGACTGAATTGTTCTAAACAATATACATATGTAAGGTGACTGTCTCCAGGTGTGGCCTTGAGATCTCCCAGAATTACAACTGATGGCCAAATGACAGAGATCAGTTTCCCTGGAGAAACAAAACAGTAACAAAAGCTAAGCAAACAAAACAAAAAACTGAATGGTTCCTAAAATGAAATCATGTAGTTTCTTGAATGAGACCGGTACAGGAAATTTGACATCTAGTTAATACCACACCAAATGTGCCATCAAACTTTTCTGTGAAGGGGATAACATACAAAGGAAGGTTAGGTATGTGTGAAGGCTTACATGGGAGTGCGTGTTCATGCCTTCATAAGTCAAAAAGTTTTTACAGAAATAGATTCTTAACAATTGCAGATCTTAAAACACTGAAGAAATCTACAAGGCTCAGATAATAATATTGTGGCCCCATCCATAACAACAGACAAATAGCATTCAAAGATAGGCCTTTGTGGCATTCCAATACATTGACCTGCATAATACCATAACATGCATACCTTGATGAAAGACCAAGTTTTCCCAGGATGGGTTACACCAGGCATACCAGTTCAAGTTGGTGAAAGGCATTTTTAGATATGGATGCCCTGGGGCAGCGATCAAGAGTTGGGATGGCAACCCCCCCCCCCAGGCTGTGAACCTGCTCAACTGCAACCAAAACAACAAAATGTCCTCCATTCCAGTACCCAGTACTGAACCTTCCTTTTGTTTGGAATAAGCTTCTTTGGCTCTTTTCTAGCCCACTAGCAACTCCAAGCCCCTGCTGTTACATGTTTTTTTTCCCCCTGGATCAGCTTTTCTTTGTATATAGTAAATAACATATAGGACAAGATGGAACTTTACAGCAGTCCATAGCATAACTGCCATGAGAAAACACTAATTGTGGCAACCCTTAGGATAAGTGCCAAAGGACACAGCAAAATCTCTCTGCGGATTGTAGGGATGTGTATAATGGAACTCCCAAGGTGAAAATATACACAAAAATTGCTATTTTGGGTCATTACTTCAGTTTCCAGAACAGTATTAGAAATCCAGAATTATTACTGAAATGAAAATAGCCTTCCTGAAAATTCATGTTGTTTCATGTTCAGGTGCTTACCAAGCCAGCAAGAGCATGCACATGAGTTTGCTGTGGTTTTTTTGGTTCTACTTACTTATTCTCCTGTGAAACAGTATACTTCTTTTCAACTGGGTCTTGGCAAGGGAGGCACACAGAGTGCTCCTAGCTAATCACTTTTGCCAACTAGCCACAGACAAGGAATTTTTAAGGCAGCTGTTTTCTGGTTGCAGTGTGCATGGGCACAAATAAGCTACTTTAGGGGGACCTAGTAAAATTGGGCCGCTTTGCTGCATGCACTTGAGATCGGGGTAGTCTGGAGAGGAGAGAGAGGACTGCATTTCATGCAATTTTAGTGGTGTTCAATGACACAAAAACATGGCAGGGATTTCGAACCTGGATGGGTTACACCCTACCCAGAGTGAAGCAATCATGGTAAAACTTCCTCTTGAAGTCTAGATCTGAAAATAACAATTTTTGACCAGTGCACAGTCCTAGTGGATTGTGCAAAGAGAAATCAAAAGTTCTTACTTGAGAAGGAAACACATGTTTAAGAGAGATCAGAAATGTGTTACTATGTTTTAGTTAGTAGTGCATAAAGTTACCTTTACACTGCAATGCTAGGCAGAATCACATCCTTTTAAGAACACCAAAGTCGATGACTCTATTTAGGATTTTCATTGTTAAAGCAGTTGCACATTTAAACCAAAGGCCAGGGTTCTGATCAGCCATGAAATATACTCATGGCCAGCCAATCTCTTCTAGCCTAATTATCCTTAGTCGTCAAGACAAAGTAAGGTAAATCCTTGTGTATATTGCCAAACTTCTTGGAAAGGAAGGGGGGGGTACAAATGTAACAGAAATTTCTAGCCAACAGGCAAATGGAGGTTCGACTTCCAGGGTAGTGACATAAAAGACTACCTAGCAACAAATTACCCTAATTTTAGTCATAAAGGGTAGGTGAGCAGATTTCTCTGTGTGATTAGCTACATGGCTTAACTAGTCTCTTTTCTTCTTTTATGGCCCCCACATGCCCGTTCCGCCCTGCTGTGTGGGACACCGGTGTGGCCAGCAAAGGAGGATTACTTTATTGCCATCTCGATTGGTTTCAGTCTCTTATTTTTAGTAATCTTAACTATATATTAACTGTATTTTAAATGTCTATAATGCTGTAAATCGCCCGGACCCTGCTTGCAGGGTGGGCGACTCATAAGTAACAACAATAATAACAATGATATGGAGAAAAGTTACTGGAAACTAGGCAGTCAGTAGCAGGCTATGTCCTGCATTGCTTAATGTACAGTCCAAGAACCATTCTTCATGTAGTTGTTTGCCCTCTACATGAAGAAATTTGATGAAGGGCTATCCTATGCGGAATGACTCCATTCTTGGCTTGTTAGGGTTACCAGTATCCAGGAGACACCTGGAAACCTCCCAGAATTACAACTGATCTTCGTACTACAGAAATCAGTTCCTTTGGAGGAAATGGCATGCTTGGAGGATGAGCTTTGTGGTGTTCTATCCCACTGAAGTCCCTCCTTTCCCTAAACCCTGCCCTTCTCAGGCTTCACTCCCAATTCTCCTGGAATTTTCCAACCCTATAGCCTGTTGGCTGGAAACCCTATAGCCCATTCATGCAATTGGACTTGGACTGGAGTCACTGTGCTTAGGTTTGCAGTTGCATTGCAATTTTGCTTCATCCTGGCATGTATTGCAATACTTCATTGGCCTGTAAGACCGAAGAATTTATGTGCCCTGCAGATGAAACCAGTACAGTAAACTTTTGGACAATGCAAGACTTTAAGAAACAGGAACACAGTCTGCAGAATTTGGGGAGGGGGGTATTTGAAAAGGATTCTGCTCATTATGTAATGACGCAGATATCCTTATGGCCACACAAATGAGGTCATCAGCCTGCACTATAATGGAGGGAAGAGAAGGAAAGCAGAGACCTGAAATAAGAAGGCAGGGCATTTCTGTGCCTTCTATCAACATTCACTGGCAATATAAACCCTGACCTCATCTTTCTTCCTTGCAAACATTTCACCTGCCTAATTAATTCTCAGAAATTCACAAAAGCCTTCTTATCTTTGCAGCGTATCCCAGAAATCTCACTACAGGATCCTAAACCATGCCATTTACTAAATTTATGCACATAAATATAACATAAAGTAATCACATGCTATTATATATTCCCTTTGTTCCTTTATGTTGATACACTCTATACAAAAATATTTAATACACTTCTAAAAAGTACGATGCCAGTGATAAAGCCAGTTTACAGCTTCATAGATAATTTATGAAAGTTTTAACAGTGATCTTTAGTGTCATAACAATGTGACAATGTGAACATTCATGTTCGCATAGTGTCCACATACAATATGAATAGTGAATATTAATATGAAATGAGAATTTGAAAGTTTTTTTCCAAAAAAATAGAGTGCTGAAAGAAGTTACAATTGCAATTGTGTGTACTGTGCCATTAAATGCTGCTGCATTTTCCTTAAAGAGAATTGTTTTACATTTTAAACAACAAAAAAGATCTCTACAGATTCTAAATGCAAATGGATTTTTGTGAGTATATGGTTTAATTATAAGAACTCAATGATTTGATATTGATGGCATTTCAATCTATAGGTTAGTTTTTCAGCCAGAGGACGCAAATGGCTCTGGGTTTTGGTTTTTTTAAAAATGATAAGCTACAACAGAGCTCACACAATGTTATCTGTTAGGCAGAAGCAGTCACACCACAACCCAGAAACATGGTGGCCCAACAGACCTCCAGTGTCTGCCTGGGGCTGTATAATTATCATGACAGGAGTGCAGTTCAAGAAAATTTCAGGGCCCAATACATGGCTGGTAAATGCTATTCACCAAATCGATAGGCTGGTACTAGAACTAGGGGTGTCAAAGGCTTGTCAGGCCTCCATAGAGTTTCTGATGGTTCTTAGATCATTGGCAAGAAACCAGGCATTCTTTTGAAAGACTAGGCTCTAAAGGGCATGGTTTTGACTTATTAGCATCTCCAGGATAGTTAAAAGTCAAGGTGATATGTTGGAAACAAGCTGCATACAGCAATCAAATTCCCACTAAGTAAGTAAGACTCACAGAACTAAGGTTTCAAGTGCCAGAGCAGTAAGATGTGGGGTGTCACAGATCACAGCCTTCCCCAGTTGTAAATGGAGAGCTCTTTATTAGATATTATTTTGTGTCTACTACCTGTTTTGTGGGTTTTTTTAAAAAAAAACTGGCCATTATTGACAGTGCAAATGAGAATTTTATTTGCCTATAAACCATTACCCTTTCTGCTATTTGCCTGATGTGTGGCAGGAAAGATTCCTTGTGTGAAGCATACAGTCCCCAAGAAAGTCAACCAAACTGGAAGGCGGAAAAAAGTTACAGCCAGAATTGTGTTTCCCATTTGAACTGAAGGAAACTTTGTGTAGGGTCTTAGTAGAACTGAACATGAGTCAGCAGTGTGATGTAGTAGATAAAAAGGCAAATGTGATTTTGGGCTGCATCAACAGAAGTGTAGTGTCCATATCATGTGAAGTGATGGCATCACTTCACTCTGCTCTGGTTAGATCTCACCTAGAGTATGGTGTTCAGTTCTGGGCACCACAATTTAAGAAGGATATAGGCAAGCTGGAATGTCTCCAGAGGAGAGCAATGAAGGTGGCGAGGGGTCTGGAGACCAAGTCCTATGAGGAAAGGTTGAAGGAGCTCAGTATGTATACTCTAGAGAGGAGATCACTGAGAGGTGCTTTGATAGCCACCTTCTAGTACTTGAAGGCTGTCATATAGAGGATGGTGTGGAATTGTTTTCTGTTGCCTCAGATGGTCAAACCAGAAACAATGGGTTCACATTAAAATCAAAAAAGATTTTAGCTAAACTTGAGAAAGAACTTCCTGACAGAGTGGTTCCTCACTGTAACAGGCTTCCATGGGAGGTGGTGGGTTCTCCTTCGGAGATTTTTAAGCAGAGTCTACATGTCTATCTGACAGCAATGCTGATTCTGTGAACTTAGGCACAGCATGACAGGGAGGGCAGGAAGGGTTGAATCAGTACTTAGTTCTTGTGGCCCTTTCTTACATGTCCAGGGAAATGCTGGTAGCCACTTTGGGGTCAGGAAGCCATTTTCTCCAAGCCATTTTGGCCAGGGATCCTGGAAGTTTTTTAGCCATCTTCTGGGCATGGAACAGGGATCACTGGGGTGTGTGGGGGAGGTAGTTGTGAATTTCCTGTGTTGTGAAGGTGGTAGGACTAGATGACCCTGGAGTTCCCTTCCAATTCTATGATTCTATGAAATGAATAAATAAGAAATAACAATAGTTACATCCATCTAAACCCACTGACTTCAGTGGACTTAGAAAGATGTAACTCTGCTTAGGACTGCACTATAAAGCAGACAAATAGCTACAATAATATCATGTGTAATAGCTTTAGAATTAAAGCTAAAGTGCAATTTTTTAAAATGTGCAAAATATGCACATCTCGAAGCCCAGTCTGGGTGGGTGTTTTGGGGTTGTTGTCTTTTTTTGCTTGTTTGGTTTTTGTTAACAAGAGATCTCTGTCTACAACAGGTTTTCAGTGTACCTGGCTCTTAATATGAAGAAACTATTCCGCTCTACTCCAGAAATTTTCAAACCGACTTAAGGATAAAACTCTCCTTGTTATCACTGAGACAGATTGGGAATGAAGAAGTAAGGTGAGGACACCATCACCTTCCTCGAGATCTCTGGGTGCAAGACTGCAGTCGACTGCTTTGAAAAATGGAACTGTTATAAACTGAAAAAGACTCATGCCAAATAAAATATAGGCCAGAGGATTTATGGCGAGAGCTTAAGGAAGGGGCCTTGGAGTCTCCTATTTCTTAATGCTGCGTGTGTACTGGATTTGCCTTATTTATTTTTTTGCCACTGCAGCCTGTACATCAGCGTGGGGTCCTTATTTCTTGTGTTCTAATTGGTTTAGTGAAAGATACAGGCTAAGAAAGGATGTCATAATCTGGTCTTCCCTTCTTTCAAGGCATTTCACATTGTTCAACGTGCTACCATATGTCAAGTCTTCTGCTTAAAGGCGATGCTCCTTAGATAGCAAAGGATGGAAATATAAGGCCTGAGTATCCTACAAAGATTAAAATCCTTATGATTGACCCTGTGAAGTTCAATCGGCAGAGGTCTTTGTTCAGACGATCTCCGGTGTGATCATACTGTCAGATTCTACGTGACTTGAACCGTCTCCTCTTAATAGTTCATTTTTATTGCCTTTTCACCCATTCATATTTTTAATTGTCCAGTTCAAGAAAGTGGCATGTAGACTGAAAAGGCCGCTTTACAGCTTACCTGAATGTCAAAATTCTTTCCATCGGGAGCTGTCCTTTAAACTGAATGCAGTCCGATTTGGTTCTGGAGCTGGTATTTATTTAACATGCACAGTACATTGTCATTTATCTGACATCTGAATATTTGGGGAATATGAAAAATGTTAGATAATTAGAAGTTCAGATGAATGACACTGCCGGAATTACATGAAGGACCCGGCCAGTTTGGAGACTGGTTTCCTTCAGTGTCAGTCATTCATTTCTGTTCTGTTGTGGAGCAAAGTTACCTAAGCTAGAGTTCGTGAAGTCAGACAATTAAGTTCAAGCCACAAAGCCAGTGTTAACTCTTGATGATTAGGAAGCTGTATAAATGTGTAACCAAAAAGTAGAAGGATGCCTGACCTGGATAGCCCAGGCTAGTCTGATCCTGTCAGAGCTCGGAAGCTAAACAGGGCTGCTCCTGCCAAGTATTTAGATGGCAGACCTCAAGAAAATACCAGGGCTGGAAGGCAGAGGCATGCTATCAAGCCACTTCTCTGAATGTCCTCCATGTCCCAGTAGGAGTTGCCAGAGATTGCCATGACTTCCAGGCATGGGTACACATGCATGCATGTGTGCACACAAACACACAAATGCAAAAAATACTCCCCAAAATAGAAAGACCACTCCCCCACCCCCCAACAGACTTCAAATGCTTTTAATGCTTGGTGTAGTGGTTAAGTGGATGGACTCTAATCTGGGAGAACCTGGTTTGATTCCCCACTCCTCCACTTGCAGCTGCTGGATGACCTTGGGCAAGCCATAGATCTGTCAGAGCTGTTCTCTCAAGGACAGTTCTGGAAAGAGCTCTCTCAGCCCCACCTACCTCACAGGGAGTCTGTTGTGGAGGAAAAGGAGTTTGTAAACTGCTCTGACACTCCGAGTCAAGGGCAGGGTATAAATCCAATTTCCTCCTCCTCCTCCTCCTCTTCTTCTTGACATCCCCCAAAATTCAGTCAATTGATTTTTTTTTTTAATCAGTGCATTTAGTTTGTTAAATTCTTGCAGTGTAAAAACACTGGATCCCAGTCACAAAAAACTGGCAACCCCTATATGAAATTGTTAGCAATGAGGCAAAACCCCAGGAGTAAATACTGGAAGACGGTATGTGATTGGTCATTAGAAATGGTTAGGACCTTTGACTGCTTTCAATATGCTTGGGAATGCAAAGGTTGATACACAATATATAGGTGTATACCAGCTCTGCCATAGAACTAAATTCGGGGGGGGCGAATTCTTACAGTATCACTCCATGCAGGATCTTGCTATATTGGTAGAGAATTTGGAGTGACATAATCATAAGGTTCGAGATGAGGACAGACAACATGTAAAACAACATCAGAGGCTCGGGACATCACACAAGGGTGCTGCGTTTGGAGCAGAACCTTGTTATTTATTCTGAAACTTTATTAACAAAACCCAAATCCCTCTGATATAACAAGACAGATCCATATGCAGATGAAGGACTCCCTATATACCATCAGTGCAAATGTGCATCAGGATGTGCTCAGTTACCTACATCATGGACATTTCTTTCAGGCCCATTTCCATAGGTGACCCTGGTGAGAGAATACCCTGCCCCATCCTGTGGTTTTATTTCTGTTCGGTTTAAAATGAGTCACACTGTACAACTTGAGAGCCACAAGCTAAACATCAACAATGCAATGCAACTTGCCAGATGCTTTTTGCATCCCCTCTGTACATTTTTGCACTCTAAGTTGTAGTTTTAGTAGTCTCTGAGTTTTGCACCAGCAAGATAAACTACCCAGGCATTCACTTACTGGCATTCATGGTAGCTCATTTGAATGATGCATCTGTCTGTGCCAGCCTTAATGTGAGGCAACTGGAAGTGATTCTGTGCTTGATACTCAGGTGATTTTAAGGACCCAGTCATGACCCTGGGACACAAAGTGCCTTCTTCTCTGATCTGATGATTTACAGGGTCATTGGAAACAGAGCTACACCCTTCTAAACCCATTGGCTTCCATGGACTTGGGCGTAGCTCTCCTTCAGATTGTACTGCCCGTCTACTGATGCAAACTGCAATATGTGCAGTTTAATTCACCAAGGCACAACCTGCCCACGGAAGCACAAATGGCTAGTGTGAAGGAACACAGCTGCCGGGTGTTCAAGCTGGACTTTCAGCTAAAATATTGAGGTGTTCCAAGAAGAGGCTTGACTTGTGTGTAAATTAGCAGTCTGGTCACTGTAAATAAAAATGGCAGTTGTGTTCTCAGCATCCCTATATCTCTATCCTCCATGGGATTAAGTTCTCAGGGACTGTAGACCCTCGCCACCAAGGGTCTTCCCAACTAGAGCCAGTTTGGTGTAGTGGTTAAGTGTGTGGACTCTTATCTGGGAGAACCGGGTTTGATTCCCCACTCCTCCACTTGCACCTGCTGATGTGACCTTGGGTCAGTCACAAGCTCTGGCACAGCTGTTCTCTCAAGGACAGTTTCTGTCAGAAGTTCTCTCAGCCCCACCTACCTCACAGGGTGTCTGTTGTGGGGAGGGGAAGGGAAAGGAGTTTGTAAGCCGCTCTGAGACGCCTTTGGGCAGTGAAGGGCGGGGTATAAATCCAAACTCTTCTTCTTCTTCTTCTAAATTTCAGACAGGCAGAAGAAAATCTCTCTCTTTTACAGGCTATTAAGATTGCACATGGAGGCAAGCACATGGAGGTATGGGAAGGTTAACTATTTCCGTGTTTTCCCACCACTGGGGTGTTTATGAAGATGTGAATTGGGTGAGGGGGCACTAACACCCACCCTCATACATATTAACCATGAGTCAGATCGATTCATTTCAGCACGTATCTCCCAGCCCACTTATTGGTATCAATCAGGGAGTGAAAAGGCCAGTAGCACCTTTAAGACTATCAAACCTTATTGTAGCATAAGCTTTTGAGAAACACAGCTCTCTTCGTCAGATGCCTCTGTGGCTCATGCTACAATAAAGTTTGGTAGTCTTAAAGGTGCTACTGGGCTTTTTACTATTTTGCAGCAACAGACTAACACGGCTAATTCTTCTGGATCTATGATCAAGGAGTGGGCAGGCTTGCTTGGAGAAAATTAACTGCTTCAGGAAGAAAGATAAGACACACTTTTTCTCCCTTGATCTGTATGCTCCTTTTGTAAAATGTATACACCTATTCTCTGCCTCCATTTTACTTGGGTCCATAATTAAGTACCTTCAAGAGTTCTTAGGTAGGAGTTCTCTCATCTTACCTTGCTCTCAAGTATCAGTGATCCTGAACTTTTGCTTAGAGCCTCAGAATTACTAACACTTCCCTGCCTGCTTCTTCTTCCCTTCTGCTGTTGTGACATTGGAAGCCTAACAGATTCTACACTGCAATGTATAAGTCTGTCTGATATTAGGAAAGAGAATAGGGTTGCCATGTCCAGGTTGGAAAATACTTGGAGACTTTGGGGGTGGATCCAGGAGAGGGTGGGGTTTAAGGAGGAGAGAGGCCTCAGCATGGTACAATGCCACAGATCTGACCCTTCAAAGCAACCATTTTCTCCAGGGGAGCTGATCTCTATCAGCTGGAGATCAGTCGTAAAAGCGGGAGATCCCCAGGCCCCACCTGGAGGCTGGCAAACCTAAAAGAGAAGGAAGACTGCAGCTTGCAATCTGACTGTCTCTCCAAGTGGTATGGCAGCCCTCCCTCCCTTACCGTGAATGCAAGCAAAGCTGTTGCTTCTAACTTGAAATGCTAGGTTTGCAATAGGCTGTGGGAGGGGGAAATTATGGTTACTCTGGCCTTTAGGAATAGGAACAGACCCCCACTCTTGCTCTGTCCTTCCCTGTCCAGCTAGTCTTCCCAGCACTGGGGTTAGCTCTGCTGGCACCCCTCACTTTTGCCAGGTTCCTGCCCCAGTCTCTGGCCTCAGCCAGGCTTCTTGCTTGCCCCCACACCCACCTCCATTCCAGCATTTTGCCCAGCCTCTTGGGCTCCACAGCCACCTCCTGCATCTTCAGCCCATTCTCTGGCTCCATTCCTGCTACTGCCATCTTTCTCTAGCTGCCAGGTTTTAAAGCTCCTCTCTGGCAGGACAGGCCCTACTCTCCTGGCAGCAATGGGGCACCCTTTTAAAAAAAGTTCTGGTGAGGCTTTTTTTTTAATTATTATTATTAGTTCTGCTGAGCAATCGGAGGTGTCCTGCTGTGGCTCAGGTACCACGGGCTGTGCTGACAGCCACCACAGCCATTGACTTCAAGTGGCGTATTTTCCTTTGCCGATTATCCGACTCAGGTCCTGGTGCTGAAGGAGTTTGGTTAAAGAGCAGCCACTGTTATATTGGAGGAGAGAAAGAGAACTCCCCATGCTGGTGAATCACTAATGCTACTAGATCAGTGGTGGACAGCCACAGCTTGTGAACAGCCACATTTGCAATGACCATCAACCACAAAAGCCACATTTATTTCCATCCCTGGAATGCCCTGTATCCCAGGGAAGCTCACATCTTATCTGTTCCTCTGGCAGGAGCTGAACCACATGCCAAGCACAAGCCCCACATGGAGTAGGTGCCATGCTGAGGAACAATGCTCAGAAGATCCATTGGTGACATGTAGGGTTGCCAGGTCTGGGTTGGAAAATACCTGGAGACTTTGGGGGTGGATCCGGGAGACGGCAGGGTTGGGTAGGGGAGGGGCCTCAGCATGGTACAAAGCAGCCATTTCCTCCAAGATAGCTGATCTCTGTCAGCTGGGGATCAGTTGTAAAAGTGGGAGGTCTCCAGGCTCCACCTGGAGGCTGGCAACTCTAGTGACATGTCAAAGAGCCACATGTGGCTCCCAAGTTACTGAGTATCACCGGACTAGATAAAGAACTGTGTCAACTGGGAACAGCTCTTTGCAGTGTGAACATGAGCTACGTATTCTGATTGACCAGCATACATGTCGAGCACATATCTGCTGTGTCATTCACTCCTCTCACCATCCCAGGGAAACAGAAACTTGAAGATAGAATGGAGAAATTGATTTTGAAAGCAGAGTTCACAGCTATTGTGCCTACTTAAATTGGCTAGTACTGGCCTAAAGTTGGAAGAAATTTCTTTTGGATCTGTTATCCTCCAGAAGTTAATAAACAGAGCATGCTTATTTGATTTGATTAATTATTATCCAAATGCCCACATTTATGGCTTTCCTTCCAACAACTGGATGCTTCTTAATTTGCAAGCTTCTGCCTTTTTCTGTTTTAAAATTTCCAGTTCATGCAACCTGAGTGTACAAGAGTTCTGTTTGTTTTTGTTTTTTTATGATCTTCAGCGGGAAAATGGCAAAGTATCAAAAAGAATTTATTGACCAGTATGCCGTGTTTAATTTCCATAATTTACACACACACAAAGCAAGTTGGTCTGTTTGATTTAATGCCATCAGACATGTAAGGTTACATGAAATAAATGGCTAATTGGGTTAATTTAATAGCAGGTTAAATCTTTCTTTCACTTTGAACTAGAGAACTTTCAGAAGTCTGTAGTGTTCATGTGGCCTCAGAAATCTTAGGCAAAGCTTCTTAATAAAATCTATATGTATATACAGCATTCCTACAGTTGGGTTTATGGTGGGAGTTTCTGGCATGCATCCAATTCACCACATGAAAATCTAAGCTGCCTGTATAAGTGCAGAATTTAGCATGGGTTCTTAAGGTTTTGCTTGGCACTGGGCCAAAGATGTTATATATTTAGCTGGGAAAATTGCCGAAGAGTTAATTGAGAGGAAAACACTAATATACATCCTCCCCCTGCATCCAAAAGGGAGGGAAAATGCTATGGATATGCATACATTGCTGATCCTTGATAAGAGCCCAGGCATACCATCAAAGATTACCAAGAAACCGATCCTAAAATTGGCTAGCCAGTTAAATGAAACACTGAAATGACTGGTGTTATTGTTCCCTTTTATGTCTTTCTAGCCTTCCTTATTACAACTTTCTTGAATGATCCCACAGCTACAGGAAGGAGGCAATGCCAGTGTCGGGATCTGACCTCTTTGGGCAGCTGCCAGGCCTCTGCGCCCCAGGAGAAATTTGTGCAGTTCCGAATCAGTAGTCAAACAAAGAAAGATGTTAAGGAGTAGAGACATTTCTTTATTTGACAAAACCATTCCAACACATATCATTTTCCCCCCTCAAACTGTCTTGGCCTTCAGTCTGGACTTGATTCCTGCAGGCTTTACGCAGTAATTGTGAGTCCGGCTACTGAAAGTGAGGAGGGCACTTCATTCTGTATGTAAGTTCTAAGGCACTTTCATACTTGAAAACTCCCATGTTATGTTTACAAAGCTACAGATGTGCTAAATTGAAGGAAGGAAAAGCTATGGCTTAAATCGAAACATACATTTCCATGCATGCAAAGACTTCCACCTACACATTTTTCCTGCCTCCCTTCTTCTGTATAATACAATATCCCCGTAAATCTGTTTCTGGAGGAGAGGGATTCCCCAGACACACTATTTTAGAGGACATTTGGGGAGGGTGGGAAAATCACACTGCACAGGAAGAGGTCCTTGCACTAGACTGGAGTCAACCCATTGGTTATTCAGTGAAAAAAGACATCTGCCCCTAAAGCACGTGTACATAAGAACATAAGAACATAAGAGAAGCCAATGTTGGATCAGGCCAATGGCATATCCAGTCCAACACTCTGTCACACAGTGGCCAAAAATACCAGGAGGTCCATCAGTGGGGCCAGGACACTAGAAGCCCTCCCACTGTTGCCCCCCGCCCCCCTCAAGCACCAAGAACACAGTGCATCACTAGTCCCAGACTGAGAGTTCCTATCTATACCTTGTGGCTAATAGCCACTCTTGGACCTCTGCTCCATATCCTTATTCTAATTCCAGACTTTTTTTTTCTGTGCGGATAACTATTCCCTCCAACAGGGGCCTCACTCTCCCCCAACAGCTTTTCCTGCATAGTCAGTAGACTTCCTGGGTTTGTAGAAAAATCCAAACAGTGAGGAAATCCCTTCAGGAATGGTTGAATTCCCCCAAAAAGCCTTTTGAAATGGCCTCTGCAGGGACCTGACTCCAGGCAGCAACGGTGAGAGATTAGAACGTTGGGGGGGGGAGAGAGGAGGCTTCTATCTAACTGGCCCTGTCAGTCAAAGGGGGTGGGGGGAAGGGCCCTTTCTTTCCAGGCCTCTTTCGGCCTTGGAGGGAGGGGGAGGGAGGGAGGGAGGGGCCTTGGGGCCAGGCTGGGGGATTCCTAGAGGTTTTGGGGTGGAGTGCAAGGAGGGCAGGATTTGGGGAAGGGAGAGGCCTCAGCTGGGCATCATGCCACAGAATCCACCCTCCAAAGCAGCCATTTTCTCCAGGGAGACAGATCTCTGTTGTTCACAGATCTCTGGAGTTCACTCTCCAGGCCCCACTTGGAGGTTGCCAACCCTAGGCCTGGCAGCAGTATAGGGTTGCCAGGCACTGGCAGGGGATGGGGTAGTGGGGTTGCCAGCTCCAGGTCTGGAAACTCCTGGAGATCTGGGGATGGAGCCTGGGGAGGACAGGGACCTCAGTGGGGTACAATGCCCTAGAGTCCACCCTCCAAAGCATCCATTTTCTCGAGGGGAAGTTATCTCAGTAGTCTGGAGCTGAGCAGTAATTCCAGGGGATCCCCAGATCCCACCTGGAGGCTGGCATCCCTAGGCAGCACCCTCTGGGTGACTTGATACCACCTAATTTGCATGACTCAACTTGGCCTGGCTGCTTGCTGCTGTTCAGCAGCCACCCTATGAAAGCCAGCAGTGATGCAGCAGTTAGAGCCTCAGAGTAGAGTCTGCAAGACTTGTTGAAATATACATATATGGTGGGGGAAAGAAACACGGCCTCAGCAGACAGGCACCTCCTTTCACTGAGGTAGGTCTCTTTCATTGTTTTGGTGTTTTGATTGGTTCCTAGATCTCATTCCAGCTCCTAACAATACTGGCATCATTCACATTGTGAGACTGTGACTCAAGTACCTCAAACTGGAAGGAGAAAAAAGTCCTTTTCTATTCAAATTTGAAGACCCTCCTCAGGTTCTTGCCTAGCTTCTAAAAGGTGAGCAGCTAATCCCACATGTGCGGGTTCTCAAGCGCATTCAGCAGCAAAGCCCAACCTGATTCATGGTCAAATGTATTGTGACGTTAGGCCCTTTTGCCCATAGGACAGCAGCTCCTCCAGCTCCCCAGGTTCAGATCCCCATATTGCGGTGGAAGCTGACTGGGTGATTTTGGACCAGTCACATACTTTCAGCCTAACCAACCTCACAGGGTTGTTGTGCAGATAAAAAAGGAGGTGAGAATAATGTAAGCTGCTTTGGTCCCCTCTGTGGAGAAAGACTATAATTTTCCTTGGTAGAAGCTGTGGGGGAGGGGTGTGGAGACAAAAAGCTGAAGACAGATAAAGGCAGATAAAGGTTAAGTTGGCTGTTGGGTGGGAAGGAAATAGGGTTGCCAACTCTGGATTGGGAAACTCCTGGACATTTAAGGGGTGGATCCTGGGGATGGTGGGATTTGAGGAGGGGAGGAACTTCAGACCAGTATAATGCCATAGACTCCACCCTCCAAACCAGCCATTTCCTCCATGAGAACTACCATTGCCAGCCTCTGGGTGAGGGCTGAAGATCACCCAGAATTACAACTGTTGTCCGGGTGACAGAGATCAGTCCCCCTGGATAAAATGGCTGCTTTGGAGGGTTGAGTCTATGGCTCCACCCCCAGAAGGGAGAAAGAGTGTGAGATAGGTAAGGGTAGAGGGGAGGAAGCAAAGGTGTGAGGAATGGGATGACCATCCCGCAAGTTTCTTGCGGGTCTCCACTTGTGTTTATCTAATTCTCTTTTGAAGCCGTCCATGCTTGTAGCCGCCACCACCTCCTGTGGCAGTGAATTCCACTCTTTGGGTGAAGAAGTACTTCCTTTTATCTGTTCTTTTTTAAAATTAAATTTTTATTAATTTACAAGTTATTTACAAGCTTTTTTACAACAAAAGGAATAAATTTAACATTCTTTAATAATGATCTATTACAAGTTGCCACCTCTATTCTGCTTCTATCTTATTTGTATATAATAATCATTAATTGAGTCTGATAGAGATTGGCGTGCCTGAATAAATATTTCTGCCTCTCAAAATTACTCCAGTTCCAGTGCTTTATTTATAAATCCTATTTCCCATTATTTCCCTTATAACTATTTGAGTAATGTTTTGTTATGCTTATGCTTATAACTATATATATTCTGTACATATTTCATTTCCAAATTTATATTATGAGATAAAATAAAATAAAATAGAAAGAAAAAAATATATTGCACCATTTCATTACTCTGTTGTCTTAGTATCTTTTCCTATCATTGTGTTGTTCTTCTTTAACTGGAGCTCTTCTAATCAGCGTTCCCTCTCACCAGGACACCAGGACAGTTCTGAAGAAGACACAAAGTGTGAGTCTTGCCCATTGGGGAGGTGGGGGTATGTGTCCCATTAGCCCTTCTCACATGCTCCTCTGCACTTTATATTCTGGGCCAGTTGTTTAAAGTGGCAACAAGGTCCTTGTTTAAATCAAAGTTCAGGGAAATTCCACAAAATTTTACTTTAGTTTCCCATGATTTAATTTCTAACAGCATTAGCTTACTTTTCATCCATCCTTCAAAAGTTTTCAATTCAGCTATTTCTTTAGAGGTTTTTTTGCATACCAGTAACCGCTGTCTCCGCCTTTGCCTGTGTATCTAATAACTTTTTGTTAACTTCATCCAATTTATTCATAATAGGAGTGATGCTGTTTCTTATCTCTTCTTTTAAGTCTTGTTTTAAGTCTGTAAGCATCTCCTGTAAATGCTTTATAGTTAAGGAGTCTTCTCTTTTCCTTTTACTTGCCTGGGCTTCTTCTTCCTCCATTTCCAATGCGGGGGGAGTCTCCGTCAGAAGAGTCTTGGTTTTCTTGCGGTGCTCTAGAAATCAGTTTAAAGGGGTTCTTGCCCTCTTTTGGTCCCTTGATTTTCCCCATAATTTTGGTAGAGCTATAATGTTTGAATTGTAGTCTGGGTTTTTTAAAAATTTTAATTATTTTGTAGGAGCTCGACATGGAGGCAGTGTCAGATGCGACTGCGCAGCTCCGCTGTCGCTCCACCCCCCTTTTATCTGTTCTAATCCAACTGCTCAGCTATATCATTGAGTGCCCACAAGTTTTTGTACGGTGAGAAAGGGAGAAAAGTACTTCTTTCTCTTTCTGCTCTATCCCATGCATAATCTTGTAAACCTCGATCATGTCATGTGAAAATTCACAAGGAAACTGCAGACATGAACAGAAGCAGTGTTGAGCAAGCAAATAAGAGTGTTTACCTCAAATATCCCCACCGCTACAGTTCCATCAACAGTCACAACCAAGCAGTAATAATTTTGTTTCTGATCTGCCCCCTCCCCCTTAATACCCAGCCTCTCTTCTGTCAGGGGTATGTACAAGGTTCTCATCCTCCAACTTCTGTTCCAGATTTTAGTGATTTCAGGTTTTTCATTCCTGTAGTTTTTGACCCCCTAATACCCATTATGATTTTGCTTCTCCCTTACACAATTCAAACTAATGACTCTTTACAATCATTTTCTGTACCTTTGGACCATCCCCCCCCCTTGTAAAATGTAGGTAGTTATCAATACCATTTATGCATTAATAAGTTAGCATGATGCACGTATAAATGGAATATATTAGCAATATGAATACTAGAGTTGTGTAATTATTTTGTTATTGATTATAATAATTACAAAAATTAGTTGTCTCTTAATTAATGTAATACAAAAACAGAAGAAATCTCCCATATAAATAGTCTACAGCAACAAAAACATCATTTTCTGTCGTTTCATTCTGGCATATTTCATTATTATACTTTCTGCTTCTTTTGGTTACACTTTTACAGGGCAGACTGCATATTCCTAACATGTGCATAGAGAGAGCACAGTGTTCCCTGGGGGAAGGGTAGAAGGGCTCTGGTCCCTCTTGGTTGACTGTAAGGTGTTGCCACAAGGATTACATATGTGTGTGAGGTATTCCAATCTCTCCTTCCAATGCCTGCCTTGCTGTTCCAATTCTTTCCATTCTTCACTCCCCTGCTTGCATTCTGCTCCCCAAGCCTTATCTCCTGTCCAACAAGCAAATCTACTGCAAGATTCTCCAGTGGCTGCCTGCGTGCCCAGATGCCTTGCCCTCCTGGTGCCAGAAAATGCTCTTGCTGAGAAAGTCTGCCTCTTCCTTCTGCTACCATTCTTCAAGCTTAGTGTTTGCAGTACTGTCTGTGTTACTGTTTGGAGCCATAACTATCAATTCTCCCATTGACTTTAATGTTAAACATGGGTGCCATTCTCTGCCTCAGACAAGGGCCCCTTTATTCTATATTTGGCCATGTGGGTATTAAAATGCCTATGAGTTTTGTCCAATTTGTTTGGAAAACCATGAAGGTACAGATACAAGAAAAGAGGGGAGGATCTTCTATTGAAACTGTTGGGAAATAATGAAATCGAATTATGAAAAACAAAACAGTAATAATGAAATAAAACCACCCAAAAACAAAGCAATCCCTTTTGGAATTAACAACAAAACAAACTCCCATACACATAAAAATTGTGCAAAAATGTTTTCATAATTCAAATGAAGCTACCAAATCAACAGCAAAAAGGTAAGTTTCAAAACCATTGACAAAAATGTAAACATATATAAAAGCAGGGCTATTTTGGGGCAGGAACGCACAGGAACGGAGTTCTGGCTGGCTCCTGAGTTAGCCACGCCCAGAAGGAACTCATTAGCATAATAGGCCACACTCAACAGCAGAAACTCATTAGGACTGGCTACATTAGGGCTGTGTGGCCTCACATGCAAAGGAGTTCCTGCCAGTGTTCCCTCTAAGCTGAGTTAGTGTGAGCTAGCTCACAGTTTTTTAGCCTCCAGCTCACAATTTTTTGTCTTAGCTCAGGACGGGTGGCTCCAGAGCAAACTAATATATGCAGTAGCCAAATGGCTTGCTCGCAACTTTAATGCCAGTAGCTCACAAAGTAGAATTTTTGCTCACAAGACTCCACAGCTTAGAGGGAACACTGGTTCCTGCTACCAAAAAAAGTCCTGGGTTTTGACAACAAACAAAGTAAACAGAATAAGAAGCAAAAGGTGGGTGTGGCTGGATGACCCACACTTCTGGTAGCATGGGGGTGTGGCCTAATATGCTAATGAGCTGTGCTGTCAGGGGTGTGGCCTATTATGCTAATGAGTTCCTGCTGAGCTTTTTCTACAAAAAAAAGCCCTGTATAAAAGGAAGCAAAATAAAGAATATTCATTGCACCATACTGAGTGTTGGTGTTCCAAAATACCTGATTTTATTTGCAAAGTGGAACTGGTGCTTTAGGAATCATCAATTCTTCCTTCTTTATTGACAATTTTATACTAAGTACTTGTCATACATTTTCAACATAGACAAAATACTAAACAAAATGCTATTCTGTTGAGTGATGTCTGTGTAATAACAGCTCATTCAAGAGTAAGGATGAATATTAAATACTTCTGCGCATGCACCTACAAAGACCAGCTTTCAGTTATATGGGGTTGCCAGCCTCCAGGTGAGACCTGGGGATCCCCTAGAATTACAGCTCATTTCTAGTCTGCAGAGATCAGGTTCCTTGGACAAAATGGATGCTTTGGAGGGTGGGCCACTGAGGTACCTATCCTCCCCAAGCTCCACTCCCAAATCCCCACAAGGTTCCCAACTCAGAACTGGCAACCCTTCCCCTTCACCCCCTGCCAGTGGCCAGGGAGGACCTGGCAAACCCTAGGTCCCTCCCCTCTCCAAACCCCACCCCCTCCAAGTTCCACCCCCAAAATCTCCAAGTATTTCCCAACATGGAGCTGGTAGCCCTAAACATATAACATCTGGAAATGAACATTCCAAAATGCTCCAGTGCCTGATTCTTCTCAGTAGAATAGCTCAAAAAAAGGAAGGCCTTCTCTTCCATGCTGTCTTCCAGAGATGAAATAGCCAGGGCAACCCTGTTTGCCCCACATTTACTGACTGCAGTGGGCAAGCAGCCTTTCCCATGGCCATTTCTGCTCAGAAAAATGGTGCAGGACAGAAGGCTGAGTCTCCGCATCCTCCATGCCATGATCCTAACTCAAGCTGGATTCCAGAGGGTTTGGGAAAGTTAATTCCACTAACCCCACTTGTGTCACATGTATCATCTAGTTTGGCCCTAATTGTGAGATAACATTAAAGACTTTTTGTGAACGTACCCATGAAACACGCAGATCCAACTGAATACCGAACAGTGCATATGCAGAATCTTATTTTACATTCCAACTTGTACAAGAACTTGTCAGGAAAATTAAACTGGTTTACCTCATTTTGGCGCCAAGTCTCTGTAATATTTATCTTACGTACTGTGTTTGATTTACATTGACTGTATTGAAATCTGAAAACCTATGGTGTCCCATTTAAAACGGAACCTTGTTTAATGAAATAAGGCAAATTGACAGATTCAGCCTAATGCTCTAAAGAATATATGTGGATTTAAATCTCATCCAACATGATTACTTTGGAACCTGCGGACAAGGGAGCCATTTTATTTTATTCCCATCACCCACTGCATGCCTCTGGCTCCTGGTGATGCTGTTCTAGGGGGCATTTTGGGGAGCATTTGCAGCTCAAGGGGAAGGGGGGTGTCAAGGAAGTACCAATCCATTGATGGGCATCACTTCTGTCAATGGAGCTATACCATAGGAGATATCCACTGTTTATTGCTAATACATGAAACTTGCTAAATGATAGCACAGATTCTATTTCTAGGCTACAGCTAGCCCTAAATAAAAATTCGAATACTCGAAAAGGCAACAGAGCTCCCTCATCCCAATGTCCTACACCTTGTGAGACTTGGTTTGCTGTGTGCTAGAACGTTACCCTCCATCATGAAATAAACTTCACACCCTGAAGGTCTACCTCACCCTGTGTGAAGCTGTACTCCAATTATTTATTTGTTTGTTTGTTAAATTATTCTCATCTTGTCAGTTGTTACGCAGAAGCTACAATTCATGCAGAATGCAGCAACTGGATTCTCAATAGTGATTAAGCATTTTGAACATATTGTCCTAAGTTTAAGCTCACTACATTGGCTACCAGTTTGCTTCCATGCTCAATTCAAGGTCCAGGTATTAACCTTTAAAGCCCTTTGCAGCTCAGAATATCTGTGGGATCATCTCCACCCATACGTGCTCATAAGACAGCTCCAGTCAACAGATGACAGATTCATAGTTCTTCCACTCTGGTCAGTGATAACGGTTTCCAGGGGTGGTCTTTGTGATTCTGGTCCCTGGGCAAAAATCCAGAATATGGCCCCAGAATCACTGCCACACAAACTTCACTTGGGGCCAAGTAGGGGGTGTGTCTCACCCCATGTGGTTGGGAACTGCAGCTACTGCTGGAAGCTGGCTGCCTAGAACAAAGCAGGTACAAGTGGTGGGAGGGGCCTGCTTTTTTTCTTTCTCCCCCTCCCAGGGGGAAGTCCCTCCCCTCCTGTGCACAGCCTGGTGTAGCTGCCCCTTTTGGCTAAGACTCTCCCAGTTTCTACTTAGACTGGCACTTTCTCAGTGGGCACATCTATGCTGAGGAGGTGAGGAAGGCCCCAACACTGCAGAGTTTTGGAGGCTCTAACCGAATTGGCATTTGTCTTTCCCACCAGTGTCCCAGCCTTTTGATGCCATCTTCAAAAAAGCTGTCCTCATGTGGTGTTGTTTTCACACCTCAACAGTGCTAACATACTTTCACACATCCACATATGTTTATCGTCCTTTCGGGGCCACTCCACTGTCATCGCACCACTTTAAAAGAATCTTCTCCAAACAACATTCAAACAAGGATAAAGACGGTGTCACAGCAGCACGCAACTTATTTAAAAATGCAAATGCAGATTCATCCTCTGTAAAATGGAGCTCTTCTAACATTCTTTCAGTGGCACGTGGGTAGAAGCTGCATTTTGTTTTCTTTTAGTTGTATTTCTTGATTGCTTATACTTTTTAAAGTTTGATGTAAGCTGCTTTGAGTGCCAGAAGAATGTGTATATATATATATATGTGTGTGTGTGTATGTATGTATATGTTTGTATGTATACAAACACTTGGATATGTTTAATACTTTTATTATGTGGATTTGTTATATTCTGCCAGTTGTTCTTTAGTTAGAAGTCACAAGTGTTTGAAAATAGATAGTATATAAATGATTAAATAAATAAATACCCCATTGTTTTGACAACTGGATATAAAAATACCACAATTTCAGGCTTCTCTAATGATCAATATTTCTTGGATAGACATATATCAAATCTGATCTCTCTGTATTACATTCCTTTCCTCTCATGTTGAGGGAGAAATTAACAAGTATCCAGTTCATCTTTCACATTGGTTTGTCTTACTTGACTAGAAATACCTTAAACCATTCTGGTACCATTTGAATCCTCTGTTTTATTCATTTTTGATCATTTATATTTATTTATTTATTTATTCACATTTATAGCCTGCCCTTCATGGAAGCAGGCTCAGGGTCGGTAACATTTCATTTATACAAATATATTAGCTAATACAATAAAATTACATTTAAAACATCATAAATATTAAAATGGTGGTCACAGCAGATAGCAAAGAGATTTTCTGGTTATGGGAGGTTCCTGGCTATAGCCAGTAGTTGTTAACAGAGTGACAGATACCTCAGGGAGGCCATATATGGACATCCGCTGCCTCAGCCAAAGGCCTGCTGTTCTCCTGCTGTTCTCATCAGAGGAGAACCTACAACTGCTTACAACATTCTTCCCTTTTCCAATTTATTCCCATAATAATCCTGTGTGGTAGGTAGAATGAGGATTTGAATACAGATCCTAGTTTCACACTCTTCTACATTGACTAAAGTCAAGGGACTTCACAGGGTGTAAGTTTGTACAGGATGACACTTAGGCCTTTTTTAAAAAGAATTTTATCAGGTTGGAAGAAATGTCTGTGTGAGCAATAAGGAAGTTGTCTCTTGTTGAGATGTCATGTCAGTTAGGAGTTGCTCTAGGAGATCATTATAAAGGAGAGATAAACAAACCTCTCCCTTTCAGATGTCTAAAATTTATTTATTTATTTTATTAAACATTTATACCCCACTTTTCCCAGTGGTTCAAGGCAGCTTTTAGTAATCAGAACTGTGTATAAAATCAGTATTTCTTTATTTACATCATGCTATTCTCTCCAAAAGGATGACCAAAATCAGCTTGCATATAAATATGCCACAGAGCTATAATAAAACAAGATATTATTGATATTATTCTTTTCATGGAGCCAAGAGAACACCACCACCCAGCCAGCCAGCCGGAAACCACAGCAATGTGGTGGAGAATATCTTTAATGTTTCTGTTACCCAAGTAGCAGAACAGATAGGGTGATTCCGCACTAACAGTTTACTTTCCTTTCCCTCCTGGTCTAATCGGCCCGATTCTATGCGGGTATTACGTAATCTGACCTGGGTTTGTCCCAGGTTTTCATTTCCGCATGTCACCTTGCTCTGGATCTAATGGTCCCTCCCCTTCTGTTTCGCCTCCTTTATTTTTTTGAATGGAGGCGGGGTTGCATCCACCCAGTGGTGTGATCCATGCATACGTGGGTGGGTGTGTTATGACATATCCACCCACAAAAAAACAAATTTGTGCGTGTGCTCAAGAGAAGCCATCAATTTGCAGAAGGGAGCTCAGAAGATTGGGGCTGGCTTGATGCTCTAGTTCTGTTCCAGAGAGGGACAGCCAGCCAGCACCGAGTCCGCCGAGATGGGAGCCCTGCCACGGCACTGGCCCTTTCCAAGCCAGCCACACTGCATTTCCCCAGATCAGCATGAGCCCAAGGCCTTAGGGGGAGGGGGGACCCAGAGACTCCAACAAGTAAACACACGCACCTCCCTCTGCCCCTGGGCCAGGCACCCTCCCTCTTGCATCCACTCCCTTCCCAGGGCAGGGCGTAAACCACACTCCTCTGTATCCAGGTCTGGCTGTATTCAACCCCTTTTGTGTTGTTTCGAAGTCCAATCATTTCCCTGCACCCGAGGAATTACCTTCTCACCTTGCAAGAGTGACTGGGATTTTTGTAGGCAATGGAATAAAAGGAGGTACACAACATGATTACGACACAAGCCCACATACACAAATAACTCCTTAGTAAAAGAAAACACCTGACTTCATTTATTTGTATATTTCCAAACAGATGTGTGTGTGTATAATGCCCAAAGGAAATGCAAGGACAAAGGCAGAGGTGCGTAGTGGGGGAGGTTGCAGGAAGGGAAGTAAAGGGGAGGGAAAGAAGCAGAGAGGGGCATTAAAGGGGTGGAGCAAGGAGGAGTGAGGACAGCCAAGATTCACAGGTTCTCCATTACAATGCTCCGACTTCAACCCCGCAGTAAAAAAAAAAAAGAACCTGAAATGTGCGGTGAGGGAAAATCCGGGGGAAAAGACCTCAAGATTCAGGCCAAACATAGACCCCGCAGCAACAAATGCAGAAACAATTCTTTGCCGCAATTATTACCAGGGGGTGAAACTGGTCCAACTATTTGTGCAGAATTTGTGCAGCCAAAGTGTGGGTTGCCCAAAGTAATGCAATGGACCCATAATACACAAGAGATGTTTCTCAAAGGTCCATGACATTAAATGGGTGCTTTCACACAGACCAAATAATGCCCTTGCAATCCACTTTCAATGCACTTTGCAACTGGAGTTTACTGTGTGAGATGGCAAAATCCACTTGCAAATGGTTGTTGAAATGGACTGAAACTGCATTATTTAGCATGTGTGAAAGTATCAACCCCCTTGTCCCCATACTGGCTGAACCTAAGAAGTTGAGCAAGCCTCATTCCAAAGAATGGGCCATTATCCTAGTCTTTCCCACAGCACAGTAATGTGGGAAGAAGCCACTCCTGAGATGCCAGTGCTGAAAAGGTAAGGCCAGTATAATGCAGAAGAGCAGCAAGCTCAAAATGCAACTGGGCTAAGCTGCAGCACAGACATGCTGCTCAGATTCAGGACAGAGAGGATGATTAGAGATGTGTGCCTCAACCCCCATTCTGTCCCTAAGTTTTACATTTCTGAGAAATGCAACCCCACGTATTGCATGAAATACACCAGACTGTCTTCCACAAATCCCGCTCGGCAGAACCACCATTGGATCGTGCCGGGCAAAATCACCTTTTTAACTTTGAGTTTTCAGCCTCTCTCGAGGAGCTGAGAGTTTATTTAAGCCTGGCAAGTGAAACGGTTCCTCAGCAGAGCTGATCCAGCCTGCAGCAGTGAAGCCTTAGTGGTTAATGACAAAGCACATCTGTAAAGGGGAATCATTTTGTATAGCAGCTATTGTTTCCTCACAGTGGAAGGGGCTTGGGAGCCTAGGGATATAAAGAAATAAAATTGGGAGCACATGACATATTTCTTATTAGCTCTTATCTTTCAATCATGACCAGCTGTCTTCTGCACACGGACAGTCCTTTCTTTTCCCCCCTCCCTCCCTTGATACACCAAGGTTAAGAAGACACGATCAAAGCTGAAACAATGATATTTTGCTACTGTATGAATTCTCTCCTTCTGTTCAACTTAATCCCATTCTTATTGGGACCTTGTGCTGAAAGCAGATCATTTAGGTGGGCTCGAAATAAAGCCAGGAGCTTGAATTCCTGCCACTAGCCACCCCCCCTCCTTTTTTGATATAATGAAAAGGCCCTAATGAATGCTGGTAAGTGGTAGGAATGTGTGACCAGCTGCATCAAGGCAGGTAATGCAGCTTGGATTTAATTGGGAGCAGGTATGGGAAGGCTGTATTACTTTAATTGGTGAGGGGGGTTCTCTAAATGGAAAGGACAAAGTAGAATGGAGAAATTGTGCTGTACAATAGCACTTAAGCCGGGATTGTATGCATTCGTTAATCTGTTGAGGAATGAGGCAATTCTAAACAATTTTCTCAGTGAAACCAACTCCAGAAAGCTTGTCCCCCCCCTTTTTGTTCTCCCTTGGGAAAATGCAAGATTGAAACAGAAAATACCTTTACTGAGGCAATCATTTGCCACGTGTGGAAAGCGGATACGGCGGTAAATGACGGGAAAAAATAGGATCTTTGTAGTAAAAGAAAGGATGGCAAAAGAGATAAAAGTTAGGGATAAGAGAAGGCTCTGTCATCGCATCCCAAGGAGGAATAAAATGATGACATTTACAGTGACAAATGAGACTGTAAAGAGAACTCGGGACAATTTAGAGAGGGGAAATTTGATATTTAAAAGAAAGGGCTCTGATAATTAAAAGCAGCGTTACATTAAACTGTTACGTATGTCATTAGTGACAGAAGGGAACTAGTGCCTTTTGAAAAGTTAATGATTCACACGGACCTGCTCATGAAACTTTGTATTGATAGCAAAGTACATTTGCACACTGAATACCTAGAAGCTGACTCCCCACCGCCTTCATTTCAGAGCAGGAAGTAAGAAAGCCCACAGAAATGGCAGAGCTTTCCCATCCAACATATGAACTCTCGGTTTGCTCATGACAAGATTATGGAAAACAACACTGCCCAAGCCCCAATGAAATGAATACATTTGTACAGCCCTCGTTCATCTCAAAGGGACACAGGCAGGAAAACCAAGGTTTGCAGTAAAAAAAAAACAACCCTCTACGTATTTGAGAACTGCAATCCAAAGTGATTTTTTGTCCTTCTGATTCAATATTTTCTTGGCTCTAGTCAGTCAATAGAACTGGTGCCAGGGGCAAGAAGTTTTGAATGTTTAACTCGCTACTCTTGTGGCTTGCGTAGATACACAGTGTAGCATTTGAAACTCATTTTTATGACTGCTTCCACAATAACAAGTTAAGAAAGCAATTGTAACTGAGTTCCCCTAATGGGGCTTTTGCTCCTGTATATTTCATTACAGGTGGGGAAACCAGGAGGATTGGATGTCCTTCAGAGTTCATGTAGGCCTGGCAGTGGGAGGAGAAAACAAAACGAAGCATAAAGTGAGTGTTGAGCGAGCTTTTCCCAGGATCCCCAAGTGGGTTTCATGTATTGCTTAATGCTGCGAATAAGACAGATTCCGCTTTCTCTGCTTGTTGTAAAGGCTGAGTTATCTTACCATTGCTATTGTTTGCGGGCTACAAGTAAATGCACAGACCTACAGCCTACTGCAGAAACTCTTCAACGGAAGGTCGGTTTTGTTTTCTTTTAACTTGCTCATTTATTCCAGGATGGCCCCAGAGTGGACTGTAGGCAATGCACTAAGCAGAGGTGTTAACCCGTTTTTGGTTTGGCGATTCTATTTAAACCAGGGGTGGCCAAACTGCAGCTTGGGAGCTGCATGTGGCTCTTTCACACAGTGTAATTTAATGTTAATAAAAAAGCAAATTTGCATATTTTTCAATAAAAATGTGAGTGTGATATTTGGTCATGTCTTGCAGCTCTCAGATATCTGATGTTTATTCTATGTGGCTGTTATGTTAAGCAAGTTTGGCCACCCCTGATTTAAACAGTTTCAGTAATTAGTTCATGTCACCCTTTGTGAACTGGAAATTAAAAGTTTTGTTCTACTCTGGTTATGCTGTAAAAACGAAAGCAAGCACCTTAAAATCTTTGACTGCAAACAAATGCCTTGCTCTTAAACATATTGCTTGGAAATAAGCCCTACTGAAATTAATAGGATTTAGTGCCCAATAAAATGTTTTCATTTGGGAAGCTAAACTGATCATTGAGGGATAAGTAGGGAATGAGTTCTTGTTATTTTGAAATAGGTGCTTGCAATACAGGGCTGTCGTCCAGACTGTAACCCCGATCTGGTTTTTCCCTGCCTCTGGGACACCTCCAATCATAGCGTTATCGGAGTGATCATTTCACACTGCGTGTTTTTATGTGGAACTTCCCACTGTGTGTGTCGAACTTTCATTTACAGACTGCTCAATTTGTGACCACTAGTGATGTTCTGTTATTGTCTCTTTTGGGCCTGCCTTGCAACAGGTTTTCTCTAGGTACCATTCTGAGTTTGTTAATCTGTTTCTTGACTTCATCAGGTGGATATTTTCATTCCAAAAAGGTGAGAATCTCTGTCTGTAGAATTGGAACAGATCTAAAACAAACAACATCAACTACACCATCTCAGGCTTATTCACTTGTTCATCTTTTAACATTGTATATGCCATTAAATGCCAACAATGCCCTTCAGTTCTCTGCATAGGACAAACAGGTCAAACCCTATGCCAGAGGATAAATGGACACAAATCTGACATCTGAGAAACTGATAAACCTGTAGGAGAACACTTCAACTTTCCAGGACATTCAATAGGAGACCTCAAAGTAGCTGTTTTATTGCAAAGAAATTTCAGAAGCAGACTAGAATGGGAGATATATGAGTTACAAGTTATTACAACACTCAGGACAATGGAACCCCCAGGGCTTAAGAGAGACATTGGTTTCTTATCTCACTACACATATTGTTTGTAAACTCTTTTACTGTGCTGTATGCTAATTTGTTGCTATTCACAAGTCTTATTAATTGCCTTCATCCAGTCTTGGCTGTATTTATTGCTCAATTACTTATGCATTTTGCATAGCCCTTCCTAGCAACACTGTCTGCACCGTCTACCCATATGTAATGGTTGGTGACTTCTATTTCAATGTATCTAAAGAAGTGTGCATGGACACAAAAGCTTATACCCAGGATAAACCTTTGTTGATCTTAAAGGTGCCACTGGACTCAAACTTTGTTCTGCTGCTTCAGACTAAGACACTTGAATCTGATTTCATAACAACAATACTGTTTCTCTTTCTTTTTCTTTAAAAAAACCCCCTGCATTTATTTCTGGTCAAGCCAGAGTTACTTTTATAAGATCTGCACAACAGGTAGACATCAACCAACCACAGCACTCCTGACAGAATCAGCAGCAACAGGCAGATTTCTCCTGTTGAGTTTCTTCTTGTCACTGACCTGTTAAAGGCATGGGAGCTTTGACAGGAAGGAAAGGTTGCACCTGTGCTATGTTCAAGTGTTGTGCAGTGTTCAGATATGAAAGAGCAAAGGAAATGGACATTTAAGGCAAGATGACATTGTGGGCATTCAAACAGATGCTTCTTTTTTTGAAAACTGTGGCATGCCCTTTCAAACAATGACCCATTTAAAAAGACCTGAACTAGCTAACCATGCACTAGGGGAAGGTTGATAATATCAAAGACCATATTGACATGGAAGTTGTATGGAAACTACAGCTACTAGCTCTCAGTGCTGAATGGAGCCATGCACAATTCAAGCTGTGTTACATGATTCATCATATCTCAGAGGGGCAGGATGTGTCTCCCTGTCAGTACCAAAGGGTTGCCTAGAAGACACGATGGGGGCCTTCAGGGGTTCAGTTATGGGGCAAAACATAGTTTATACAGAATTAAGAAGTTGACCAAGAAATCTAACAAGCTTGGGTCTTTTTTAAAAGAAAAAATCTCAAGCTCTCATATTTTGGGGAAAAAGTTCGGACACATGTTGCCCCCACCCTGAACTCACAGCAACCAAACAGCCTGTATAAGTCCATCTCTTTTTACTTAACTGAAGGTCAAGATCAGGAAACTGGGTACAGAAACAAGAGGAAAGTAAGTTATTAAGGAAAAATACGTCACCAATATCACAAAAGCTCCACTTTTTCTATACATTGTCCAGTTTCTCTCCCTCTTTGATGCTTGTATAGCCCAATGATTCTTCACGTGGTTTCTAGGTTCCTCCATGGCTCACTAGGGTTGAGGCTTAATATTTATTCATTTAATTTATTTATTCATCTTTCTCCCCAGTGGGGACCAAAAGCAGCTTAAACTGTTCTCCTTGTTTTTATTTGTCCCCACAACAAATTAGGATGAGAATGTTTGACTGGTCTAAGGTTACCCAGAAAGCTTCCGTGGACGAGTAGGGACCTGTGTCTCCTAGTCCTACATTTTAACCACTGCAGAACACCAAATGACTCCTGGTTTTTAATCAGTTGGCTCTGGGGACATGGGCAATTCCTAGTTGTCATGGGAACCCAAACCCAACTCAGGCTTCCCGGAGTCACATAGGAGCTGAAGGGAATGGATTTTTTAAAAAACAAAGTGACAGCCTATTTGGACTGCCATCACTGCACTGGGAGGAAGTGCTCCTTCCTCACCCCCCAGCTGATTCCCATGCGAAAATAGTGCTGGGGGGGAGTTATTCCCCCATTTTTGCTGCTTCATGAGCACTGAATACTCCATGTGGAGCAGCAAAAATGGGAAAATGACTCTCGATTCCAGTACAGTTTCTGAATAGGAAAACAGCTGGAGACAAGGCAGGAGCCCTTCCTTCCTTCACAGCAGTGTTCCGAGCCCATTTAGACTCTCTTTTCTTTTTAAAAGCCATTCCTGAGAGGGGCAGTGTGGCTGTAGGGAACACAAGGTGGGTCCAGGGAACCTAGATCCAGCTTGTTAAAAACTCAAATGTGTAGTTTGGTGCACAGATCAGGTCTACCAGTCTCGACTAGTTGCCATAGCTAGAGAATGGTGGAGACAGCTGATTGATGCCAGGAAGACCTTGCAGCAGTAGGAATCATTGAATGTCTAGCTGTCATGGGATCTATTTCTCTGTTGGCTGTGTCTGAGAGCAATAGGACTAAGTGTGGATAAAGGACCAAGAAAAAAATATTATCTTCTACAACCTGATTAGACAAGGGATGGGAAAGAGGCCAAGAGGACTCTCTAACTGCACTTCTAGACATTATTCTCAAATCTGATATGAGAAAACCCAGACTTCAATATGCAGGATGACACCACATTGTCAGGTGCAGCTCAGATCTTCATAGCAGCCATGAAAATCCAGATTCTACAGGGTCTTCAGTCTAAATTCATTAATGTTAATAGGCTTAGACTGGAGACATGTATGGCTAGAACTGCTTATTACTGGATACGTGAATCCAGAATGACAGCCAGTTCAGTTGACAAGCTGTCCATTATTGCATGAAATAAGAGCTTAACAAAAGTGATTGAGAGCGCCTACTCTGACTGTACTTTCTCCCAGTTTTGTAGGACTTTGCTTTCCCGAGCACATGAATCTGCCTTATATTGCAACAAATCATGTCCAGGGGTACTCTTCCAAGTACTATCCAGGCTTTACCATCCTAAAGAAGATCCACTTGAAGCAGAACCACCTAACAGCCAGCCGTGGCTGGGAGGGCAGGGTATAAATGTAATAAATAAAATAAAAATAAACTTCACTGTGACATCTGCAAAATTCTTTGATGATAAAGTCACACAAATTCAGTCCAGCAGCCAGAACAGCCCCCAAATGGTCTAAATCAGAGGAGTCAGAAACACCACTGTCTCCTGTGAGGTTCTATAAGGATACATCTGACCATCCCTCCATCAGTCCATGGCTGAGTTCAGACTTGCAAATTGCTCCAGGAGCTAGTTGCGGCAAAAAAGCCCCAGAACAAACTGTTCCAGGGTTTCCCAGTCAGACGGGGCCATCTGCTGTGGGAGCTTACCTGGAAAAGGCACGCCGGAACGTTCAGACCGCTGGCCCAGGTTGGGGGAGCTCACTGCAGATCGCTGAATGGGGGAGGATCCCAGCACCGCATTGGACGGTACAGTGGAGTACGGCCAATCAAACTGCTGCTGCTGTTCTGGCTTGCTCCCAGCATATCGGCCACACGGTCACACTGCTGGGAAGTGGGCTGACATGAGTTAAAGGTGCTCTTCAGGGATTTGCTACTGCTTCAAAGAGGTATCTATTTAATGCGGGAAGAAAGCAGAACAGTGTGGGTTGCCTATGGGTGGGGAACACCAGGCAGATGTGCTATGTGAACGCCCCCTTAAATGTGGTTTTAAAGCATCGCTGAAACGGGGCTCTACCAGGGCATCTTGCCAGTCTGAACTCAGCCCATGTATCTCTCAGTGGCATCAGGAAATAAAGTTAGCTTCTGCAAAACTGGCCACCGATTTCAGGATGATTACGATAGTTGCAGTGGAAAGATGAAGGGAACACCCTGGCCCAGGTTACCATGAATCCCCCCACACACACTGTTATTTGCAATGAAAGCTAAGGTACCATGTTTGTGGCAGGCATCACTCATCAGATATTGAAGTTAGGCATTTGAAAATTAGACGCCAGCTTCAGGATGATCATGGGCACTGCAATGACAAAAATGAATGAAATCATAACATTCTGACCTACATTAGGTCCAGAAGCTCATTCCCCATCCTATGGCACCCTGTGGAAGGTATAACTCATCAGAAAACAGAACTAGGGATGTGAAAAGTGGCCACCAACTTCACGAAGGACGTGGGAGTTGCACTGCCAGAAATGAAGAGAAGCAGAATATCCTGCTCCAGGTTATCTGCAGAAACAACTCCTCCGGTGCACTTGGCAATGAAAACTAAGGTATTCTGTTTGTGGTAGGCATCACTCTTCAGAAAATAAAGCTAGGCATTTGAAAATTGGCCATCAACCTTAGGGTGAGGGTGGAAGTTGTGCTGCCAAAAATGAACAGAATTTTAAGAATATCCGAGACCACATTGTCTCCATACCCACTTGGGTTGCCACCTCTGGGTTAGGAAAAACCTGGGGAGGCAGAGCCTAAGGAAGGCAGGGCTTGGGGAGGTGAGGGACTTCGGTGGGGCATAATTCCATAGAGTCCACCTGGAAGCTGGCAACCCTAATACCCCTCCCCACACCATGCTATTTGTAATGGAAGCAAAGGTTCTCTATTTTTGGCAGGGATAACTCATCAGAAAATAAAACTAGGAGTATCAAAATTGATGGCCAGCTTCAGGATGACTGGCAGACTTGCAGTGCCAAAAAAAAAATAAAAAATCTGGGAACATTCTGGCCCAGATTAGCTCCAGAATATTTATATGGTATTTTCAATGGAAGAAAAGGTTTACTCCTGAGAAGCCAGAAAGGTTCAGGCAAAACAAGGGGGTTAAGATATCCCTGATTTATCACAGCAAGTACAGTTAGAACATTGGACTGGGAGCTAAGTACAGGTTCCAGGTCTCCCTGCCATAGCAGGAGACTTCCTGGCAATTCCAAGCATTGCTCCCACTGCCTCTAAGGCTATGGAGTGCAGAAAGGTGTGGCCATGTCAGCATAATGCCAGTGTACAACATCACTTCTGGCAAAATCCAGAACTAATATCATAACGGGGGGGGGGGGCATTCTAGGAGTGGTCAGAAACACTATGGTTTAAACATAGAGTCCTCATGAGGTAATTTCTGGGGGAGGGGTTCTACAGAAGTTATGTCATGCACTGGCATGATGCCAGTGCACCTGTTCCTGCCCTCAAATCCTCTTGGGGGTTCCAGGCAGTGGCCTGGCTCTCTTAGATCAAGAAGACTCAGGTTCAAATCTCCAATCTGTGAGGAAAGTTGTTGGGTGACTTTGAGCCAGTCACACTCTCAGCCAGACCTGCTGGGCAGGGTTGCAGTAAGTATAAAATGGAAGACAGGAGAACAATGTGAGACATTTAGGGTCTACATTGGGGAAGAAGGTAACACATGCAGTGAAGCTGAAAAATACCCCCTCCTTTAGAAGACAAATGGGTCTTAAGAACTACCCTGAGCTATCAGAGCTAGTGTGGTGTAGTTGTTAGGAGGTAGGACTAGGGTCAAGAAGACCCAGATTCAAATCTCTAGTCTGTCATGGACAGTTGCTGGGTGACTTTGGGTCAGGCACACATACTCAGCCAGATCTACCTCACAGGATTGCTGTCAGGATACAATGTAAGACAAGAGAATGATACAACCCACTTTGGGTCCCCATTGGTGAGAAGGGCAGAGTGTGATATGTATCAGAAGTCTAATGCTGGCTACAGTTCACCAAAAAAAGCATGAACATTCTTGCACCTGGATCAAGATGAGCAGCCATGTTAGTCTGTCTTTAGCAGAAGAAAAGAGCCAAGAGTCCAGTAGCACCTTAAAGACTAGCAACATTTGTGGCAGGGTAGGAGCTTTTGTGAAGAAGTGAGCAGTGACTCACGAGAGCTCATACCTTGCCACAGACTGTGTTAGTCTTCAAGGTGCTACTGGACTCTTGCTCTTTTCCATCTGTTGCTGCTGCTTCATCTATGACTGCTGCCATTCTGTTTGCAGGAAGCAGAATACTCATTCAGTATTCAAACTACCACTAAATATTACACCTACAGGGAGCTACAGAGCTGGCAAGTGGAACAAGGAAGAGTGGACTTCTACTGAAAAATACTCCAAGGATTCTGGACTGTATTCATCCTGACTGTTTATCTGAATGATATAAGAAAACAGGGAAACAAACTGCCTATCATGAATCATAATTAAAGTTTGGACATGGAAGAAGCAAAATTGAAATGGAGATTTTTCAGCCACATAAGCAAGGGAAGAGAAATCTGATATCCTTGACTAGGCCTAGTTCTTCTTATTGGATAGGTGGTGTATTCATTGCTGCACTTGTGTGAATCGCTAATTGTGCCATGTTCTGCTTAGCCATAAGCTGCTGAAAAGCCTTCTCTAATATCTGAAGCCTTTTTGGCACCATCTCTTTAGCTTTCATGGGCACAGAAGACCTCTGAGTTTGAGCCTCTGTCAGTTGCCATTCATGAAATGTAATTACAGCACTGGAAAATATGGAGGCAGCAGTTTCCCACTGAAGAGGAGCTGTGGCTGGAAGCAGGCAGCATTTTCTTATTGCTTTGTGCCTTTACCACTCCTTTGACATTTTTTGTTTTATCAAGGTCCAATAGAGGGCATTTTCTTTCACACACAAAGAAATTGCTCCGGGATAAGTGCATTCAGTTACCTCAAACTATTAATGACACACCTATATGCCTGGGCACAGAGAGAACTGCATGAATATCTCACATGGATTCCAATCCGAAGTCCAAAACCAGTTTGAAATATTCTGGAGGATTCCCAATTGTCTGTCAATAAGGCAAGGGATAGTTTTAGGTACACTGAACCCTTCACATTTTCTAATGGGCAGGGAGGAGAGACAGGAAAATGAACTGTCTGGCACTGGACCTAATTAGTTAGAGAGCAAACTTTGACTATTTTAATACTACAGGATACAAATCCACTTTTCTGTCAAGCTTCATAAGGAACTGTGACTCCTTGGAAATGAATAGCCCAACCAAATACCTGTTCCACAGACATATATGCTTTAATTTGCTTCTTTTCCTCTAAAAATGATGATGTTAAGCATGCTGAGGTACATATGATTTTAAAGTAGTTGACATGACAGACTGAAAATCCAAGCTATGTTGCCTGAATAATACACAGTAAATTTCTGTAGGGGTATGTGGGGTTTTTTTTCCTCCAGGAAAGAAAATTCACTGGGGAGTTGAGGATAAGCTAAGACTACCATCCGGCTCCACTTTTTGTATATATGCAGGGGAAATTTTTGTATTTATGCTGTTTTCCTCGAAAATGTATCAGTATGTGCATTCCCTTTAGCGGGCTCTGCTTCACAAAAGCATTGAGCACGCTGCAGTTTATTAACAGTTAACACATCCACTCTCCAAATGGGGCTTGTTGCGAGTGGCAATGTGCCCTGCACGAAGCTAATGAGCAAACCCCTGCCTAATATTGACAATTAATCAGGCATAAAAGCTTCTAGGATCAGGACCCATTGCCAAGCAAAGGCAGATCATAGAGACTTCAATGAGCCACGATAGGTGAGCAAATTTGTCTAATTATATATCCGTCTCGTGAACAAATTTCCCACCGAAACACTTAATTATCTATAGCATAAGCAGCTATGCATCAGCCCTGCAAGCAGAGCGACAGTTCTTGTTGTTGTTTTCCAAGGTTTTTTTTTTTTTTTTTGCTGGGTTGTATTTTTCATGTGTATAACCCGTCTACCGTGAGTAATAAATTGAAGGAAGTACCATTATGTTTCCTCAGCAGTCTTCCTCTTTTAATTGGTCTTATATAATGAAGCCAAAGTTTTAGGAGCAGCTGAAGTGAACGACTAATGGTTAAAGAATAAAAAGTGATCATTGAGATGTGATTTGGAATTATGTAAGAACAGTCGGGTATCTTGCAGCTTCCCCCCACCCCCAGGGAAAAATGCAGATAAAGTTTACTGAAATAAAAATTACATTGCTAAGTCATGTGCTTAGATGTCGTTGTGACAGGCAGATGGGTTCACAGTGTTTTTGTAAATACATTCACAGGTTATTGCCAAAGAAAAAGTCTATCCCCTCATAAAAAAGTACCCTTTTCTAGTTAAAATCATACTTTCCTTTTCTGAAACCATCAATAAAAGGTTTGTTATGACACAGAAGAAGAAAAAATAGTTTGAAACAGAATTGCAGTTTACTACAGAAGAATGATTTGTGCAAAAATAAAACATTATGGCCTTGAGTCTCCTACAGGAAATTGGGTGGTTTTTCTGTGGAAACATTCCTGTTGACTCTCTTTCCCCCATTTCTTCAATATATCTGTTGACACTGTGGATCTATAGTAGATTTGTTGGAACTTCTGTAGGAATAACACAACAAAACCTAAGTTATGTTTTCAGCTGCACTGTTTAGACATTGTCATATTTTTCAGTGTCATCTTGATATTTCTATACTTATGAAGTACCCTATGCCTAGACACTGTGTGTGTATACATATGTGTATATGAATACACATGTATATGCATATGTCTGTGCAGATGTACAGAGAGAGGGTTGGATCCTGCCAGATTTTTCACTCAGTTTCACTTAATTCCCCTCCATTCTTGTGTCTTCATCAAACTTTCATCCACAGAGGTCCCATGATTCCTACCATAGCCCATTTAGTAGTCCTCAGTCACCAGGGAAAAAGTTGATTGGATCCAACAGTCTTTTGAAAGTAATTGTTATTAACTTGATCAACAATGCAATCAAGATGGAAAACTTGGCAGAGCATTGCAACGAATGGCCTTCTGATAATCCAAATGGTAATAACTGGACAGGGGAAATGCTTTGCAATTTGATTACTTGGAAGACCTTCGGAGTATGGGAAGTGCTTGAAGAGATTTACTATGAAGAAGGAGATTAGTGTAGTTGTCTATTCCCTGGTCAGGACAAAAGATACTTGGGATGATCACTATTAAGTGGAGAATGTGACTTTGGCAATGTTGGATTGCTGACTCCATTGCCATCCACTATGCAGACATATTACTACTGCTTATCATGTAACTGCCATACTAGCAAAAAACAAAGACAAAACCTGCAGTTTTCTTAGCCAGCATCAGCTGGAACACCTCAGCTGGCATAGGATTTTGTCATATTGTTCATTTAGCCCTCTCGTTTACTTGGAGCTGCAGAGAAAAAAGCTACCCAATGGGAGCTGTGTTTTAGCATAACAGTTTAGAGTGAGACAATACTGCATCATGTGCAAAGGTCATGTATTGTGTTGGATCTATTTCCTCCCTTACATGAGAAGAACACTTCCACTCTTGCATGAGAGAAACGACACTTTCATTGATCACCCTTTTGCAGGCCCTTACAGCACATCCTATACAATTCCCAAGGATATCATGGCTATTATAAGGGGATGCAAAAGTGACAGGCCATGGGATGGAGAGGGTGGGAAAGGTCCCTTCCATGAGCAGAGCTCTGCTCAAGGCTCTTTACATCTGAGAGCAAAACAAGAGGGCTGTACCGCTTACCAAGATGAAAGAAAGCAAAGACAAATGCTGATGGTGTAGTGGGAAAGCAAATTTTTTTTGATGGAATGCTTAAAACCACCTATGCACTTTTCCACAGCTGCTGAACTCTTCCCATTTTCTTTATCTGTGAGTTAAGCAGCTATGGAAAAGCACTGTAGATATGTACATTTAGAGATCCCCCGCTGAAGCTACAGCAAAACGCGTAGGAGCTGTTTAGTATTCCATCAATACATTTTCACTTCCCCGCTGCATTATCAGCATTTGCCTTCGTCATTCTTTACATCTAACCCAATATCTGTTGGCAGAGTTCTGAAAATAATCCAATTCATGCCTTGGAGTTTGGCTTTTAAAGAATTTACTGCAACAGGATTTTGAGGAAAGACAATAACGGACTGCAGGCCACTAATGCAACTCAGAGGTCTTCAGAGCACAGACTAACACACAGCAGAAAGAGAAACAACAACAGGTGGGCTGAACTACAAGAGAAAACATTCGATAAACTGTCAATATTAGAGAATGTTCCACAGCTCCCCCTGGGGTACAAGCGGACTAAGCTACTCTTTCAGCAATATTTACAGTAATTAAACTCTTAGCAGGCTGTTGCTTCTCCAACAATATCTGTAATACCATAGATGATCTACATTGAAGTTTTCAAGTTTAGGAGAACAATACAAAACAAGACATATGAAAAACAAAAAATTATTTATGTACTTCATTTAGAGTCCATCTAAAACTCTAGCTGGAAGAAAGCAAACATCCATGTATTGATTTATTCCATGTTTATCCTGTTCTTCCCCTCAAAGAACAGTGAACATGGTTCCCTATTCCCAATTTTACTCTCTAAGGAACAAGGGCAGGTAGATCAGACTGAGAGTTTGGACCAAAGTTACCCAATGGGCATTGAACCTAGATATCCGTCCAGCACTATAACTTTTATACCACACTTGGCGCTGTGTTCTGGGCTTACTAATCACACCATATCCACTTAATTGACCTGATGTATTCAATTACAGAGATAAATATAACTCAATTGATTTTCTGATAATTGTGTTAAGAGTGAGCATATGATTAATTAAAAGGCAAGGGCTAGTTTATTATTGCGTTATCAAGAAAATAATTTCAATTTTAAAGGAAAATAAAGTAGTAATCAATTTGAAAAGGATTGAATAGTAAATAAATTAGATGGATGAAGGTAATTTGACAACAGTGGATTAGTTAGGGTTGCCAGCTCTGGGTTGAGAAATACCTGGAGATTTTAAGGTTAGAACCTGAGGAGGGCGGGGTTTGGAGAGAGGAGGGACTTCAGTGGGGTATAATGCCATACAGTCTGCCTTCCAAAGAGACCCCTTTCTCCAGCTGAACTGTTCTCTGTCACTGGAGATCAGTAATCTCAGGAGATCTCCAGCCCCCACCTGGAGTCTGGCAACCTTAGATTTGATCCAAAGAATCATGTTCAGAAGGAAAACAGTCACTTGTTCTGTTCCACAAACACTTTAGGAGTTCACACAAATTGGTAATAAATAGGTTCTGCTGCAGTTGTCATGTAGTGTAGTGGCTAGAGTGTTGGACTATGATCTGGGAGTCTCAGGTTCAAATCCCCACTCTGCCCTGGAAGATGGCCAGTCACACACCTTCAGCCTCACTTCTCAGGGTTGTTGAGGACAATGTATAGGACAGGAGAACAAAACAATCAACTTTAGGTCCTTAATGGGGAGAAATAAAGTAAATACATTCTGTTCAAGCAAATGCTTGTGCAGCCTCTCGTGTTAGTGGAAGAACATATTTTGGTTTCATTCCAGGGGATACAATGCTGTAGCTCTGGGTCTAACACAGTCCTTTTCTGGATTATTGTTGTGAATGATTAGGTAATTGAGGGAGAAAAGGAAATGTATGTGTTGAATACATTAATAGAGAGATTAAAAAACAAGGGGACCACAGAAAATATGAACTAGTATTTAATTAATAAGGGCACCCAAGGCAATTTAGATGGGGGGAAAGAAGACAAGGAACAATAGGATAAGGTAGCTCAATTAATAAAATCATTACAAATTTCTTAGGGACAGAGAGAACTACAAAAAAGAAGTCCTGGGAGAGAGAGAAAAAAGGACAGAAGCTTGAAAAACTACAGCAATAATAGAATTAAAAGACAGAAGAAGAAAAGGAGTTACTTGGTAGGAAAAATACAGAGTTGGATGCCACCAGGTTTCTACTGGATTGGTTCCCTCATCCCTCTCCCTCAACAGCAGTGTGTGAACCACAAAAAAACCCTGGTCTGATGTGTAAAAGTAGAAACAGGTTATAAGTAGCTACTAGCAAGTCATATTTCAAAGGAATGTAATAATGGTTGGGGAAAAAACAGCAGAAGTACACATGTGGGGATTCTTTAACTCAAGACAAAAAAATTAACTTGGATCCCATGAAGTGCAAGCAGATGTGTGTTGCATAAACAGCATGAATGGCAACCTTCTTGCCTTTCTTCTTCTGCTACAGTCTTCTTTGACCCTCAGTATTTTGCCCCAGTGGGTTCCTGGACCCATTGGGATATCCTGAGTGTTTAAATGAGGGGCCGTAGTGAGGGGAGGGAGACCTTCCCTTATGAGTAGAAATGTTAATGGAATGTAAATAATGTAAAAGAGATGGTAGGATCCATACATATGGCTTTCTGAAAATTCTCCACAAAAATAGATTGTGTTTTTACCATTCCAGATAAAACTCTATACATAAATGAAACAGATACATTTTGGAAAACCTTATTAACTTTTATCAACTAAGTTAGCATCAGAAATAAGAGACAATCTTTCTTTAACTAAAATGGGCCAATTCTAATTATGCCACTAATATTAATCAGGCAGCACATTAAAAATTAATTCCCTCCTATATAGTTCTTAGCAGGTGCAGGGCACCGATGATAGAAGCAGCTGTTAAACATTCTGCAAATGTACACTTACGTGGTTCTCAGTATTATGCTACATATCTCCACGACTGTCTCTCATAACTTAATGGTAATGGTAGGAATTCCCCAGTGGTAGACTGGGGTTCTGCTTGGTATACTGTTTTACTGGCTACCACCAAGAGATTTCTGAAGAAGAAAAGGCTAAGTAATATTTGATTGGTAGTATATTTCATTAATAACTCAGAAATATACATAAGTTCATCAAGCTTTATATTTTCTAAAATTAAAAACCCAATATGATATGTTTGAGCTATGCATTAGGAATGGAGTAATTCTGTGAATAGGGGGCTACAGTCGCTCAGTGGTTAAGATGCTGAACTTCAGACTGGCAGGCCAATAGTTCAGCAGTTTGAGACCCGAGTGCCACATGATGGAGTGAGCTCCCATCTCTGGCCCCAGCTCCTGCGAATCTAGCAGTTTAAAAGCAAGAAACTGCAAGTAGATAAATAGGTGCCACTTTGGTAGGAAGGTAACAGCGCTCTGTGTGCCTCAGCATCTAATCATGCCAGCCACATGACCACGGATGTCTTCAGACAGCGCTGGCTCTTCAGGTTGGAAACAGAGATGAGCACTGGCCCCTAAAGTCAGATTTGACTGGCTTTTGCACAACGGAAACCTTTACTTTTACCTTTACTAATTCTGTGAATATGGAGAATACCACAGTATGAACTATCTTGATCTTGGTTTTCAGCAACACTTCCTTACACTTAAGGATCTGTTCTAGTTCCTCCATGGATGCACTTCCAAGTCTCAACCACCTTCTGATTTCTTGGTTGCAGTGCCCAATCCACAAGATTTTGAATATGAAAGGAAAATGATGCCAGAATGCCCCTGTACCCCTTGCTATCCATGATATCCAATGGCCACCAATGGCAGAGACAGCTGTTAAACAGAAATGTACTCTTATGTGGTGTTCACTGTTATGCTCACTGTTAACATGGCAAATGGGGTTCAATGTGGCTAAGTGCAAAGGAATGGAGCCAAAAATCCTAACTATGATGATACTGGCTGATTTGTTTTCAATTCCCTTCCTAATAATCCCCAGCATAGTGTTGGCCTTTTTTATTGCAGTTGCACAGTGTCTCAATATTTTCATTGAGTTATCTACTATGACTCCAAGATCTCTCTCTTGGTCAGTTTCTGCCAGTTCAGACCCCATCAATGTGTATTTATATTTAGGATTTTTGGCTCCAATGTGCATCACGTTGCACTTGGCCACATTGAACCGCATTTGCCACGTTGACGCCCACTCACCCATTCTCGTCAGATCCCTTTGGTGTGCCTCACAATCCTCCCTGGTTTTCACCACCCTGAACAATGTGTCATCTGCAAATTTAGCCACTTCACTGCTTACTCCCAATTCCAAATCGTTAATAAACAAGTTAAAAAGCATCGGACCGAGTACGGATTCCTGTGGTACCCCACTGCTTACCACCCTCCATTGAGAAAGTTTCCCATTTATACTCACTCTCTGTTTCCTACTTATAAGCCAGTTTTTGATCCACAAGAGGACTTGTCCTTTTATCCCATGACTATTGAGCTTACTTAGGAGCCTTTGATGAGGAACTGTATCAAAAGCTTTCTGGAAGTCAAGGTAAACAACATCTATTGGGTCCCCCTTGTCCACATGTTTTTTCACTCCCTCAAAAAACACTAACAGGTTAGTGAGACAAGATCTTCCTTTACAGAACCCATGCAGAGTCTGCCTCAATAGTTTTTTTTCCTCAATGTGCCTACTAATTCTTTCCTTAATAGTTTCCATCAACTTACCCGGTATCGATGTCAGACTGACTGGCCTGTAATTTCCTGTAATGTCCACTTTTCTTTAGTGGAACTAATTCTCAGTGTCCAATCAATAACATTCTCCCACTGCAGTTTAAATAGGTATGCAATGCAATTATACTTCTAAAAACTTACAGCCCCAAAGTGCTATTTCTGTAGGACAGGGGATACCCAGGAATGATGTGGGAAAAAACGGAGGTCTGTTAATGGAAGGGGATGTATAATTTCCACCAATGCACCCCTCCTTTTGCAGACCTCCAGTTTTCCCCAAGTCATTTCTGAGTGTTCCTGTCCCCCAGAAACAGCGCTTTGGGGAGATCAATGGACTGCAGTGGGAAAGGACAGCCAGGGATGTTCTTTTCCACTGACAGAAGGCACTTCTGTCAGAGGGAAATTTAGTCTGGGTCCAACCTATTTCTTGTTGTGTTCTCCTCATAGATATGGTAAAGAGATTGTTCCCTGTCATCTGAGTTCTTTTTAAGCACATCCCTAACCCAACCCAATCTTTAAGTAAAATGTTTTTTCTTTAAAAAAAACAACCAACTTTAAAAGACACCCCTTTCAGCATCTTAAGCTTTTTCTTTTGGCTGAACGTGCCCTAATTCTTTCAGTCTGTTCTTACAGGATTTACCTTACAGACCCTTTTGCATCTTCGTCGCTCTCCTTTCTAACTTGTCAACAGTCGTCTTGAACTGTGGTGTGCAGGGTAAATATACAAGCCTCACAGCATCACAGTTGGACAAATATGAAGTTTCAAAGGTATGATAAATGTTTGAATAGAATAAGGTGGTAGGGAACGGGCATAAATCAAAGCACTTCATGAAAATCCCACTATAATATTAAACAATCCCGCTCATTTAAAAACATACACAACATCAGGGTTGAATATAATCTGAGTGTAACAAAAGCTTAGATTTCTTTGAAACGTTGCACCTATTTTTGAACTGGTTATGCACCTAGAGAAGGAATAAAATTAGCATTATATGGTTTATATCAGTCATATAGCTTTGGGCTATAAGAATAGGATGGTTTGGGGTGGGTTTGCAGCTCAGTGAAGAAGCACATACTTCACAAGTGTTGCCAACTCTGGGTTGGTAATCCAGCTGATTTGGGAATGGAGCCAGAGAAGGAACCTCAGCAGGATATAAGGCCATAGAGTCCATTCTCCAAAGCAGCCATTTTATTTTCTCCAGCAGAACTGCTATCTATAGGCTAGAGATCAGTTGTAATTGCAGGAGATCTCCAGGCCCCACCTGGAGGCTGGCAATCCTATGCTTTGCCTATAGTAGGTGCGAGTTGCATTCCTTGGCATCTCCAGTTAAGGAATATCAGGTAGCAGGTGTTGGAGAATGTTTTCTTCCTGGGAGCCCAGAGAATTCCTGATGCTTAGTCAGCGATGCTGAGCTCAGATGTACCACCACAACCCTACCTAAAGTGGTAAACAGTCCATTTTTCCCTCATGGAGACACATTTTTAATCTGAGGTGTTTAGGAAAGAAGTGGTGGCAGAGGCACCTACCTGGTGTGTAGGATACTGAACTCTTTCATTTGTAGGCAGGCTATTTCCCAGGTGACCTATCCAGATTGTTTGAGACGCTGAAAGGAGATGCTCCTGTATTGTTGCCCTAACCTGGATAGCCTGGGCTAGCCGAGTCTCGTCAGATCTTGGAAGCTAAGCAGGGTCGGCCCTGGCTAGTATTTGGATGGTGACTTCCAAGGAATACCAGGAGCATGACACAGAGGCAGGCAATGGCAAACCACTTCTGAAATATCTCTTCCCTTAAAAAATGAGTCTAGTAGCCACCTAGTGATGTATAACATTGAAAGAGCTAGAACTTCTGGCTGCCAGACAACCTTAGGGTCTCCTCACTATACTACACTCACTGCCATATGATGATGATTCTTTATTATTACTGTAGCAAAATAAGCCTTGCAGGCACGTTGTTTTACCATGAGGAATTTACTTAGCTTGTCCAGGTCCCAAGTTGCTAGGTCATAAGGATTTTGCCTTCTACCTTTACCACATTCCCTCTCTAATACAAATAAAATTCCCTTTTCCTGCCACCACATTGGAGGAGTAGAGAATGAATATCTAGTTATCTGGAGCTCAAGTGTATCTTTGTCTTTTAAAATAATCTTCTTATGATAAATGCTTCTGCTCCAAATCACCATGTACATGGAGAGTCTTGAAAATCTTACTTGTTACAGTAATTCAGATCTAGGCAGGCATCTTTCTACCTTCCCTTTCTACCTTAGTGTGTATAAGACATGTTAGGCTTTGGTGTGGGTGCAGACAGGCCACTCTAACATCTATTTCATAAAAGCAAAACAATTAACCTTGCTTGTATTTGCAGTTATTGATTACAAAAAGTAAACAGATCCAACAAAAATTGTCTAACCACTACTGAGAAAAGATAAAAGAAGATGAGTATATCTTCCTATATCTAATGCCATGATAGTGAATTAGAGGCAGCCAGAATTGATACCATTTTTGAGTTTCAGGACACCTTTAGCCTTCTCTGCTTCTCAACTACCCTTGGGCTTTTTCCTTCCAGGCTGGCCCGTTCATAGAGACAGGTTAGGCAGCTGCCTAGAGTGCACCTCCATATAGGGGGCACCTGCTGGCCTGCCACTCCACCCCTCCCTCAAAGCCCTTCTCAACTCACACCAGGAGATGCATCATGACTGCAGGACCCTAGGTGCCCCCTCGGGCTGCAGGGAGAGAGAGCACTGGCGCCAGGGAGTGGGAGCTGCTCTTTCATTAGGTAACAGGGTGGATCCCAGGAGAGAGTGGCCGCCCTCACTGCCCAGCCCAGCCTGCAGGACGAAGTGACCCCAGTGTGCCAGGAGGCTCCTTCCCCGCATGCCAGCAGCGGTGGTGGGGACGCATTCTGGCAGGATGGCAACGGAGGTGTTGAACTTGGGCTGCTGCTGACAGGAGGGCCCATCTGGGCATGCCATGGCTGCCTGCCTGCGGGAAGGGTGAGTGCTCACTCAGGGTCCCTCACTTGCTTGCCCGCCTGGCCGCCTTCTCTGGGGAGGGAGGAGACTTGCAGTGTGCCTCCTTGTGCCTCGCTCCGTCCATTGCAGCAGGGGGCTTTACCAGCTTCCCCCTCTCAGCTCTTCTTCCTTCTCTGGCCACCCTTTTCTTCCCCCCCCTTCCCCTCCCCTCCACTGCTTTCACACACTCCCCCCCTGCACTGATCTCTGATGTTTTGCATGGCACCTTGCTTTCTTTGTGTGAACTTCGGCAGATCACGAGAAGGGAGGGCAGGAAGGGACATGGGAAATCTTGTTGGTCCTGAAGGTCCTGCTGAGCTTGAATCTAGCTGCTCTACTCTAGACCGACACAGTTAAAACTCTTTCCTTTGTGTGTTTCTTCCCCCCTTTCCCATTACAGGTTTCCTTTCTTTCTCCATCCCCTTGCGTTGAAGAAACTTTATGACTTCATAATCACAAATGGTAACATTGAATAGGGATCACTTAAACTGTCACTGGGACATGCCAAGCACTGTGTGTGGAAAGTACATTAGAGGGGCCCCCTTATTATTTTTTTAGATGCTAATTTGCCTGTAGGAGAAACTGGCATTATGAAAAGCCAAAAAAAAAAAAAGCAAAACCCAATCCTGATTTCTGTATCTGGATGTTAGGGCTTCAGAAATGGGATTGGTCACATAGGAAGCAATCTTAAACTGACTGCTGAAAAATAGCCTGTGCAGCTCCTAGAAGACCCAGCAGGAATCGACAAGAGAGAATGCTGTTTTGACACTCAAGTTGCTGGGAATGCTCAATCGATTTGCATGTCTCTCTGTGCAAAGGGAACCGGAACCAGTCCTGCCTTTTTTTTTTTTTTTTTTTTGGGGGGGAGACTCCAAATTAAATATACACATTTCTACAATTCATCTGTTTTTGAAAATTGGTTAGTGGTGGGAGGGGCACAAGTAGTTAGCCTTGCCTAGGGTGCAAAAAAGCCTGGCACCAGCCCTGTTTCCTTCAAGTTCCTATAATTTCAGGTTCCTATAATTTTTTCCATACCTTCCTATATCAACTCTAATGTATCATCTTTTAGACTTGACAGGTAAAATGACTGAGTTTCTGCTGATTCTTAGACCTATGTATGTCACTTGAGTTTTTTCACCAGAAGTGATCATGTGATGCTGCAACCAGCATTGAGATTAAAAACAATAACGATAATTTCCCCCACCACCGCCCAGAGTGATGTCAGGCAATGGGAGCAGGGGGCAGTGAACCTACCTGGAGGAGAATTACTAGTTTCTAGGAGGCTTGTTAATTATGTGCTGGTTTTGGTGCCATGGGAAAGGTTCTTTTGTTCTGTTGGCTGCTTTCCATCATCATATGAATTGGCATCCTGCTATCCTAACAGAATGAATCTTAATTTTCAACCTTTTGTCTATCTGTAAAATGAATCTATGTTAATCTCTGAGCATTCACAATGCAAATTAAACATTTCCTTTACGGGAAGTCATTCATATATATGTGTCTCTGTCTCTGTGTGTGTGCGTGTGTATGAAAGATATTGTGAGTTAAGTGTCACTTCCCTCACCATGATCAAGAGAATCAGCTAGAACTACAAATGAATTAAGTTTTGAATTCACAATCACTGATAGAATAAGGACTTCCTCAGTAGGTGTGGCTGTCAAATTTACAGGTGGGGCTTCAAAGAAATTAAGGGGAAATCAGTGACTTCCTCAAAAACGTGGGGACGTCTGTAGTCTCACTGCCATATCCACATGTCTTTCTTTGTTTTAATGTCCATAACATTTTAGTGTCAGAAATGTGTAACCCAAGCAAGTGCATTATATCATCCTTTCATAATAACTTCCTTAAATAATTGCTTACCATCTTTAATTACCCCACCGTAATTGCAGTCATACAAGCTCAAGTCAAAAGAATTTTAAAATTAGAAATGTTATTATTCTAAAATAAAGTTCTAATTCTTTTGCTCTTGTGTCACAAATGAAAAAGGCATTATTTTTTGGTTGATTGGTTGTTGTTTCTTTAAGGTAATTCAAGTGGTACATCCTTTGGTATGCCCCTACCATCTCACATGTAGCCCTAGGTAGAATACTGCTTAGATTCCAAGTGTAATTCTTTGTTTTAATATACTTTCAAGAACTTTTCCTAAAGAGATCCTTGTTGTCCTAAATCCTGTTAGAGATTTCAGAGCCAAAGCTTTTATTATCACATGAACACAAGAAATAATTATAGTGTACAGATCTATATACAATACTCTTCAAACTATTTCAACATTGTTCAGTTAGTGAGCTACCAAATGATGAATTATGGCACATACAAGAATTGTATTGATGTGTAGGCTCCTGGCACATGAATACACACATACAATGTTATCTTGGACTGAACCATTGATCTCTCAAGGCCAGTACTTTCTCCTCTGACTGGCAACAACTCTCCAGAGTCTTGGGCTGAAGTTTTCCACACCAACTGATCATTTTAATTGGAGAACCCAGGGACTGAACCTCAGATTTTTTTGCCTGCAAAGTGGATAGTCTATCACTTAGCACCTAGTGGTTGGAGAGAACATGGCATAGATTATAAACGGTGGTGTGATGTTACTGCTGATTCACACATGCTTGTATAGCACTAATAATGGAATCGTTGAACCATGAGGAAAGGTGGGATATAAATGCTTTAATTAAAAAAATCGTTTTAAAATTTCGTGCAAAATTATTCCCATCGAAGCTGGACTGTAGTAACCCCGCACAGGACTGCAATGTTACTATCTTTTCTTTAAGTGATTCACAGCTAAATGTGAACATTTGTTTGAGGTGAGGTGAGGTGAGGTGATACGAAAAGTCTATCTGTGGTGCGCATTCATTATGTTCAACTCATCACTCAGCATTTCAGTCACTGAGTGATACATATGCATTTGTGAATCCATTTGGATCTTGAGCAGATACAAAATCTGTTAATAGGCAATTGATTAAATCTTAACACATAAGATATTTCCAAATATGTCTTGTTTTTAATTAGAAACATGTGTGTGCCACCATTTCCATGACAAGCTCAGACTAGAATGCAGAGTATCTGTTGACCATTCTGTGAAGTAGGACAGGATACTGACATTCTAAGGATACCAACAGTGCCATCCTGAGCTCAGTTACAGGTGAATGAGCTTGGAATGGTATAACTCTGCTGGGGCCGGCACTGCAAGCAGCATCCCGAGATGACTGGTGACCTGACCTTCACCATAGCCAACTCTACATCCATTGAATCAGACTGACTTATAATCAGGTTAACCAGAATATCTGCATTTCCTTGTTCTCTATTGTTCAATCAATTTAACACAACTTTTGAATAAAAAGTTCAGTAGGCAGTTTCTTGGGAAAAAAATTTTAATGGAAAAATGTCTCCCCCCCTCACTTATTAAAAATGGCTAACCCAAGTTTGCTCATACTTTCCCCTCCTTACCTTTTCAAGTCACCTTTTGGGTTGAGATAAGGAATGTAAAAATTCAGCCCCTAAGGAATGGATGGAGGAAGTTAACAACTGAAAATGGAAGATAGAAACCAACTTTAGCTGCTGTTTCCTCAGTCTTTGAGCAGACACATATATATAGAAAGAGATATACTTCTATATAGTTAAATATAACCACTGAAGATATCAGAATAGTCATGTCATATCTAGTTAGCCTCTCTTTATAGGAAAAAAATATTATGGAAACACTAAATGGTATGGTACACAAAATATAGAACTCCTAGTTTAATGCAGATTAATTTTTAACAAGAATTCCTATGCAGTCGACAGATCGTTCCCACATTCCATTGTGATTGACAAGCCTGACATATGGAATAGTTCACAAATTCCCAGGTGACTGACAGATGGAGAATAGAAAGGCGGATAAAGTTGCCTAGAGAGCTGAGGACGATTTCATATTCAGCGGTTTTGATCAAAAGGATTCCAGATCTCACACTAAATTTAGCACCGCTGGCAATTAGTGCTTGATTTATTCAGTCCTTTCATTTGCTGGTTGACAAATGGAAAACAAGCACAAAATTAAAAATAAGTTTATTTCCAGCATTTCAGATATTTAAAATGTGTGTGTCTTTGTTTGTACATAAATTAACATGAGATGAATTTATAGTGAAATTAAATCTGAAATGGAGATGCAAGCAATAAATAAGAGCTTTTTATGTATCTTTTGGGTAGAACAGGTGTTTGAATTAAGAAATACTAATATGTTTAGCAGCATGACTCCACCTTTAGCATTAGGGAGTTAATGCTTCCCTAAATTTAGAATAATCTTTCCACAATTTAGGATTCTTTCATGTGCTTCCAGCATAGGTGACCATCTGTAAGAAAACACTAATGCCTTTTGCTCCAATAATGATAAAAATCAGTCAAGCCCCTAGCCCCATATTTTTATAAGCTGCAATGAGGCAGCGAATCCTCGCCCTTATGTGCACATGAGGCAAATGGCGGTTGCATGTGTGTCTCAAAATGAGGTTTATTTTCCCACAACTTCGGATATATTGGCCACAATGTAATACAGAATTAACCAAGCCTAAACTCATGGAAGTCAATGTTTGTAAGCAGTCCCATGTCACACCTTGGCCTCTGATGGGAAGCAACAGTTTCCAGCTTCACCTGCTTCAAAAGGATTTTTTTTTCACAAGATACCTTATAATTAAGGAGAGAACTGTCACACTGTCAAGATGTGAGACTTGTAAAAAAGGCAAACAGTGCCATCCTAAGCCTTCTGATTATACCCAGGTTATACCACTGACTTCTATTTAGGATGGCATTGCACATTTTATATGTCCCTAAACATTCTGTGCAGATCAAGCTATGGGGTGGGGTGCCAACACATAACCAAGTGACAACAGAGTATCTGGGATGAAAGAATATGTGGGATAGGATGGGGAGGATCTGGATACCTGTAGGAGGAGAATGAGATGTTAAGTGCAAATTGTTGTACTTAAAAAAAATGTGAAGATGGCTTTTTTTAAAAAAAAAACAAAAAAACCCTACAGTATTACAAAACTAAGGTACAGAACAAACATGTTTCTCACACCAATGACAATTTGATCCATTCCTCAGAAACGAAACTACTTGCTAGGAAATGGCCCTATCCAGGCCTGATCCACATGAAGAAGAAGTCTTGCGACAGCCTCTTGAAAGGAACATAAATTGTATGATACATTTTGATTTTTTAAAAAAAGTCTTCTCCAGAAGTAAACAGACAAAAAACTATCTTACTGTATCTTGGCCTACACAAGTAGCTAAAGCAATGTTATTTGGCACCATTTCCTTGGGGGAGAGGGAAGTATTGGAATGTAGTAAGGTGTTGGTTTTATTTTGTGGTGGGTTTTTTTAGTTACTGGTTGTGGTTTCAGCCGTCTTGTTCTTTTCACTATGGTGCGGCTTCTCTTCTTTCACTTTAATAGTAACCATATGACAATTGGTCCACATGTTTATTTGCAGCTTGTCACTACGCAGATCCAACAATTTTCACTTATGCTACAGAAACCCCTTTATTGTCAGTGACACAGTTAAAATGACAAATGTCTTCCCACATGGAACAGCCACCATTCAGTTGCTCTCGTTCCATGGTGGAAGTGTTCTTTATTCAGCCTGGGTGCGTTCAGAAACATCAAAAGTCTTCATGTGCTTTCCTTTTTTAATGAACTAATGAGAAGGAAAACACCAACACTTCATGATTATACTGGCTGAGTTCAGACTGGCAGTTTGAAGTGGGAGCCAGTCATGACAAAAAAGCCCCGGAACAAACTCTTCCGGGTTTTCCCGGTCACACTGTACTGACTGATGTGGGAGCATATCGGGAGGAGGCACGCGGGAGCGTTCAGACTGCTGGCCCGGAGGTGCGGCTGTAAACAACTTTTCTGTGGTAATTCAGCTATGTGCGCATGTGCGCATAAGTGCATCCAGCTGATTTGGGGAGGATCCCATTGCACCGGCACCACATTGGGCGGTAGAGCAGAGCACAGCCAATCATATCACTGCTGCTTTATGTGCAACGTGGGTTGCTCCTGGCTTTTCGGGTTGGCGTTCACATCTGGAAAAGTGAGAGTTGCCAATTCTGGCTTGGAAAATTCCTGGAGATTTGGGGGTGGAGATTGGAAAGGGGTGGGTGGGGAGAGGTAGCTATAATGCCATAGAGTCCATCCTTCAAAGTAGGCATTTTGTCCAGGGGTACTGTTATCTGCAGGCTGGAGATAAGTTGTAATATCTCAAGATCTCCAGGCCTCATCAAGATGTTGGCAACCCTAGGCACAGCACTGAATGTCCCAGGATATAATGTGTAACTACCCTGCACAATGAAGCTGTTTGAAGGCACCTGTTTGTAAAATTAAAAAACCCTACCAAAAATGCACAAGAGGGAGCCTGCTAAGGCACCAGCGGCATGCACTCATGAAGTATCTTTGGCAAGGAGTTCACCTTGCTCTGAAGATCAGGTGATCAGAAATCCTGCTCTGCAGCCAATAGATATTCATAGGGCGCAGCATATCAGCCCAAAGCTATGGGAGAACCAGAGACCCAAGATAGTTCCTTTAGTGTTGTGCATGAATGATGGGCCTGCTGGTTTAGAAAAGTACACCGCTGATTTTGTAACCAGACTGGACATATTGCAATAATGCGTAAGACCAAGATGAAACTAATTGCTTCCAGAAGTGCAATGGAAAGGAAGTCAACTTTGAGGCCACAAAACAGCTGCACAACATACTCTGTAAATGCCTCATATGATGGTGCAGTACATACTGTTAAGCAGGGCTTTTTTTGTAGAAAAAGCCCAGCAGGAACTCATTAGCATAATAGGCCACACCCCTGACAGCACAGCTCATTAGCATATTAGGTCACTCCCCCATGTTACCAGAAGTGTGGTCATCCAGCCACACCCACCTTTTGCTTTTTATTCTGTTTACCTCATTTGTTGTCAAAACCCAGGGCTTTTTTGTAGCAGGAACTCCTTTGCATGTTAGGCCACACACCCCTAATGTAGCCAATCCTAATGAGTTTCTGCTGTTGTATGTGACCTATTATGCTAATTAGTTCCTGCCGGGCGTGGCCAACTCGGGAGCCAGCCAGAACAGTTCCTGTGTGTTCCTGCCCCAAAATAGCCCTGCTATTAAGCACAAGAAACCACGTCTGCTGCACAGTATCTTGCTAGTGTGAAAAGAAACTGACAGTGACAGTTACCATCCATGCTGTTCCATGAATCATGGAGATTATTTTTGGATAGGAGTTTTCCATAAATCTCGTCAGATACTTAACAGCAGATTTTCCTATACGAGAACCCAGAAATTACCCTTATCCATTCCAAATGTATTGACTAAATACATTCTAAATGTATTGTCAGAAGGTCAATCAAATACAAGAAAATTATCTGAGAAACTGAAGTACAGGACCAAGCATTCCATGGGGCCTTATGTTTGTTTAAGGGCATCACAGTAGTCATCTTGGCCTCAGCTGGTATGGGCCTCAGAGTATCATGTTTATTGGTACCCCTCCCCTCAAGGATTCTACAATATTTTGAATTTAAGACTCTGTTTGCTGAGGGACTTGGAGAGTCCATGGATCCTCTTGTATCACTGGTCCTAGACAATACCATGCTCCTATCTGGATGAAACAATTCTCATGGGAGAGGGGTTGTTTTTATTTTTTTAATTACCTTTCAGCCATTTCATAGCTGTTTCCAACCACATTTTAAGACTTGGAGAAAGGCAAAGAATGTGGGAAGAAATAAGTCCTTTATTCTTCCGGTTTTCTCTATCTTCATTAAGACCAGTGCAATATATAAAAATAGATCTCCATGCATTATTTCAGTACCTGGGGCTTTAAGGAAATCATTGGCTATCACTACAGCAAATTCCCATCAGAACAGCTAACAACTTCACAATTATTTATTTTCAGCTGTATGATTGGTCACTTTCTTCATGGATAAAAAGGGAGAAAATATGAATAGGAAATAACAAATATTACAGCCCATTCTAGTAACAGTTTTGCATCAGATCATTAATCTGTTTTTTCATTATTCAACCAGCTGGCATTTAGAGCCACTCCTGTTTGAGCTTCCAGTGCTTCACTTTGTTTTTGTTAAACTCAGAAAATCCTTACTTGGAGATAAGATATTCTGCTATCAGCTATGTCAATATAAACCTGGCAGGATGCCATTAAAGGTAAAGGATTTATATCAGGGTAACAGAGAAATTGAGAGGGTTCTTTTTTTTTGGCTCTTGTACATGCTTCCATGTCTTGTATATTCATTTTTATGATCTTTGCATTTGTTTACAGACACCTCATAATTTTCCCTGAGAAGCAAACCTTACCACTATCACTGTGTGAATGTTGGAGGGGGGGTTTACTGTCTGAGCCCTTTTGTTCCCTCTTAGCCCTTTTATTTTACTCTCTAGACATTATATTGTCTATTTAACTACTTAATATTATTTCCTCCCTGTCCACCCATCTGTTTATTTTACTTGCTTCTTCCTCTCTGCTGGCTTCGGTATAGACTTTCCCCATATGCCTGCTGAGAATGTGAATGAATATGAATAACAATCACTGAAATGCACAAATAACACGATATTCAGAACTCTATTTTTTTGAATCTGTATCTGCTGAGGTATTTCAATCCACGAGAAATTCATTCATCGCAAGCAGGCAGAAATGCTACAATTAAATTATATGATAATGCGAGAACCTTTTGCGGCCCATGATGGAAATAAGGAGGCATTTCTTCCTTCCAGCTGCAGTTTCTACAAAGTCGAAGACAAAAAAAAAAAAAAAAGCCAAGCTGAGTGGTCTGCCCTTGCGGTACCAATTGGTCCTTGGGGAGCCATCCATCTGTACATCGGGGGGGGGGAGGCTACTCCAGAATCAGAACTGGATTGAAGCCTGTGCAAGGTTTTTCAAGTGTAAAAGCTGTATTTTTTTTTTTAAAAAAGTGTTACTCTGAAGCAGGCACAGAGTAAGGATACTTTTTCAGTCACATTGACTACTTCAGCAACGACAGTGCTAAACTGGAAGGCTGCAGAGGAAGTGCCTCCTAAACAATGAAATGCTGAAATGATTGTCAGATGTGTTTCCCTTATAGTCCTGGCTTCTACTGACAATTAGGGCCACTAGGCAAATCGTTTTTGCTGACTGACTTACCTCAATGTCATAGTATCCCAATTTTTTTCGCACAGTTGAATTTTCCCTCTAAACGTTCGTGTTTCTTTGAAGGTGATGGAGTTTAAGAACTAGAACTTCATAACCTGGGGTTAGGCATGACATGCCATTCAGAATCCTCCTAGGAGCCATTATCCTTTGATTTTCCTTTAGGCTCTAAAGATTTTTAAGTTGAGAGCTTGACCTAGATGAGCAATGAAATCAGCAGCTCCATATCATCCCCTTACAGTTTATTCCAAAACAGAAATACACCCATCTAAGCTCATTGACTTTGGATGGCACTGTTAATCTTCCAGCATCCATAATCTATAGATTGCTGTCTAATCAGACACACAGGACACTTTCACGTTTCTAATGGACAGTTGATAGCACATTATCCAATACAGCAATTCTAATGAGGCATATAGTGGTCAGGAGACCATGCTCAAACTCCCACTACAAATATGCCATAGCATGTAAGGTGGTCATATGAACAACCTGGAAGTGCCATAACATGATATGCCCATGTCCCACATTACCACAAATGAAATTCAGAAGTTCATCATTCGTATATATGGGCTATATATACAGATATATCACACACTAAATAATCCACTTTCAATGCACTTTCCAATAATCCACTTTCCATGACATCATGCAAAGTGTGCGTGCCAGAAGACTCCCAAATCAAGACTGGACCCCACCACCAGCAGCCAGCCACGTAAGACCTGGCAACCCTAAATCCATTCTTCTTGAGTCTTCCTCTTTTCCTGCTGCCCTCAACTTTTCCTAGCATTATTGTCTTTTCTAGTGACTCCTGTCTTCTCATAATGTGACCAGAGTATGAAAGCCTCAGTTTAGTCATTTTAGCTTCTAGTTTGGCCTTGATTTGATCTAGAACACACTTATTTGCCTTTTAGGCAGTCCATCTATAGTATCCATAACACTCTCCTCCAACATCACATTTTAAACTTATTGATTTTCTTCCTCTCAGAAGAGCATAGGGCTTATATATATAAATCGCCTGATTCAGTCCATGGTGTGGCATCGCAGATTAAGGGAGGTCAGGTAGTGGGGCTTTCTTTGTTTAAGACTCTGGAGGGAGCTGTCTGTTAGAGTCAACTGAATTGTACTCAGAGAACCCATGATCTAGCTTGGCATGAGCTTCTTCTAGTTTTTCCGAGGGGTACTTAGAGTTAAAATAGAAGCTATCCACAGCTGCCACATACTCAGTCAGTACCATTATGTTCCATCCTTGTTCTGTATACTTCTATTGAAAGTGTTGTTGTTCTAGGTGGTGAGCAATAGTTTTATCATCTCATGTAATTCCATCATTTTTCATTAATGTGTATTCAAAAATACTAAGACTAGCTGTAATTCCATCCTCGAGAAGAAAGATCTGTTCAGTAACAGTAGTAAATATATGTCTCAGCAAATCTTTTGCTCCTCCATTCCACTTTAACTTAAAAGCACAGTTAAACAAAGCTTTTTTTAAAAAAAGAAAGAAAGAAAGAAGGTGAAATAAATTGTTTTCCTGCTGAGGCTACATATGCCAGGTTTCATCCCTGAATGGATTTTTAAAGGCCAGTTATTTGTTTGTCATAGAGATGATGACTGAGACTGAGCTGCAGCCGAGAACACTATAATAAAGTGAGCAAAACACCTCTAAAGTAGAAGGCAAAATTATTATCGTGCTATTACCAGAGAAATAAAACGAGAGACGAAAAGTGAGCACTCGTTCGTGCAGGCGGTTCGCCTCTGCTGATTCTGCTGGAGAATCCCTTGGGCTTCAGAGCTATGAGTCAGCTGGCCTCTGATTTGGAGCTGGCCTGCAGAAAATTACAGGGATGGCCTCAGTGCCCGGTGTCATAGCATCCGGGTCCTTGACTCAAGGGGCAAAACACAAGCCTGTTCTTCAAAGAGATTCAGCTCTAGGATGACAGCTGTCTGCATCAGTGCCTTCACAACCTCCCTGGCATCCAGAAGTAACTACTATAAGGAGTAGATGACCTAGGAACCACAAAAATAATACTAACAAATGGATCTTTAAAACCATTGATATTCTGATAGTGGACTGACTTATCTATGTCTATATCTAACTATATATATCAATCATCTATTTATCTATATAGCTATTTTGTAACTGTGCCTTCTGGCACAGAGGTTCTATTTCCTAATCTTCAAACACAAAGGAATCTTGATGAAGTATGTGGGATTTTGTAATCCGGGTCTTAATTTAATCTTTAACATACTAGGATTCAGGATAACAACATGGTAGTTCAACTCTGGGACCTCTGCCTGGGCAGAATGCTAGAAGCTGTAATAAATAGATAAGTAATAGATATGTAAATAAGAAATGTCACTGTGCATGTGCAGAATGTACATAGCAACCAAAGACAACCCTATCCCCCCCCCAAAAAAAGCAGGGCTGTCAATTCACTGTGTGAGCCTATGCAGTACAGTAGATAAATTGTCAAAACATAGATCATAAAATCTAGATTTCAAAGCCCTTCCCAGAAAAAGTGGATAGGGTGACCTTCTGGAACTATTAACCATCTTATAACCCAGCCTACCTCAAACAGCCGCTTTAAAGACAAAACTAGTGTGGAGTAAGAACAAAGGTGATAGTTCACAGATATTTTCACTTCTCCCAGCAATATGCAAAACCAGTTGCCCAAAGAAGACTTTTAAAAATGCCCTCATTGCCAAGAGAACCTGACCAATGTTTCCCTGGCTCTGATTCAGTCACACTTTAGAGAAACATACATTTTAAGTATGCTGGAAGCAGTTGGAAAAACATTCTCTGCCCAGAAAACAAACGTTTCACAATGCAATGAATACATGTCAAAAATGTTACCACAATATTTTAGAATATGTCTCTCTTCACTCACTGCTAAGTAGCTGGGCAGAATGTCAGCTGGGATGCACATACTCCTATGGATGGATCTACATGTGTGTATGTCATCCCTGTGCATTGCATTATTTAGTTATTTAACATGTATATTCCAGCCCAAAACAGGATCTCTAGGAAGAATTACACCAAGTTAAAATAATATGTACCCACAAAATTTAATTTAAAAGATAACCAACCAAAAGTAGACTTCCAGTTTCCAAATACAAATGCACACAGTTGTGAACCTCAGTAGAACACATGGACCAACACTGTGAACAGCCATCAGAGAGAGTTAAAAGCTACAGCATGGCAGAGACTGACCAAAAGAGAGATCTTGGAGTCATAGTAGATAACTCACTGAAAATGTCGAGACAGTGTGTGACTGCAATAAAAAAGGCCAACGCTGTGCTCAGGATTATTAGGAAGGGAATTGAAAACAAATCAGCCAGTGTCATAATGCCCCTGTATAAATCAATGGCACAACCTCATTTGTGTATAGTTCTGGTCACTACACCCCAAAAAGGATATTATAGCAGTGGGAAATGTACAGAGAAGGGCAACTAGAATGATAAAAGGGTTGGAACACTTGGGCTCATTAGCTTGGAGAAACGACGGCTGAGGGGTGATATGATCAAGGTTTATAAGATTATGCATGGGATAGAGCAGGTGGAGAGAGAAGTACTTTTCTTCCTTTCTCGTGGGCACTCAATGAAATTGCTGAGCAGTTGGGTTAGAATGGATAACAGAAAGTACTTCTTCACCCAAAGAGTGATTAACACGTAGAATTCACTGCCACAGGAGGTGGTGGTGGCTACAAGCATGGACAGCTTCAAGAGGGAATTAGATAAACATATGGAGCAGAGGTACATCAGTGGCTATTAGCCACAAGATATAGATAGGAACTCTCAGTCTGGGGCAAGTGAAGCACTGTATTCTTGGTGCTTGAGGGAAGGGCTTCTAGTGGGAGGGCTTCTAGTGTCCTGGCCCCACTGCTGGACCTCCTGATGGCACTTGGTATTTTTGGCCACTGTGTGACAGAGTGTTCGACCAGATGGGCCACTGGCCTGATCCAACATTGGCTTCTCTTATGTTCTTATGTTCATGAGTTAACAGCTTGAAGGCCTTTTAAACAAGACCATTGCTGAAGTCAATGGAGCACCAGTGAGGATGGAGCCTAATAGACTTTCCATGGGAGGTTATTCCAGTTCTGCAATGCTACTGTGGAGATTGACATCTCCCTTGTGACCAGATGTCACACATCAGCCTGTGGGGCACATCAGGAAGGACCTTTGATGACTGCCTCAGTACCAGTATCTGTATGGAAAAAGCAATCCTTAAAATACCATAGTCTTAGACTGTTTAGAGTTTCACAGGACACAGACAGTTTTTCTATTTGGGCCTGTCACAGCATACATTTTAAAAAATCAGAGTAACATCTCCCAGCCCCTCCACCTCTATTGACAACTTGACAGCCACTTTCTAGACTAGCTTCCTCTGTTCACTTAAGTACAAAGGGCTTGTTCTCTTTGACTGGTGGCCGGAGTCAGACTGGAAGGGTATACGAAATGTTCATACAGATTTCCTATTCCCTGTAGTAGTCAAATGTGTTAGGCAAGTATGTGCTGCAGTAAGAGGTGGGCAAACTGGGCTGGTGGGGGCAGGACTAGAAGCAGGATGCTGTGCCCTTCCAATGACTAAGACACAAATAGCACTGCAGAAGCAAATCTTGAGATCCCCCCTCCCATGATAGATAGCTTATATTTTCTACAGACTGAATGGTGGGGAAATCAGAAGAGGTCAATGATTCATCCCCCCACCACCCGCCAAAGTTACGGACATATTCGTGCACATACCAAACCAGATGATGAAGAAGAAGAGACTGTATTTATATCCCACCCTTCACTCAAAATCTCAGAGTGGCTTACAAACTCCTTTCCCTTCCCCTCCCCACAACAGACACCCTGTGAAGTAGGCAGGGCTGAGAGACCTCTTTCCAGAACTGTCCTTGAGGGAACAGTTCTGACAGAACTATGGCTTGTCCAAGGCCATCCAGCAGCTGCAAGTGGAGGAGTGGGGAATCAAACCCGCTTCTCTCAGATTAGAGTCCGTGCACTTAACCACCACACCAAACTGGTTCTCAATCAGTGATGACAAAATATCAGATTATCTCTGTAAATTAGCGAGAAGCCGACAGTTCAGGTTCTGAGATCCCTCAGTGCATACGAATTGTCCCACCCCAGCTGCATTGAGGCTCAATACGGAGAAAAAATAGGAATTCCCTGATGATGTGTAAAGAAAGGACATATGGGTTATGTATGCTGATATTTTAACAAAACTGGAACATGTGGGTGGAGGAAACAAGATCCTTTCTCCCACAGTGCCTAGGACTTTTCCTCAAAGTATTCTTCCTGTCAGGGTCAGACATCAGACATCACTTGAAATGGGAGACAAATTTCATCTCTCACATCAAGGTATTGAGAAATGAGGGAAGATTCTCAGGCTTTTTCATGTATTCCAGTGCCCATTGAGCAAGCAAGGATTTTTGTCTACAAAGCAGAGATTATTTTTCCTGTGTTATTAATATTTGGAGGTGAGGTTCTTGGCTAAAGGATAGAATCTTTGAGAATTTCAGTTACCGGTGGATAAATGTTTCCCGTCACAACCCACAGAAACCAATACTGAGTAGAAAAAAAGAATCTGAACAGGAAAAAACAATAAGAAAGACTGCCCTGTTTTGGAGGGTTTTTTTTTTTTTTAACCACCCTAAAATGCACTGAATAATATTCTGTGCACATCCCAACTGTTTGTTGAGTTGCATATGTAAAAAGAAAAAAAAAACTTGACATCTTTATGCAAAGTGAGCTGATTTTCCAAACAAAATACATTTTTCACATGGCTTTGGTTTCAAAATTGCCATTTTATTTGCATTTCTTGATTTTAGTAATGTTTTCTTCTTAAATGTGACAAAACTGTGCCTTGTGCAATTTCTTACAGAAAGGTTTATTTCATCTAAACTTGAAATTTGGGATATTGGAGATACCTTCCTCTACTCACTTAGTGATATGCTGCATAGAAATATAAAAAGTCAAAGGTCAAAGTTTATTTAACGGCTTTCACCAGCTTATAATACAGAAAATAAAACTAAATACACAAAATAAGATATAGTGTGCTATAGTTAAAAACATCCTAAATTGATTACGGAATAAGATTCATCTTCTTTCTGAGTATTGCAAGACAGGCTGCCCAAAATCTAGCAGCAGCCTGGGAAACCTCTGAGTCCACGTCTGAGAGAATGAAATGTTGAATCAGAATTATGTCTTTACTCTTGTGAAATGCCATTAAAGGAATTGTTTGTGTGAATATGTAAATTTTACTCTGGATATCAAAGAATAATTTTGTGCGAGGCTCCTCATACCAGGAGCACTGTAGTAGGACATGTTGTAGAGTCTCTACTTCAAGTGCACCACTAGGGCAAAAATGCTGGGCAAAGAGGATTTTATTAAATCTACCCTCTAGAAGCATAGATGGTAGGGAAGCATTCCTCGTTAAGGAAAAAGCCCTTCTTTGCTTGGGATTCTCAGTGTGGAATAAATATGACACTGGAGCTAGATTGTCTCTGAGGGGTCCAGTACATATAAACAGGGAGATTTGAGCCAAGCCATCCTGTTGATCTTGATCAAATAGTTTCTTCCTTACCATTTTAAATGCCTGCTCCTATAAAAGAGCACTAGTGGGTCTCACCAACTGTCCCCTGGGTGGAGGGGCCATGGCTCACTAGCAGAGCATCTGCTTGGCATGCAGAAGATCCCATATTCAATCCCCAGCATCTCCAGTTAAGGACCAGGTAGTAAGTGAGGTGAAAGACCTCAGCTTCAGACCCTGGAGAGCCACTGCCAGTCTGAATAGGCAACACTGACTTTGATAGACCAATGGTCTGATTCAGTATAAAGCAGCTTCATGTGCTCATATATGTGTTCATCTATTTCAGCAGCACACCGTTTTTCACAGTGGTTTGCCAGATGTTTCTAGAAAGTCCACAAAAAGTTCAATAATTAGAAAATTGAAGTTCCATTTAGCTTCTTATTGATACATTTGATAATTGTCAATCGATATAGCCTCTGTGTATTTGCTTAATCTTTAAAAACCACATAAAGCAAGAGCCATCATCACATTTTGTCATAGCAAATTCCAAAAATTCAGTTAGTTTTTTCACTCAGTCCCTTCCCCTCGGTAATATACCCCTTAACTACAAAAAGGCTTTTGTGCATTCAGGTACTATGATTCTCAGCACAATCTTTTTGGGTGGTCAAAGGGAGATGCGTTTATTTTTATTTATTAAATATTTTATTAAAATATGTGTACCCTGCTTTTCCTTTCATCTCAAGGCAGCTATTTAACTAGCAGAAAAACTGGATGAAGCCTTCTCTATGTATTATAAATAACAGAATATTTTTATTAGGCACTCAACAATGTTATATTTGAATTCTTCAGAAACTCTTGGGTGTCTAGAACAAGAGACTCATTAATTTGTACTTATCGATTAGAATAATATTTCATTATCTATGCTAAATTTAGTTCTTTCAGTATATTTCCATCCACCAAGCATCTGGTTCAAATTTGGACATCTTTTCAAGAACTTCTACAATTAATATTGGTAACTTCAAAAAACCCCGTAACTTCTAATGTAACTTCAACTTTCTGATCTCCCTGTCTTCCTTCATTAATTCTCACCTCACTGGTTCCTTGCCTTGGGTGCATTTAAGGGTATTTTACAATTTGTTTTACTATATTTATATTTCTACAATTTCTACAATTCTTTGGGGGGTTGGATAACTTTTTACACTTTGGAAAATTTTGCATTCTTTTTCATTTTTCTAAGTTTTTGGCAAAAAAAAAATATTTTTCATAAATGCCTCTTCTTTCCTTTATAAGTTTTTGACTCTGCTCATTAAGCATACTCTCATCTTCTTGGAGTTGCTACTCCCTTTCCTAATCTGTGGCATTATCTTCTTCCAGGGTCATTCTAAACTTGAGGTCACATGGGAGACACTGAACCTCTTTCCCGGGAGGGATGAGCAGACATCCCCCATTATGTTCCCTGTCTTTTCCCTAGAAGTTTACTTTTGCTAAACTATAGTGTTTAGCAAACACTGGCATATTCCCAATACACTTGTATGCCAGTACAACTGCAATAAAACAATCTTGAGTTGCTTGTATGTATGATTACATCAGGGTTCTTTTGTGTGATGTTTCCCCAGAAATTGCATGTCTCTCAGACTGGTAAAACCTCAGAAAAATATGCATCAAGGCAAGTGACTTCTTGGGAACATGTCTGCTGCAGCTTCACGACATCTAGGCTGAGTTTCTGTTTCCATTCCTGTTGCAAATCTATAAGCTTTGGCAAGGTCAGAAGAATGACCCCCTTGCAGTTAGCCAAAGGACTGTGCCCTCAGCCTATGGCTTTCAGCCTTTGGCCCTGAGTGAGCCAGCTCACTGGATTTATTCAGGAACGGTACAGGATGTTGTTCGTTTATTTAAATTTCATTTTTATCTATTAAACTGTTGCTTAATTTAAACTGAATTTTGGTATTTTTATAAGCTGCTTTGGTTACCTATAGGGGTAAAAGTGTCTAAATAATGAATTGTGATGTAACTGGACATCATGTCAAGATTTCTATTACAATATTTTGTCAATGAACATGTGCATGAGTGCATGAATTAAAACACTGCATCAAAGGATGCAATAATATATATTGTCACATCAAGATTATGTCTTATCAATGCACACATGTGTATATGATAGGAAAAGACAAGAAATGACTGAAATATGTGGCAAACCATGTGTGCATAGGAGTCCAAATTCCAAAATAAAGAACATAAAACAATTGAGAATTCCTAATGACTTAGTTCTACTTTAGAAAGAAGATTGGGTAATTTTATACACTAAAATCCAGGAAAATTCAGATAACGTTCAAATTGAATGCATTATTGAAGTATTACTATCTCCTACCTCCATGTTGCATCTCAAAGGGCAATGCTATTGTGGGAAAGTAACTAGATCCCCAGCTTTTTCTACTTGACCTCAGACTTCCAGCATCAGAGGAGCATAGTATGCAGGAACACACAAGCTACAATGCAATTTCAGAAGGGGACTTATGTTGCATCATGGCCCTTAAAAGTTTCTCAAACTCTATTCAGCTTATGTGCATTTGGATGCCCAAGAAAAAAACCTGGGGCCCAAGCAAACCCAATCTCATTGGATCTTCGAAGCCAAGCAGGGTCAACTTTGGCAAGTACTTGGATGGGAGACCTCCTTGAAATACCAGCAGTTGGGAGGACAGGGGCAGGCTTTATTGAGCCACCTGTCTGAATATCCCCCGGGGCCTCCAGTAGGGGTCAGTCACAAGAGGTCACCATGACTTCCAAGGTGCTCTCTCTCTCTCTCTCTCTCTCTTACACACACACGCATGCACACATATTAAAAAATGGGGAAAAAACCCTATGGGGTTATGATTCAATAGGGCATTAATGTTCTTTTAATATTTGCTTTTTTCCTTTAATCAGCTGTTCACTTGAGCTACAGCCTTACTCCCTAGACCCTTTATTGTTGTTATATAAAACATTTTCCCCTCCCTTTGCAATCTATTCTTTGATCTTTGGAGTAAACTTCTTGAATGGAAGATGCATGGAAGATGGTTTCATGGGATTTATTATGAGAAATTGTCTTAGCAAATAGCCCTGTTTCATTTGATTCTGAAGAATAATTGTTTCATTCAGACCTGAATGTTGAAGAAACATATACGTCCATATATTCCTCAGTAATGAGAAACTCTCGGATGAAAGGGGGAAATCCATCAGAACACTTAAAATAGATATAAAATATTGTCTACTATGTACAATATGTTAGCAAACATACTTTAAGGACAATGTTTCACTCTCCAGAAATAAAGTTCAATGTCAAGTATGTCTTTAAAAAGAATATACACATAGAAGAAGAGGAATAGGAAGAGGAAGAGGAAGAGGAAGAGGAAGAAGAGGAGCAGGAGAAGGAGGAAGAGGAGGAGGAGGTGCCATGTCCTGGCTATGTGTGGTACCTAATGACATTTTATTTATTATTAATTTATTATTTCTAACTGCTCTGCCATGGCTACTTGACTTCTTGAGTTTCCAAACTAACTCTTAAGTAGGGAGCCTTTCTCTTACCTACATGGATTTTGGCAGGGATGATTCCTGGGGCAAGAGATGTACAATTGTTGAGAATTTCATCTGAATATTATATTTTGCCTTTACATGTGTATAAAATGGAAACATTTCTAATGTCTGTCTGAAATGCTGGCAGGTGGGATTTCATAAGAGAGATGTTTCTAGTCCCATTGGATTACATTCCAATGGGACTGGGAACATCAATAAAATATACTCAGAACATAAATATGTTTCCCTGATGAGAGCAATGCGAATGAAAATGATAACAAAAATGAATACATGAGATACTAAATACAATGAAAAACAATTTGTGAAAATGCAAATGAATATTTTGTACACACCAGTACCTATGGATTCCAATCACATGACTACCCATTCTAGGAAGTTAAATGTTGGTGGTGGAAAGTGCCATCAGCTCATAGCCAACGTATAGTGACCCACAGGGTTTTCAAGGTAAAAGACAAGCAGAGGTGTCTGGCCAGTACCCACCTCTGCATAGCAACCTTGGACTTCCTTGGTGGTCTCCCCTACAAGTACTAACCAGGACCAACCCTGCTTAGCTTTCAAGATCAAATGAGATGAAGCTAGGTCAGGCCATGCAAGGTCAAGGCTAAACAAAGATACTCTCTTAAACATTTATGATTGTATTGCTAGAGTACTGTACTGGTGAAATTGTTAATCAGAACCCTTTTAGACAGAGTTTTCCTAGTGGATGTTTTCATCTGTCAATGACTGCAGCTGACACACCACTTAAAATTTTTATTACTGTTTATTTTTCTTCAAATTAATGTGTATTAAACTTGTTGAGAAATATTAATGAAAATAAATATTTTAGCAACAACTATGTTCTTATTGACACCAAAGGCTGTGCCCCTGCAGACTGAGAGGACACATCTCTGTAGGATACAGCACAAGCCCATGTTCCCCACAAAGTTTACATTTGGAAGACAAGGTGGGCCAACTATAGGAAGATAAACAGGCAAAGAGAGGTGAAGCAATAGGCTCAAAGTCACACAGCAGCTGTATATTAAGCCCTTGGCACGAGCATCTTGAGAACCATTTCCCACAAAAAGGCTCCGAGCCCCGTTTTTGTTCTCTTCCTTTATAGCCAATAAGTCTTCTCATTGAGCTTTTACTAGGGGCAATCAATATCCAGGACGAAACTTCATTCAGTTCTGCCGGAAAATTTATCTCCCTTTTTGTTAGCACTCTCGAAAGCGTTTGCAGCTAAATAAATCCCCAGGTAGTTAGATTTCAAACAGTCAGATATAAAATTAGCAAATGCAACATCTGCTCAAAACTATTATTTTATAATAACATTAATTGGCAGATGTCTTCAGATGACAAAGTGAAATGTATCTGCTCTAATTTGTTCTTTTCTGTCGAGGTGACCTTGCAATCATTGACAAGTACATTCCTAAGTTAACATTACGTAGGGTTTCACTGAGCATCACAATGCGGGACTTTGCGTGGAAAAAACCCTGAAATGTAAAGGCCACCAGCCTTCTGAAAATGATAAATTCAGTGTCCAAAAATATTCAGTTGTGGAGAAAGTTACTGTCTCTTCTGCCAAGTTTGGTATTTCAAGCCACATACAGTTTGCACAGAACTCCTGTGCCAATTCAATTACTGTCTGATTAATGAAGTGTTTCAGGTTTATTTCAGGGGTATTGCTAGCTATTAATTAGCATATGGGGGCCAATACTCTATCCTGTTTTGCCCTGATATGATTTGCAAAATCCCAGTGCAATTAAATAAGCTCTAATATGCTTTAAATAGTTTCTCCCCAAAGTGTGAAAAAACTCTAAAGACCACTAAGAAATTTTTAAGTGCATCATTCATATATAAATACACACACACACACACATGCACATACGTACATACATATTTTATATGAGGTTCCTACTGGAATATGTAGTATGGCTTTTTTGCATATTCAGAAGAGTGAGCTCATTTCACATGTGACCATTTAAGCAGTAATGAAATATCCTGCATTGGTGTATTTAAAACTGTGTCTTATGTGAAATTTTCCATAGTAGATTTTTCCTCAGCAGGTCCAAACCCAAATTTTTCTCCTTCTTACCCTGCATTTTCGAAATCCCCAGTTTTGGAAAGTTCTGAAAACACAGGGCAAGAAGGAAAAAAGTTTGGTTTTGCACATGGTAAGGAAAAATCTATTGTGGAAAATTTCCACATATCAATGCTGGGAATTTCACTGCTGTGGAAATAGTTACAGTTCAGACACACTGCTTCAGAACATCAGTTCCTTGCAAGCTACACGGCAGCTGTGCTGATTCTCCTCTAAATCTGGGTTCATGTGTTATGTTGGCAGAAGGAGAGCTAGAGAACTGATTCTCCCTCTGGCATCACCAGAGAAACCTAGGAAAGATTATGTAAGACAGGACCATGCTATGGATTCTTCCCACTCCTGCATTCATTTCCAGAAAACAGATATAATGCTATGGGAATGGGCCATGGAGTCATGGCATGAGCTCCTCCTACATAGTCGTGGTTAGCTCCTGTTTTTTGTTTTTGTTTTTGTGGGGACAACTGGTGTGTCTTTGCCTATGGGTCACTATAATACATGAAGTTGGCTGTTTGCAGCATTCCACCACCACCCTCAGTTCCAACTGCAAGTGACAATTTTAACCACGTATAAAATTTTGTCTGGTCTGTGATCCCATGAATTTATGGATGATGATTAGCCATACCTCTTGCAAAGATTCCAGTGCAATGTAGCTGCAACTCTATCGTAACATTCTTTATAGTCAGTTTGAGCAATTTTACTGTAGGCACTGACCATGTTGTTGACTGTTTCATACTCTTTCTTGCAAAGTCAACATTTGCCCCCCAAGCTGGAATAAGGAGACAGACAACAATTGGGTATTAATGGGCCACTTTTATTAAACTGAACAATAACCAACGACAAGGGCAGACAGATTGCAGCATGGCCGAGGCCAGGGGTCTGAAGACCCCTCCCTCACCATTATACTAGGGCGAGCCACCCCGCCTCAGACGACAGCCAAGTACCTATGGCTCATGTCCGGTCAGCCTGGTAATTGGCCAATTGCCAGGAAACCACCCCCAAGCCACAAGGCTCAAAGGGAGGCTAATACCTGCAATGCCGTAGGCGATCTGCTTTCCCCATCCTGGGTTGCATGGTCCAAGGACTGTACTGGCAAGACCCCTATGCCCCCAAAAGGGGTTATACCCAGTGCTCACTGTGCCGCAATCTGTATGGAACGAATTCCTGCCAACTAAAAGTGACAACCTAATTAACTCGGCCACACCAAGCCAATTTCCACCTCAACAGCAGTACAAGGTAGGCAAAAACACCTCCTCCCCAAAGCCAATCAGAGAGGAGGCGAAAAATTCCTATCTGGCCCCCAACAGGGCGACCAGCAAAAGCCCACACTGCCTAAAGGGCGGGAGGGTGGGCCAAGCATGGGGCAAGGACTGAGGGCTGGAGCCGCGAGTCACCTAAATAAGCTCAGGCTCCACCCCCTTAGCCCCGGATGCAGGAATGCCGCATCAATGCTGCCTCCTCTCCTTGCTGGGAGGCAAAGGCAGCCCCCAGCCGAATGGCCTGACTGCCAACGGCTGGGAAACTGAGTTGTCCCCCAAGCCGGAATAAGGAGACAGACAACAATTGGGTATTAATGGGCCACTTTTATTAAACTGAACAATAACCAATGACAAGGGCAGACAGATTGCAGCATGGCCGAGGCCAGGGGTCTGAAGACCCCTCCCTCACCATTATACTAGGGCGAGCCACCCCGCCTCAGATGACAGCCAAGTACCTATGGCTCATGTCCGGTCAGCCTGGTAATTGGCCAATTGCCAGGAAACCACCCCCAAGCCACAAGGCTCAAAGGGAGGCTAATACCTGCAATGCCGTAGGCGATCTGCTTTCCCCATCCTGGGTTGCATGGTCCAAGGACTGTACTGGCAAGACCCCTATGCCCCCAAAAGGGGTTATACCCAGTGCTCACTGTGCCGCAATCTGTATGGAACGAATTCCTGCCAACTAAAAATGACAACCTAATTAACTCGGCCACACCAAGCCAATTTCCACCTCAACAGCAGTACAAGGTAGGCAAAAACACCTCCTCCCCAAAGCCAATCAGAGAGGAGGCGAAAAATTCCTACCTGGCCCCCAACAGGGCGACCAGCAAAAGCCCGCACTGCCTAAAGGGCGGGAGGGTGGGCCAAGCATGGGGCAAGGACTGAGGGCTGGAGCCGCGAGTCACCTAAATAAGCTCAGGCTCCACCCCCTTAGCCCCGGATGCAGGAATGCCGCATCAATGCTGCCTCCTCTCCTTGCTGGGAGGCAAAGGCAGCCCCCCAGCCGAATGGCCTGACTGCCAACGGCTGGGAAACCGAGTTGTCCCCCAAGCCGGAATAAGGAGACAGACAACAATTGGGTATTAATGGGCCACTTTTATTAAACTGAACAATAACCAATGGCAAGGGCAGACAGATTGCAGCATGGCCGAGGCCAGGGGTCTGAAGACCCCTCCCTCGCCATTATACTAGGGCAAGGCACCCCGCCCCAGACAACAGCCAAGTACCTATGGCTCGTGTCCGGTCAGCCTGGTAATCGGCCAATTGCCAGGAAACCGCCTCCAAGCCACAAGGCTCAAAGGGAGGCAAATCTCTGCAATGCCGTAGGCAATCTGCTTTCCCCATCCCGGGTCGCGTGGCCCAAGGACTGTACTGGCAAGACCCCTATGCCCCCAGAAGGGGTTATACCTGGTCTCACTGTGCTGCAATCTGTATGGAACAAATTCCTGCCACTGAAAAGGTCAAGCCTAAGCTTAGGTCTTTACACCCACTAAAGACGCTAATGCATCACAAAGCCCTTACCGTAAGTCCTTCAAAAAGAGGTCCATCCCAGCCTCTGACAGATGCACACCATCACTTCTATACAAGCTCCCATCGCCCGCATGTAAGCTTGGGTGAGGCAAATACCGACCAAGGCCTTTTTTGAGAGCAATTCGGATTTCCCAGTTGGCTTTTCAACGAACTTTATCAATGGCCAATGGGTTGCAGGTCCCACGCCAAACCAACCGTGGCATCATAGCTGACCATACAATTAAGGTTTCAGGCCATCGCTGCTTAATTTCACGAAAATCAATTTGAGCCTGAATAATCAAGGCTTTTCCTTTCATAAAGCCCAAATCGTTGCCCCCTAAATGAAGAACCGAAATATGAGGAGGAGAACTAACCCTCTCCTCAAACAACAAGTTCAACAAGCCGGGCCACTGCAAACCACAGCGACCCAGCCATTCAACCAAGGTCCGTTGGCTGAGACCCAACTGCGAGCCAATGGGCGACCTCTTCGCTTGATGTGCGGCCCAAAAAACATAACTATGCCCACAGATGAGGACCCTTTTCCGTTCCGGCCAGCCAACAGGATCTGCAACAAGAGAACAATGAAAAGCAGAACCAAACTAAAACGTCAGAATACAATTACAAACCTGCCACGGGCCAAACATAGGCCTTGTAAGCCAAGGACCTCCACCTGCCCACACGCTGTATATCCCTAGGCTGATATCCCATAGCCGCCACTGTGGATGCCACCCCAATCCTAAACAAATGGGTACAAAACCCCTGCTAAACCTATCCTAGCCAAGGCTGTAGAAGTAACAGACCAAAATTGGTGTCTCGTTAAAGGGCTTTCATCTTGGTGCCGAAAGAAGATACCAGCTTCTAACCCTCGAACCACCAAATAAGCTGCCAGTGTGGACACTGGGCACAACTCCTTCTCTGCAGACACACCGATGGAGACAACCGTACCTCATCCACGTTGATCTGTTTTAGACTGCCTCAAGGTGAGATGAACCCGATCTCCATACAAACGAACGTTCCGTACCTCAAAAGCACGGCCAGACCTATCTAACTTTGATTGTACAACAAGTTCACCAATGCGGAAAGCACCAAAAAAGGCAACTAGCGAAGCCGCATGAAAAAGGCAGGCCTCATACTCCGATGTACAAATGTCCCCCCAAATGGCATGCAACAGGAGAAATAGGCTGCCTGTCATCCTTGTGAGCGCCTGCTTCCTGTAACCACCCTTCCAGCATCCTGCGAATCCTAAAATCACCTGTGACATCCGATAGCCCTTTCGCTTTGCTAGCAAAGGCAATGGCCGACAGCAATCCCTTTATTGAGCTAACCGCCATCCCCTTACCTCGGGAAACTACACAGAAGTATAGCAAATGATCCACTGGTACTGGCCACAGGTCAGGATACCCTACCTCCTTCCTAAATTTGGAAAACTGGTGGACCGCATGGTCATATGCCCGCTTTGTTCCTGGCACAACAGCCAGTCCAATTGCCCTGTTCACTTCCGCCTTCCAACCTGCCACAGCTCCATTGGCATGCACGCTGGATGCAGGTCGGCTTCCGGGGCCAGCTGACGAAACCTCCCCATCTGTTTGCGAGAGAGAGCATCAGCCACCCCATTGTCAACCCCCGGCACATATCGGGTAAAAAGCAGAATATTGAGACGAAGGCAGCGAAGTGTGAATGCTCGCACCAAGGCCATTACTTGAGGCAATCTGGACGTGAGGGAGTTGATGATCTGGACAACAGCCAAATTATCACACCAAAAATGCACTGTGTGATTAGCCAGCATGTGTCCCCACAACCAAACCGCCACCAGAATGGGAAAAAATTCCAGAAAGGTGAGGTCCCTGGAAATACCATCTTGCAACCACTCCACTGGCCATTCCTCAGCACACCAATATCCTTAAAAATAGACACCAAAACCCAGGGACCCCGCTGCATCAGAACAAATCTGGAGGCTGGCCCCCAACTGTAGCTCAGTCCTCCAAAAAGAGACTCCATTAAAAGAGTCGAGGAACTCCAGCCACACTCTGAGGTCGGCCTTCATACCAGCTGTAACCCTAGCCCTATGGTGTGGCAACTGAAGACCCTTCAAAGCATCACACAACCTGTGCAAGAAAGCCCGCCCAGGGGCAACCACCTTGCAGGCAAAGTTGAGGTGCCCCACTAGCTGCTGAAACTCATGAAGCGTGGCCTTCCTGTGCACCAAGAAAGTGGCTAACCTCTCCCGCAACTCGGCGACCCTAATCGGAGGCAACCAAGAAGTCTGAGCCAGGGTATCCAACTCGATGCCCAAAAAGGTCAAGACCTGCGAAGGACCCTCAGTCTTCTCATGAGCCAAAGGAACACCCAGCTCCTCAGTCAGCTCCAAAAAGTTCTGCAATAATACCTGACATTGGCTGGAGCTCACAGGTGCTACAAATAAAAAATCATCCAAATAGTGAACCACTGTGGTAATCCCTGAGCGGCAACAAAGGGCCCATTCCAAAAATGTGCTAAAACATTCAAATGCTGCACATGAAACAGAGCAGCCCATAGGCAATGCCCGGTCCATGTAGAACTGTCCTTCAAAGGAAAACCCCAACAGCTCGAAGTCACTAGGGTGAACCGGAAGGAGCCAAAACGCTGATTTTATGTTGCATTTGGCCATTTCAGCCCCTATCCCACAGCGGCGGACCACCCTGACCGCATGGTCAAAGGAGGTGTACCGCACAGAGCATAAAAACTCTGGAATGGCATCATTAACCGACGCCCCATGGGGATAAGACAAATGGTGTATCAACCGATACTCACCAGGGGCCTTTTTTGGGACAATGCCCAATGGGGAAACCCTCAAGTTCACCACTGGCAGATAAGGAAATGGGCCCAGTACCCTTCCTTCCACCCTCTCCTCAATCTTGCACCTAACTATGTGCTCCAAACCCTTGATGGATGCCAAATTAGGTGCAATAAAAGAGACCCTAGGCCCCTGGCAGGGAATACGAAAACCAAACTGAAAACCATTTAACAGATAAAAACTATCCTCCCACCTGGGGTATCGGTGTAACCAATCCTCAAGCACTTTCAGATTTATGGGACTGGGGCCCTTTACCAGCAGCTGCTCCGGAACCCCCCGGTTCGAATCGCTTATGGCCCCTGCGGGATTTACCCTGGAAGCAAGCTGAGAAAGAGTGAGGTCCACTGCACAGTGGGCACTCATGCCTATATTGGCAGGCCTTCCGGCTGCAAACACCTTGCGACCCAAACTCCCAACATAGTTGGCGGGGTTGAACTGCCTGACCCGCGGCACCGTGGGTGGTAGATGACACAGGCAGGTGCTGCACTATGTGTCCACTGTGTGACCAGTCACCCACATTAGGATGAGCCGGGGACATGATCTGTAACCACAGGTGGGGGTGTATCTGGTCCCACCACAGTGAAGGGTTCATGGCTGCCCGCATGCAGAATTCCTCATCATACTGGAGCCATGCCGGTCCAGTGAAACCTGTATACCCTTTGTTGATAATGTCGAAATACTGAATAAAGCCACAGCTCACCAAGGCTGCGCCCTTGCCAGCACCCCTGCATAAACCACAAAACCAGCCACCCAATTAGCCCAAGTCTGATCTACTCTCATTTTTCAAAGCTTTTCTTTGTCCTTATCATCCAGGTCGTTTTTGTCTTTCTTTTCCAACTCTCGAAAAAGAAGGGAAAAGAAATCAACATATTCTCTTCTATAAATCTTCTCTCTGGTGGCCGGCAACAAATGATCACCTAATGGCAGAGCCACATCTCCAAAAGGCAACTCAGAAGCAGGCGTGGCAGCATAGGATGCACCCTCATAACACGGGGAACCCAAACACTGGCCAGGTCCCACTGGAGGCAAACCATACCATGCTCCAGAAGGCCACTGCATAGGCAAATGAACTGGCTGTGCAGCCCACTGCGGTCCCATGCCCTGATTATGTAAAGCAGGAGCAGAACCTGGACCTGGGGCGAGCAGGGCCCCACAATGCCCCCAGGGCCATGCCACCCCTAAAGGAGAACCCGAAGCTGACTTACCCGCTGCAATGTTCGCTGGAGCAGCCAGCAAGCTAGGCACCTCTGTTCCTGAAGAAGACCCCTCTCCAGGAGGGACTGCCTGAGCATCGTCCTGTTGGCCCGCATCTCCAGGGCCAGACCTAGCACCTGCAGAAATCCTACCCTCAATGAGAGAAACATGGGTCAACACCTCAGCCTGGAAACGTTTGCTAGCTGACGCATGAGTTTCTTTCCGCCCAACCTGCTCAAGAAGTAAAGGGGGATGGGGGGCAGCCAACCCAGAAGCCTGCTCTACTGCCATCAGGCAAGCCAATATGGCCTGCTGAACCTTGTCATCCCCCTCCTCATCCGAAGAAGAGAGGGTGGGGGCTGGCCCCCTTAGAGGAGCCTTAGGAGCAAGTTGCTTACCTTTGGAACAACCAGTGCCTTTTTTAGGTGCCATAATTAAGAAGGCAAAGAGGAAGAAAACTGAGTTATACCCCCACCCTTACCCAAGGGTATCATAGCGTCTCAATAAATAAATAAATAAATAAATTCCTCACTCTTCCCCAAAAAACACCTGTTGTCAGATGGGCTAAGATCACACACCGAATTGCCTTTCTTATGGAACAGCCAGGCAAAAATACAAGGGCCCAGAGTCAACCAACCTGGAGCAAGTGAATTAGTGAGAACTCCACCCAGGCCACTTAAAATGGAGTCTTCACACTTAACCACTACACCAAACCTGGGAGGGAAAGAAAAAAAGGGGGGGCACGCAAGCCCACAAAATGGCTGCCTATCCTACAAAAAGCCGCCAAACTACAAAATGGCTGCTGTGCACTCGGTGATCAAAGACCTAAAATGGCTGCCAACCCCCACAAAATGGCTGCCAGCCAACCGACTACCTGTGGAGTGCCAAGCAACTGTGGAGCAGCCCAGTGACCAGGTAAAAGTACCCAACTAACCACTCGTCAAACCCCATCACCCCCAACAGCCAGGGGCACTTTGGTAACCACCAAGCTAGTGAAGATATGGGGAATAATTGAAATTAAACAGTGGCAAAAAATGGGCAGCTTCTCCAACTAGGAAACCAAGGAAAAAAGGGGGGCACAATTGCCGAAGGGAACCCAGCCCCCTATCCCAATTCAAAGACTGCCCAAGATACGTAGCCCATGGGCCGGCCTCACCAACCAGGCCCCTAGGACTAACAACCCCGCTCCAACGAGGCCAAACAATGAACGCTGCTGACAAAGAAAGAGGCGCCGCCGCTCATCAGAAGGAAGCAGCCTCAGCCTTCTCTGTTTGCCGCCACGCGCGCTGCTCTGCCTCGGAGCTGTTCACCCTCCCTGCTCCAATGCCGCTTGATCTACGCCTTCCCCCAGCTGAAACCGAAACTAACAGCACAGGGACAGAGCTCGCATAGCTCCTTCCTGTTCGAGCATGGGGCAAGGACTGAGGGCTGGAGCCACGAGTCACCTAAATAAGCTCAGGCTCCACCCCCTTAGCCCTGGATGTGGGAATGCCTCATCAATGCTGCCTCCTCTCCTCGCTGGGAGGCAAAGGCTGCCCCCCAGGTGAATGGCCCAAGTGCCGACGGCTGGGAAACCAAGTTGCTGTTATCACTGGTCTTCTGGATCTTGGCTTTTATATTTTTAATTTTGAGCACCTGCTCTTGTGCAACTGGAGTGAGTCCTTCCATTTCTTTCTTCAAGTGCCCATTTTGGAGCCACATCCAGGATTATCACTAGCAATTTTATTATCTCTGTCTTTCAAATACTGCCCATGCAAGTGTTTTTCCTTCCAGTTGTCAAAGTGAGCTTTTTGTAATCTTTGTTCATTTCTGTAACCTTAAATAAGTCTGCTTTGTATACTTCAGCTAGAAGCTTATCTTTGCTTTCCTTGGTGTAGTCATTCAGTACTCATTTCTGATTATTTATTGAATTTATAGCCTGCTCTGCTGAAGATTGGCTCAAAGCAGGTAACATCAGTTTATAAACATACAATTAAAATTTCCAAATATCAAATAATTCAATCATCAATACATCATTAAAATACATACAATACAATATATCAGTTATATAAAATCAAGATTGCGTAAACCCACTGAAGAAGGGGAACAGTGTGGTCCTGGTTGAGGACAGATGGACAGTCTTTGAGCTGGGGACCACCAGTAGGCTTTGGACACTTGAGCATAGTGCTCTGTGGGGGACATACTAAGATAGGCTGTCCCAAAGGTATGCTGGTCCCTGACTGTTGAGGTTTTTTAAAGGTCAATTCCAGAACCTTGAATGTGATCTGGTCCACAATCTGGAGCCCATGAAGCTCATAGAACACTGATTAATTGTGCAGTCTAAATGGAGACCAGTGTCTTTGCTGGATTTAATTTCAGCCTGCTCTGTTTTAACCAACCAAACACAACCTCCAAAACCCTGGCCAGATAATCTGGGGTGGACTCTGGCCAGCCACCCATCAACAAGTAGAGTTGGGTGTCATCTGCATATTGGTGACATCTCGAATTCCCATGTCGGCGAGGTGGTGGGTCAATAGATTGTAGTCGACCAAGTCAGATGCTGAACTGGTCCAAAATTTCTTCAACTGTTTGTTTAACTTTCAGCAGATCTCTTCCACCTAATTTACTTGGTAAGTAAAGATGATCAACATCACTTCTACAGTGTAGTGAGTGATGTGTTGTCATTACCTTGCAAGTTTTGTAATCTATTGCTTCTAATTCTGCTTGTTTCCAATTTGATAATGCCAGCTGTGTATCTTAGAAATGGGAATGTCCATGTGTTAATTGACTGTGCTACCTTCATTTAATTTTATTTGCAATATCTTTTTAACTCTTTGGTAATATTCCTTGGTTGTATTTTTCTGAACAAGGATATGTTTGATATTGACAGCTTCCAAAATTCTAAGATATTCGTAGTTTTCTCGTTTGATATCTTGTTGTTTGGCGACTTGATTTCTTCTTGTTCAGCGATTTTTCCTCTACTCAATGCTCTTGTGAACAGATTACAAAATATAACATCAGTCAATCATTAAGTGGATTACAAGCATATACCATACACAATGTACACATCTTTAATCACCTGTGTAAATGCACCTGGAAATCATGATTAGGTGAAAATTCACACACAAACTTCTAAATCACAGTGAGACAAACTCCTGATCTGGCCACCTCAGTGTTCCTTGGCAAAGTTCTTCTTGAGCACAGTGCATTCTGAGCAGCTTGGCAACTGCAGAGTAGCCACTTGGTCACTGCAGCTTGCAGTTGCTTTTGTCCATCCCAAGCACAAAATATTTTCACCTAGGTAGTATCTCATTGCAAAATTCAGGCTTAAACTGAAGAAAACTACTAGGCCATTCAGGTTTGACCTAGATCACATCCCTTATGGATATACAGTGGAGGTGAAGAATAGGTTTAAGGGACTAGATTTGATAGACAGAGTGCCTGAAGAACTATGGACAGAAGTTCGTGACATTGTACAGGAGGCAGCAATCAGCATCATCCCAAAGGAAAAGTAATGTAAGAAAGCGAAGTCGCTGTCTGATGAGGTTTTACAAATAGCTGTGGAAAGAAGGAAAACGAAAGGCAAAAGTGAAAAGGAAAGATTTATCCAGCTGAATGAAGATTCCCAGAGAACAGCAAGGAGAGATAAGGAGGCCTTCCTGAATGAACAATGCAAAGTAATAGAGGAAAACAATTGAATGGGAAGGACTAGACATCTCTTCAAGAAAATTGGAGAAATCAAGGGAACATTTCATGCAAAGCTGGCCATGATAAAGGAAAAAACGGTAGGGACCTAACAGAAGCAGAAGAGATTAGGAAGATGTGGCAAGAAGACACAGAAAAGCTATACAAGAAGGACCACAATGTCCTTGACAATCACGATGATGTTAGCGCTGACCTTGAGTCAGACATCCTGGAGTGTGAAGTCAAATGGGCCTTAGAAAGCATTACTAACAACAAAGCTAGTGAAGGTGACGGTATCGCAGCTGAGCTATTCAAAGTCTTAAAAGATGATGCTGTTAAAGTGCTGTACTCCATATGCCAGCAAATTTGGACAATGCAACAGTGGCCACAGGATTGGAAAAGGTCAGTTTACATTCCAATCCCAAAGAAGGGCAATGCCAAGGAATGTTCAAGCTATCGCACAATTGCACTCATTTCACATGCTAGCAAGTTCATGCCCAAGATCCTACAAGCTAGACTTCAGCAGTACGTGCATTGAGAACTACCAGAACTACAAGCTGGATTTCAAAGAGGTAGAGGAACAAGAGATCAAATTGCCAACATTCACTGGATTATGGAGAAAGCAAGGAAGTACCAGAAAAAAAATCTACTTCTGCTTCATTGACTACGCTGAACCCTTTGATTGTGTGGACCACAACAAACAGTGGCAAGTCTTTAAAGACACGGGAGTAGAAGACCACCTCACATGTCTCCTGAGAAACCTGTATAAGGGTCAAGAAGTGACAGAACCAGACTTGAAACAACTTATTGGTTTAGAATAGGAAAAGAAGTATGGCAAGGATGTATATTGTCACTCTGCTTATTTAATTGATATGCAGAGTACATCATACGAAATGCCAGCCTGGATGAATCACAAGCCGGAATTAAGATTGCTGGGGAAAACATCAACAACCTCAGATATACCGACAAGACCACTCTAATGGCAGAAAACAAAGAGGACCTAAAGAGCTTCTTGATAAGGATGAAAGAGGAGAGGGCAAAAGTTGGCTTGAAACTCAACATCAAAAAAAATAAGATCATGACATCTGGCCCCATCACTCGTTGGCAAATAGAAGGGGAAGTCATGGAAGCAGTGACATAATTCATATTCTGGGGATCCAAGATCACTGCAGATGGTGACTGCAGCCATGAAATTAAAAGACACCTGCTCCTTGGAACAAAAGCTATGGCAAAACTTGACAGCATAATAAAAAGTAGACACATTACACTGCTAACAAAAGTCTGCACAGTCAAAGTGATGGTATTCCCAGTAGTAATGTATGGCTGTGAGAGTTGGACCATAAGGAAGGCTGAGCGCCAAAGAAAAGATGTTTTTGAATTATGGTGCTGGAGAAGACTCTTGAGAGTCCCTTGGACTGCAAGGAGATCAGATCAGTTAATCCTAAAGTAAATCAACCCTGACTGTTCCGTGGAAGGACAGATACTGAAGCTGAAGCTCAATACTCTGGCCAACAAATGAGAAGGGAGCACTCACTGGAGAAAACCCTGATGCTGGGAAAGACTGAAGGTAACAGAAGACGGGGACAGCAAAGGATGAGATGGTTAGACAGTGTTACCAATGCAACGAACATGAAATTGAGCAAACTTCAGAGGATGGCAGAAGACAGAAAGGCCTAGAGTGATGTGGTCCATGGGGTCACGAAAAGTCAGACTCGACTGTGCAACTGAACACCAAAAAGTATCCCCGGGGTCATGGTCACTGATTGAATGGCTTGGTTTGAATGCATTGCCTGGGAAGACACATTGAGGGACCAAAGAAATCTCATCTCAAAAATCTTAGAACTGATTTTTCCCCCCAATATGCCCTTCAAAAATTGGAGATGGAGGCAAATGGTTGGCAGGGAACAGGCGCAGTGAGAAATTCATTTTATCATATGAAAAAGCAGGGCAATCATGCAAAAGGACATATCCAAATTCATTTGGAATGTCTAAACAGCTTGCAAAAAGATCAGCTCCCTGCTTATGTCCAAAGAGTATGATATGTCCAAAGAGTATGATATGAACACTGGTAGGTGTTCAAGCATAACTGTTTGTGATAGTTACACATCAGGCGTTTGTTACGGAAAACACAAGGGTATTCTCTCCATCAATTATATATAAATCTGTACTCAGGGTCAAGCAAAACAATACATGGAAAACATGGATGGCTGAAAATTTAACTGGAACAAGAGAGAGGACAGTTAACCATTTCCATGTGGGCCATTGGGCTAGTAAAAACAGCTCCCAATGTGTTTTAACCCACAAGAGAAAAGGATACAGGATCCCCTATGCTATTTCCATTTAAAAAACAACAACTGGGAAATGTTCATACACCTTCTGTGTACTGTCTATTTTTCTCCAAAGTACCAGTGTTGAAAAGAATAAGTTATCAAACAGCCATTAGCTTGTTGGTAGTGGTACTTTTTTAAAAGTAAAAAACCTGCGTAACCTAGCACAAAGAGTTCTTGCAAAAGCAGAGACTTTGGGGTCCTGGAACACTTGCTATGGAACTCTCTATGAGCAGAAACACATCAAGATGGCTTCTCCTTAGTGTTTCAGAACTGTCCGATTGGAAGGTGATTTTGGGGATGAAATTAGGCAATACATGCTTAAACAGTTTCCCTTTTTAGTTTATTTTGTAGGGTCTTTTTAGGGGTCTCACTAAACAATTGTGCTTTTGTTTATGTAGGCTTCATGAGACTTTTTAATTCTGGTTTTATGTTGATGTTGGTAAATCATTTTAAATTGTTGTGGTACATTTAGGACCTTTATAAGGGAAGAAAGTTGGCACAGAAATTAAAAAAGAAAACATTTTTTTTAAAATGTAAAACCTGGAAACCATATCTCAAATACTGACGGACAGTGTGTTGCATTTCATTTCCTATCTTCTTGATGCTTTGCAAAATCAATACTATCAATTTTATGTTAAAATGTATTCTTATTCTTGTATGTGCATGTATCCACACAAATATAATTTTAAAGAACTTTTTACAGTCAGGTGAACTTTTTACTCTCTAAAGAAGGTAGGCTATATAGCAATTAGGAACTGGGTCACTAAAGAACCCTATTCCTTCAATATGAAGTCCATTTTGATGAAGGAATGGGAAGAAAATGAAATTAATGTTGATAAAGATGGAGGCTTTTGGTTTCGTTTTCATTGACTGGAGCAATAGAGTGCAACTAAGGAGGTTGAAAGGAAAGCCCTTTACTTAATTAAAATACATTAGATACATGGATTTATTTGAGGGTTCATGTTAAATAAAGACAAATGAAATGTTTTATGGAAGGTGATGAAATACATTATTTATTCTGGATAAGTAATTCTCTTCTGTCAATATACCTGCATATATTTAAGTATGTGCCATATACCTACATTTTTAGGTGTATTAATTATTCCGTTAAGCATGCATGTGTTTGATTTGTAATATTCAGAATGATTACTCAAGGAGCTTGTCAGAAAGAGCCAACAATCTGGAATGGGGCTAGCACATATTGTGTTAGCCAAATCTGGATTCTCCCTGCATGGGGAGAGACTAATATGGAGAACATGGAGTCTGCAGTAAACTTTGCTAACCTCCAAGTCTTCCCATGTCCTTTGATGACAACAATAGAAGAACAAGTTGATCAAAGAAAGGCCCCTAGCATTGTGCGAATATGGCCATCATATTGTTCTCTTCTGTTCTGTTCTGGTTTGGGTTCAACCATGATTGCAAAAATTATTCCAGTTTTGTTCAGATTCAGACCAATTAAAGATTGGCAACAAATTGAGTTGCTTCAGTTCCTATGAAAAAGACATTTAAATACCAAGCTGATTTGCCTTTATGATAAAGTAATTAACATCACTATCATATTGCATTCAAGATGAGGAGGTAGGCACATCAGGAAAGTTAAGAGATGGACAGTAGATTGCACAAAAGAGGGAGAAGGTTTAGAAGCAACTATATCTTCGTCACAGAAGCATGTACTTTGATATGAAAAGGAGTACAGAAGAATATAATCTGTTGCTCCTCACATATCAGCCATTCCCAGGATGCCAAACTCTCTCATCCATCAGAGTTCCTGCAGAGCTTGGACACTGGGAGGCTCCCTTACTCTGTATTGACTGGACGAAACACTATGCAGATGCAGCTTGTCTGCAAGGGAACTTGCTTTTCAAAACACAGCAAAGTCAAAGGTTAAAAATAATTTCAGATACAGCACAGGGTACAGAAATGACTTGGATCTACCAATGTGTGGATAGAAGAATTCCCACAACTTTCTCACTTGCCCCTCCCACTGAAGCACAGTTTCCACACTAGGCCCTTCCTGTTGAGGCCCCAAACACTTCTCCTGGGGAAAGTCGTGCTGCATGGTAAGAAATTGTTCAGTGCATGGAAATATTCTGGTGGATCCAAGCCTGAGCTTCTCCAGTCCCCGTAAACTAGTAGGAATGTATTATGTGGATCTACCAAAGAACAATTCATTTGTTGATTGTCCTTTCACATGGACCATATAGATTACTTAGAGAGCAATCTACTCAGGATTTTACTCAGGTGTATTTCCTGGGGCTTATTTCTAGGAAAGCATTCTTAAGACTGCAAAGTTGACACTGAAAATCAAGAATAGCTGAAAACAGAATGATTGGAATCTCAAAATAATATAGCTTAGTATTTACATAGCATATGTCAAGAACACACATTATCCCAGGGTTTCTTACCCTTGTCTGGAGCGATAGACTGGTATTATTAAACCTATACTACAGATATGGGAACCAAGGCTGAGAGAATAGCAGAATGCCTTTCTATTCAGTGAATTCATTGCTCAGACTAGGTTTGTACTTGAAGCTTCCCAGCACCTTAGTCACACCTTTGCCTTTTTCAGCCTGCACTTTACCACCCCTTGTGGAAAATGGAAAACACATGGTATGTTTCAAATAGTAACAGTTACTTGACTTTAATACAAGCTCATATATCATAGTATTTATGAATTGATTCCCAAGATACTTTTGTCTCTAAGGGAGGGAAATGAAATTATTATTCCTTGGAAACACAGTCCTAATGGTGTGTATAGATGCGTGCAAATGTACATGCTTACAACAGTCCCCCCTATTTTAGCAGCATAAGCCAAGTGTAGTCTAAGAAGAATGCTTATTGTCGATATATGAAGTCACTAAAGCAAAAGATGCAAACACAGTGTTAAGTACAGTACTGGAAATGCAATGCTGTAATTTTATATGGTAATCTATCTGCATACAGTATGCAAAAGCATATGTTTATAGATAATGACAGACATCTATGAATGAGGAGGGTAAAATCCTCATATCTCACTTGAAGTAGGGAATTTCTAACAATTTAGGAATGCATTCAGATTTTATCGTAAACCTACATGTAGTTGGATTTTACTGTAAGCCTATAACAAGTATGCTTATATTAAAACCTTCCTGAATTCTTAAACTTTGTAAGACATAAAAGAAAAGGTTGTTTTAGAGATCCTCGAGGGTACAAAAGCAAACAAGAATGCAAATGTAAGAGTACTGTTCTAAAAACTGCTAGAAAGCAACAAATGGAATCAAATGTTTTTTATCAGAAGTGTGTTGTCTTTTACTCACAAGTTGCACACAGAAAACCAGATTCCTCTTAAATAAACAAGAAGGAATTGTGTCTTTGTGTCTCTTACTGTGAATGGACAAGGCCTTTATCCATATGGCTTCATCCATAGGGATAATCTGATGTTGAGAAAGTATATGCTACAATGGAGTCATGTCAAGAGCTGGTGCTTTCTGGTGATGATTCATGTGAGTAAGGCAATCGGTGATCTTACCTGCTCTGCTCTCACAAATTACTGGAGGGAACTGGATCAACAAGTTTCCATCTAATCAGATAGTACTTCTTCCAGAAAGCTTCATCTGCAGCAAGGGTCTAGAAGCTTATGAACCATATGGAGGAATTGAAAAAAGGAACCTGCAAAATGGGTAGTTCACCAGTTGCACATAGCTCATCACTGATATGTGATGCAAAATCGCTTCCTGGTGATTGTGGGCTGATTGTCAAATACTGGAGATTCTTAAGCAGGGCCTGAGGTTGGAATGTTTCCTAGTGATCTGCAGTAGAATGTGTATACCCAGGCCTTAGCACAGCCCTTGATAGGTGAAGAAGGGAATAGTGGTGTCAGCAACCCCTCTGCATTTGGCATGCAATGTGAAGTCTAGTTTGGTCCTACGTGGTACACATAACTTGGACTTCTGTCTTTCCTTGGTCAGGATACTACTATCTTCTCATTATCATACTTCAAAATCCAGCTTATCCCACTGATCTGATGAGTCATGAAATGGAGAGCATACCTTCCAAGTCTCAATTTAGGTAGTGCCTGCAGCCTCAGAGATGGTGTGTTTTGATTGTTACCTATGAAGTCCAGATAAACGTGTCACATTATTCAGAAATGGCAGAATAGGAACTTAAGCACATACATACACATACAACCACCATTTGTTAACATGTGCCAAAGTATTCAGTACACTTGATAAATAGGAACTGTCTACAATGTAAAACGGTTCTTTCTTTTGGCAGGCCTGCAGAAACGGATTAGCCAATATTATTGACACAGTAACAGAACAGAAACTTAAAGTCAAAGGTCAGGTAGTTGCTGATCGGTAACCAGGCTTTTAGAAGGTAAACAAAACACTTATTAGCACCTGTCTCTTTGGCAAATTCAAGCGTTGCTTTGGCTGGCACTCACTGCCAGATTCATTATGATTTTCTTCATGTTACAATTCAGCAGTAGCTAAAGAAGCAGCAACAAATGCTAAAGAAGGTTTATTTTTATTTTCCTCCATAGAGAGGGGGGATAGCACTTAATGATTAATTTAAAGTCGACATTGTATCATATTCTACTCATATGTTACAGCATGATATTATGGGAGGGTTACCAGCCTATGGATGGCAACCAGCAGGGGAGTAGGGAATGACACAGTGCATACAGCACAGCATCACTTCTGGAGAATACCCAGATGTGATGTCACCTCAATGGCATGGCATGGCGTTGATTTGACAATCTAGGATTTGGGTTAAAGGGTCTGAAGAAGTGATATGCCATCAACAAGGCACTGTTTTTAAAACCCTTTTCCTTCTGCCAACCCTCAGAGGGCTGGCAGACAATGGAGAGGGAGGCTTGATCTCCATATCGTATAGCAAGTTCCTAAATCTGATTGTGGTGGTGAAAATTGCAGTTAAGTCACAGCCAACTTATGGCAACCCTGCAGGGCCTTCAAGGCAAGAGACATTCAGAGGTAGTTTGCCATTGCCTGCCTGCGTGTTGTGACCCTGGTATTCCTTGGAGGTTTCTCATCCAAATGCTGGTCAGGGCTGACCCTGCTTAACTTCTGAGATCTTATGAGATCAGGCTAGCTGGGCCATCCAGGTCAGGGCTCTAAATCTGGTTACTCAGAATAAAATCCTATCTAGTTCAATCCAGTTGATTTCCTGATAAGTATTTTTAATGACTAATATCATCTTCAAATCAAACCTAATCAGTTCAGATCCATTATATAATGCTGATCATAAGTTATCATAATATATGAAACTGCTGGAGCTTCCGGAATATGGCGGCTTGTATTTGGACACGTCCCATCGAGTTCTGATGGAGACACGCCAAGCCAGGGTGATCATGAGCGGTCTTGGCTGGCTCCAGACCCCCCCCGGAGTCTATGTAGGAGACTCTCAGCCTGGGGAGCTGGGACAAGCCTCTCCCAAGGCGATGGCTTAGGCATCAAGGCTTGCCCGTTTCCCGGAAAGGTCCTGATGCCACAGAGTTAGCATGGGGCCCAGAGCTGACTTCCAGATGTGTGGACAAGTCTATAAGTGCAACTAACTTCTGCAACAAATAATCATGGCTTAACAGTCAGTCAAACAAACTACTTTCTAAGCAATACAAGTCTCAGACTGTTAAAGCAATAGAAGGAGTGGTGGGTGGGAAAGGGTTGGTGATCCACCCCCTGAAACAAAATTGTCCATAAGTGCTTAAAAAAGAGACAGAAACCAAAACCAACCTCATGAGACTTCTTCCAAGCTTGAAAAGTGTAATTTAATCCAAGTAGCATGGAATTCGGATAAACTTGACTTTAAAACTAAAAACTTTCTTTTTTGTCTAAACAATGGCTGGTAGAGGAAGAAGAATCCTGATGGATAAAAAAATCCCAACAGGAAATGATACACCATCAACTCCTACCCAGCCAGAGATGGTTGTTGACTTTCCCAATATGTTGGCTGCAGCATTGCACCCTCTGCTGGAGCAGATGTCAAATATCAACACCAAGCTGGACTCTGTGCAAAAACAACTCTCCCACATGGAAAAAAGAGCTGACAAGACTGACAGGAAGATCAACAAAGTTGAAACAAGGACCAAAGACATTGAGCAAAAGATGGAAGAAGAAAAGAAAGAAAGAAATTTGGATAAAAATCAATTGCTCCAATTTCAACTAGAAAAATCCATGTATGTATTACGTTTTCAAGGAGTCCCAGAACAGAAGGGGGAAGATTTAAAAACAGTTCTAAGCGAAGTAATAGCATCAATTTCAGATCACAAACAAGAGGACCTCCAGAATGACATGGACTTGGTATATCACACATATCCTGATTTTATAAGAAAAAATAAATTACCTGGAGAAATATACATGAAATTCTCTAAGAGAACCATGAGAGAAAATGTTTTGAAAGCTACAGTGGGGAAAACAGTAAAAGTCAAGAAGGAAGAAATTAAAATCCTAAAAGACATTCCATTTGAGATCCAGAAAAGAAGATGTCAATATAAAGATTTAATCCTTTTCCTCCAAAGCAAAGCAATTGTTTACAGATGGACATTCCCAGAGGGACTTGTTTTCAATCATAATGATAAGAAAATCAAAATCGACTCTGTCAACAAAGCCAAAGCTTTTCTGAAACAGCAACTAAGCCCAAACAAAGAGGATGATGATGAAGAAGAGGAATTTAACGATGAAGGAATGGGTAGCACTTCAAGAAACCCCAGCAGCACAACGAACTCTTCGGAATGTGAGAAAGAAGCAGCTGCACCTAAAACCCCAAAAGCATAGAAGAAGAAGCGCAAGAAATAAACATAATATAATGGATTGCAAAACACTTGAACTTAGCATAGATTTTACTGTAAGAAGTTTGAAATTTTTGTCTTTATGTATTTGTAACAATACCAATTGAATCTTGTCATAGGTGTTAATTCTGTTCCCCTGCCCTCTTTCCTGTAGGATGTAATTCTTAAAAAACCAATACAAATTTACCAAAAAAAAAAGTTATCATAATACATGAATCCTCACAACATGAGGTATGTTGATCAGAAAATGACTGTGCCAAGGTCTCTCATGTTCATGTCCTTGAGAGCCAGTTTGATGTAGTGGTTAGGAGCACGGACTCCAATCTAGGAGAACCGGGCTTGATTCCCCACTTTTTTACATGCAGCTGCTGGTGTGACCTTGTGTCAGTCATCAATTCTTTCAGAGTTGTTCCCTCAAGGGCAGTCCTCGGAAGAGCTCTCTGAGCCCTCCCTCCCTCCCAGGATGTCTGTTGTGGGGAGAGGAAGGGAAAGGAGTTTGTAAGCCGCTTGGGTATTGAAGGGCGGGGTATAAATCCAATCTCCTCTCCTCCCCCTCTTCTCTTGTGGTAGGAGAACTGGTATAACATAACTCTCTGTCTGGTGACATCCGTGCCCTGCAGGACTTAACACAGTTCCACAGGGGGCGCAAGACAGAGAAGTTCCACCAGGCTTATGGTTAAAGACAGCAATGGTTATCATCATATCTGGCCCCATTATCTGCCTCCCTCATGGAAGAAAGAAATGTATACTGTTTAATGCCATCTATAGCTCAGATTGTACTGTTTTAATGGTTTTGATCTTGATTGATTGACTTAATTTATAAGTTTAGTTATGCAAATTTGTGATGTTTTAGAACTGCATTAGAATGTTGTACTCCGCCCTGAGCCCAGTTAAGGGGGAGGGCGGTTTAGAAATCAAATAAATAATAAATTGTGAGGAGCATGTGTTGCAAGTCCTTGATTCTAAAAATCTCTCTTCTCATCCAGGAAACTGCAGAACAGTCTTAAGCAAGCAACTCTCTAGTGCCCTCAACTGCTTTTGTGCAATAGGATGATCAGTATTCACCTTTGTTACTTGAGATAAACCTCAGATAAGGATTACTGAGATAATTCATCAAATTCATCAAATTAACTGAAGCCATACATAAAAAAAATAAGATACTCGTTGCAAATATGTACGAGACCGTCACTGTGTAGCTCCCTAAGGCTGCCAACCTCCACATGGGGCCTGGAGATCTCCCAGTATTACAATTGACCTCCAGTCTACAGAGATTAGTTCCCATGGACAAAATGGCTGCTTTGGAGGGTAGACTCCATGACATCGTACTCTGCTGAGGCCCTTCCCCTCCCCAAACCCCTTCCTACCCAGTCTCACCTCAAAATCTCCAGGAATTCCCTGTGATGCATAACTGCTTGGCTCCAACATACCCGCATGGTTACTGCAAGTCAAAAACCTCCAAATGTGTGTGTTAGGTGTGTCTCCATTGTATGCACATATGTGCATATTTTAATTCCATATTGCACTTTAAGAAAGGGAAGGTATATTATTTTTTACAGTTCTTAGAGATGTTGCTGCATTGTGAAAATTCATCAAAAGTCAAGCCCCCTGAGAGGCTTTGTAGAATTCACCCTCTAAAGCAACCAGCTTGTCTAGGGGAACTGATGCCTGTAGTCTGGAAATCAGATATAATTTTGGGAGACCTCCATGCCCGGGAGATCTCCACACACACACACACACACATGAAAGTTGGTGATCCCAGGAAAGGTTGCATTTGGGTTGACCATCTCATAACGTACTTTTTGGAAGGATTTTAGTGAAGCACTAAAACCTAGGATCATGAAGAACCCCTCAAATGATAAGTTTACCTTGAATGTCACTGTGTCGTGGATTTTTTAAACATTTTTGCCAACACATGCAGCAGCTAGATTGAATTGGCCTTAAATTGGCCTTAAATTTACCTCTATTAGAGGTGGCATTTCAAAGTTAACAAAGCACTTTGGGGTACTTTGGGATAAAAGAGAAAGTGATTTTAGAGAACTGGCCTTCCTGATCTCCACAGGCGAGTTCCTTTTATTTTATTTTAATTTTCTTAAAGAAAAACAAGGCAGAGCAAATGGCAGACTCTGGAATAACTGAAGCACCATTACAGAAGTTATTCTTTCCCAATGTACTCTATAACTTCTGAAGCCAGCTGAAAGAAAAAGAAAAACAGGAGAGTTTATTAGCAAATATGCTGCTACTAATAATGGGCAAACTCATCAAAGTTAAAATCATAACTGGCTCACCATTTCTGTTAAGCATCTGAGTGTGTCTGGGGAAAAAATAACTTGTTATTGACAGTTATAAATTGATTTGTGGGGGGGAGAGCATGCAAATTGTCACACTGCCACTTGGGAATTGTCATGAAGGTGCGGCAGATGGTGGTATATTGCCTAGGTAACTGTGCAACATTCCATGTTCATTTTTGGACAGCACGTGTCATTGTGCCTTACCAACATAGAAGAGGTACCAGCTCCACCAAGTTTGCCTGCCAAGCAGGTAATAGCCTCCAGCTGAGAAAAGGAACCTGTTGCTTCCATTCAGCTGGATAATTTTAAGTGGTTATGAGTTGAATCCAGAGTATTTTTGTTTTCTAGACTGCTGGAATAATTTTTAAAAAATATACACACAATCTTTGTCTATATGAACTTAGCAACAATTCCTTCCCTACTAGTTTCTTCTCAATCTTTATCTGTCTTTATCTTGTTCTTCCTCTGAGGAGTTCAGGGGGCATACATAATGCCCCTGTATAGATCTATAGTGCAGCCTCATTTGGAATACTGTGTACAATTTGGTCAATGTATCTCAGAAAGGACATCACAGAACTGGAAAAGGCACAGAGGAGGACAATCAAGATGATTAGGGGGTGGAGCACCTTCCCTGTGAGGAAATGATGGAACAGAGGTCCATCAGTGGCTATTAGCCACAAAGTATAGATAGGAACTCTTGGTCTGGGGCAAGTGATGCTCTGTATTCTTGGTGACTGAGGGGGCAAGAGTGGGAGGGCTTCTAGTGTCCTGGCCCCACTGGTGGACCTCCTGATGGCACCTGGTATTTTTGGCCACTGTGTGACAAAGTGTTGGACTGGATGGGCTATTGGCCTGTTTCAACTTCTCTTATTCTTATATTCTAAAGGGTGAAGAGTCTGGGATTTTTCAGTTTAGAAAAGAAATGACTAAGGAGGAGACATGATAGAGGTTTATAGAATTATGCATGGAGTGGGGAGAGTTGACAAAGAGACATTTGTCTTCCTCTCCCAAAATACTAGAATTCCAGGGCATCAAATGAAGCTGATGGGCAGTAGATTCATGGTGGACAAAAGGAAATACTACTTTACACAGTGAGTGCTTGAAATGTAGAATTTGCTGCCAGAGGATGTAGTGATGGCCACAGACATAAGACAGCTTTAAAGGGGCATTAGACAGATGCACGGAGGATAGATCTATCAGTGGCCACTAGCCATGGCAGTAAATGGCCACTGCCACTGGCAGTAAATCTCTGAATCCCAGTGCCAGGAGGCTACATCAGGGGAAGGCCTCAAACTCTGTGCCCTGTTGTTGGCCCTCCAGAGGAACTGGTTGGCCACTGTGCAAGATAGGACACTGGACTAGATGGATCTCTGATCTGATCCAGGAAGGCTCTTCTTATGGTTCATCTCTCCTCTATGCTACTGTAACAACAACTCTGTGGATTAGGTTAGGCTGAGAGTCCCAAAGTCTTCCAGTGATCTTCATGGATAAGGGAGGACTTGAACCACAGGCTTCTTTTTCCTAGTCTATCCACTCAGGGACACTTCCTTCAACCCTTTCATGTACTTAAGGGCATACCATGTTTTCCAGAGTTAAGAGTTAATAACTATCTGAGGAACCATATATATGCTTCCCCCTACTGAGTACTCTGACTAGGGAATTAAATTTTACACCAGATTCCATTAACTTTACTTTATGAACAAGTATATGGGAACTACACATCAACTTCACCTTAAATTCTAAAAAAAAAAAATATGTAGCTAATGAACAACCAAAGATGCTGTCTATAAAATTATGATGAAGACTTCTGTGGAGGTCTGTTCTGTGGAGCTGTTTTATCGCTCCCTTTCTTATTGGCCTGGCATGTGATTGGATTGGACATGATTGTGGATGATGAATCACCGAGGTGGCCAATACTTTCCACTGGAAAGCTATTTTTTCCTATTCCTGTAATCTGCTCCCTGAGACTTTGGCAAATAGCTCAGCAAGTACCATAGTATTGCTCTCCTACTTCAAGTCTACAGTGTGCATAGTCTTCCTAATAGATATCAGCTAGCTGTCAGTCATATCAGTCAATCTTCATCTTTATTCAGCTCCTGGGTATTGTGTTGAAATTCATTTTGATATTCATCAGGTTTTCAAACAGTAGATAACAGCAGCTGAGGATGAAAAATGGCTTCTGAGTCAGCGGTATTTTCCTCATAGGCCTGAGTGTGGGTCACACGTATAGTTCATCCTGGCTGAGCCACATACTATGATAAGACATATAGAGATAGAGAGCATCAGATGCACACTTGGGGTATAAACTACCGAGTTCCATTCAGACATGCAAATACTAATGAAATGCATGGAGCAGTGTGCAATCTAAGTGAAGAAAGAGAGCTGTGTCTCCAGATTTAAGATACTGCGATAGAAATATTCCATTTTTTAATGCAGGTATAAGACACCCTCTCCTCTTTGTAGGAACGCAGAAAGACTGAGCTGCCAAAAGCACTGACGGACGCCAATCAAGAAAGGGGTGTTGGACCTGCCAGACTTCCTTCATGATCAGTTTCTTGTACTTGTGACTGAGCCAAGGAGCTGAGTTCAGAGGTTTGAAAAAGTGTCCTTTGCAGAATTGTTTGCAGTGAGCTCTTCAAATTGCTGTATGAGTCTCATTGCCCTCCAGCTGGTGATCAGCCATATGCACCAGCAGCGGAAGATGAAATAAAGTCAAGAACTAGAGTTTAGCCTAGGGTCTTTTTCACAGAAGGAAATTCTAAAAAGGATCAAAGTCAGGGGAAGGGGGGGAAACGACACCCAAGCCAGACAATTGCAGCTTCTGGGAAAATAGGGAAGTATTAGGTTAACAAACTCATATAACAAAATTCTTAGCATTTATATCGTACTTTCTGACCATCCGAAGGTCTTGGCATCTATTACCTTAGTAATCCTTGTAACATCCTTGTAACAACACTGAAAGATGGGTTATTTAAATTATATATATATATATAACATTCTGAACCTGTGATGCTTGTTCTCTGGAGTATGGAGTCTTTGAATCAAGAAATGCCATTGCATTCTGTGGTGCTCTGCAGTCAGAAATAAAGGAATTTAATTGTAAAATACGGATGATTCATTTAAAGCATAAAGGCCCTTCTAAAATGCTTCCAATTCCCATTCATATGAGATGTGTGTCAGTGGGAGCAAAGTTAGGGAGTCCAAGGAACAGTCTACCCAGCAACTCCCCCCCCTATAAGATAATAGACAGCCAGGAGTTTGCATAGTTCTCTTACAAAATACAGCTCTAAGTATGCTTAGAGTGAGTCACAATCACAACTGGGATGGGGTTGTGTCCAAAGACTTAATCAGACAGCAAGCCTATAGCCAGCGTAGTGAATAAATAATGAACCAAATCAAAATCAGTCATGCATCTAATTGGGACATTTACACTGCTTGAGGCATGGCATGCTTTTCCATGCTAGATATGTGCTAAGGAAAATTAATCAGCTAATCAGTTTCTAGTGTCAGTCTGAGCGTCAAACTCCCCCTCCCCAAAAAACTGACATTAGAGATGTGGTGCATACCACAACCCCCACCAGTGACACTCAAGGTTGCATTAGCAGCAGCATTTCCCAGGACTTGAGCACTGTTCTTTACCCCCGGAAAAGCTCCATTTTGGAATATTGTCTTCGACTCTGGGTGCCACAGTTGAGGAAGGGATGTTTATAAGGTTGAGGAGAATTCCAAGGAGAACCAGGACAATGGTAGAAGCAGAAAGGAGAAGTCATGTAAGCAAATGCTATCTTGTGATACCTGTCCATTGTAAATGACCACAAAATAGCATACAAATCAACAAATGACTGTAGAACATCAGCAATGAAAATGAATGAAATGAAAGGAACACAATGAGAACACTCAAAAACAGGAAAAATGTGCATATTCATGCATAAATTGTTATATTTTGGATAATATTTTTGAACGTAATTATTTAAAGTGCCACAGAGATTCTATTGAGAACATTTATATTTTATCTTACTGATTGTCTCACTATAATCTGTTTCATAAACATGCCCTCTAGAAAGATGAACTTATTTTGTTACATTATTAGTCACATTCCCTCATGATCTATCAAAAATAGGAGTTATTGTAACCCAGATCCTTATCATCAACTATGATGGGGGGATCCCTGTTAAATCTCACACCATTAAAGGATTTCTCAGATCTTTGGCAAAACATTATACCTATGATGAGACAGAAAGAGACAGAAATTCACTGACCAGTCACATTTGCTAAATTCTGACACTCATAACTAAATGCCATATATTTCTGCTTTTAGGATTCAGAAATTTCAATTCCTTCTCAAAGACCACTGCAGAATCCAAAAGTTGTGCCACACTCAAAAGTTCTTGGCAAAACTCAAGCTTTGAGAATCCAATTTCAAAAGTTATTTTCTTTTTGATCTTTGAAAAAAAGAGAGAGATTTTGCATTGGTGCTAGGTTTTGTTGTTCTTGTATCCCAACTCTACTTAATATTAACCACAGACTCTTTTTTTTTTCTTTGATGCTGGAATGAAACAAACATTGCCTTATTTTTACAGGAACATCCTTCTCAGTGATCATGAATATGGAACTGAACAGACATTATAATCTTTTAAACTGAGCCTTCTATTTTGCAATGGTCTGCTCACTTGAGAGGTCACTGAGGGTGGTGAGCTGCCTTTTAATTTAATTGCATTATAAACATGTCCCCAGCCACTTTTTAACCCAAACCATACAGGCAGTGTTTAAATCACTGCTAGAAATATGGCTTAATATATAAAAGATGAATATTTCATGAAAATCCTACATTTACCCTTGGGCACTAAAATGGAGTTTTAATAGTGAATTAGAAACAACAGTGGTCTTTAGCTCTTTGCTATGATCACCATAATGCTTTGGTTTCATACCCCATCCTGTTCCTCTAGATATTTCATAACTCCTTCAACCCTACCATTATCTGCCCAACACAGTACCATCTGTAGACAAAAAAGTTGCTTCCCAGTGTTCTCTCTCTCTGAGCCAAAACAAAGGTGACAGTAGCCATATATCATGTGCATGCCAGTATAAGTGCTCCACATTTCCTCCAGTCATGTACAAAATGACTTAAAATATATTGTGTTAAAAGCACTTAAAATGTGTAGGGAAGAGCATTATGATCTGGAAATAAGAATCTCCTCGTGGTCCCCAGCCCGATAGAGATCCAGCTGTACTAGACCAGGACCAGGGCCTTTTCAGCCATGACCCCTACCTGATGGAACTCTCTGCCTGAGGACATCTGTGCCCTACGGGATCTGTTACCAGTCCATAGGGCTTACAAGGCAGAGATGTCCCACTGGGCATTTGGTTGAGGACAACACCATCTTGGCATTCTCATACCCCACCCCACCCCACCCGCATTGTGTTCTGTATTTTATTTAACCAGGGGGCAAGTGGGTATTATAAATTTATTTCTATCTTGGATTGTAATGTTTTATTATGGCTGTTGAACTTTAATACTGTTTTAAGCTTAGTATTATTGTGTTTTTATTGATGTAAGCCACCCTGAGCCCTGCTCACAGGGAAAGGTGGCCTAACAAGTCTAATTTAATAAAATAATAAATAAATAAATAAATTAGCCTGTCAGTCCACACCATCAATCACTGGCAAGTTAATTCCATACATGGAGGTCTGATTCATTTGATAAAGGCATTCATACTTGGCAGTGCATGCATGGGAAACTTATGCAGTCAAGTATGTTACTCATGGTATTGTGTGAATGCATGTTTCAAACCTGTCAAGTTCTAAGTTGTCACAAAATACAGTATGGCTGCGGACAGACACACCTTTAGATCTGACTTAGCTGTGAATGCCTGATACAGCTAAAGTGCATGATCAGACTGCAACATCTGGGAACGTTCCCACAGTTGCTGGCAACCCATGCTGCCCCGCCACAGAAGTGGAGTTAAAAGACATGGGGGAAAGTCTGGTCCTGATACTTGCTGATGGGCCACGGATGGATTTTCCCTAGTCTGATCACTCAAATATGTATTCAGGCTGTCCAGATGGACTGCTCAGTCCATCCCAACTCAGTGCATTTTCCCCCCACTTAGCAATATGCACATAACCACATAATCAGTCTCTGGAGAACTCCATAGAGAACTCTTTGCACAGGGGTTTGATTCCTTGTTTACGTGCATGCACGCAAAAAGGCAAAAAAAAACCCCAAACCCACTCATCTGAACATGCTGTCTGATCATGCAGTGATGGGCTGAGCCCACAGCGAAATGAGATGTGTGATCGCACCACTCTGTGTCAAACTCCACCAGAGGAAATAGGATCACTTCCCCTCCATGCCTATGACAAATCCTGAAATGGAATAATGGGTTAGGAGAAGCAGGCAGGAAATGTGTTAAAGACTGGGATAAAATTTTAGAAAAATCTGTTCATCCCACGTAGTAGGTATGTATATACAAAAGTATCATTAAATTAAGACAAACAGGTGGAATTGGTTGACCCCAGCTTCCTGGGTAGTAGGCAGTAAAGAGAGAGAATAACATAGTATCTGACAGGGACATCGTTCAGTTGTAAAACTTTGCCAAGAGAATAATTCCAATTGGCATCTCATACAGAACTTTTCCATTTTTCACCCATTATTGCACCATCTCAGTGGATATGGGAACACTTCATGATTCTGTACAAGAAGAAGATAAGAAGAGTAGGTTTTTATAACTCCCTTTATACTTTAAGGAGTCCCCAAGTGGCTTACAATCAAATTCCCTTCCTCTCTGCACAACAGGCACCTTGTGAGGTAGGTGATGCTCAGCGAGTTCTGTGACTGGCTCAAGGTCACCCAGCAGGCTTCATGTGGAGGACTGGGAAATCAAACCTGGTTCTCCAGATTAGAATCTGCTGCTCTTAAGCCACTATACCATGCTGGCTCTAAGTGGGGGTCCTGAATGTGTGAATTGGTTTGATACAACATATGAGCTGAGATGTTCCCGGCAGGCAAGCAAGGATGTACAGTTTAGAGGAAGGAATAGAGGTAGAGAGAGATTTAGGCTATATTTTCCTATTCCTGATGTAATTGGGAGTGACAGAGAGAGATGGTTTATTTGTATTTGCTAGCAGACCAGTTTGCACATGCTGGAAAGGTAGATAAAGTCTCAAGCTCTGCCCCCCACCCCCAGTACAATATACAGCTCATTTGTTTTGCAGAAATGAAAGACAGACTAAATCAGATGAGAAATAAGAGATCAATGATTGGGAAAGCTCAGATTTTTCTGTATGATAAAAGTAACAACACAGAGAGATTTCTTAACGTTTAAAACACACATAGTAAATGGGGGGGGTCCATTTTAAATGTCTGAATAGAGACTTTCTACTTAGGTATCACTGCATGCCTTCAATGTCTGCCTACAAACAGCATTAACTTTGCAATCAGTTCTTGCCATCAGTACTCCAACCAATATTGTTAACTACAGTGCAATTAATCCAATATTGATCATTTAAAGGTTGCTCCTAACAGGTACAAAGAGTCAACAAATGGCAAGCAATTCCATACTTTACACAAGCTAGTCAATTTAGTGATCCAACCATTATGCTGGAGATACATGCTTCTCCTCTGAGAACTGAAGTACTATTATTCTTGGGCTTGATAAAGCGGCCATAAACTACAAAATCCTGTAGCATAAGCAGCTCCTCCACAGGTATAGAACTGTTTGGCATAGTGTGATGCTTGAGAAAAACCATCAGAGAATGTCAAAGCAATTTATTTATTATTTATTTATTTGTTAAATTTATATGCTGTCTCTCGCCACCAGGTGGTCTCAAGGCAACCAACAACAGTTAAAACATATATCTCAGCTTAGAGCATAACACAAACATTATAAAACTAAAAAGCATATTCCCCATTGTAAGATGCCTGCCCAAGTTATTTTTCCAACTGCAATCTCCAAAATCACACAGACTTTTTTCACTGGCTAAATGTTTTACCATTGGCAATTTTATTTGGAAGATTTCAAGGTATTCCCTATGCCAATAGATTTTGCCCTTGTACAGGAAAACTATTGAAACAGTGTACCATGTGCTGTTTGAATGTTGCTATTATTCTGATATCAGGCAACATATTTTATCACCAATTTTGGGTAGTGTTTCAGGTTTTCCTAGGCTGAACAAACTATCATTTTTGTTAAATAGCACTGAAGAAAACATAATTGAACCGGTGGCAAAGTTCTTACGGGCTGCTGCCTTTATGCGCAATAAAATCTTGTAAATGCTCAATGCAGGATACTTTATTGGAAATTGTATCTTATCCAGAAATTGAATTTTACTTTTTAGATGTTTGTGTGTGTGTGTGAACTAAAGAGCAGCTCGCATAAACAAACTCAAGCAACTAAAAGCCGAGCAGCAGAGCTCTGTTTTGCAGGCCCCATGGAGGTACTGTAGGGCCCATGTATCATCAGACATTTTTCCCGCCAGGATGGAGCCACCACAAAGAAGGCCCTCTCCCTGGTGTATGCTAGGCTAATGTCTCAGGGGCCATGGGCCACAAGCAGGTTGCAAATTGAAGAATGCAAATGTCAGGGGGTAACATGTCAGAAGAGGCAGTCTACCAGGTATGAGGGTCCCAAACTGTTTAGGGTTTTAACGTTAATCACCAGCACCTTGAGTTTGATCTGGATCTCAGTCGGCAGCCAGTGCAGCTGTTTCAGGACAGGATACATATAATCTCTCCAAAGAGAACCTGTCAGCAAGCTTGCCATTGGACTGCCTGTAGTTTCCAGAGCACCTTCAAGGGTAACCTTATGTAGAATGCATTACAGTAGTCTAGGTGGGAGGTGACCGTGACATGAATCACTGTGGCTAGGTCACAATGAGACAGCGACAGAGACAGTCAGTGGGCTTGGCGCAAATAGAAACAGAGTCTGCTAATGAAAATTGGACCCTATCAAGAGCCAGGAGCTGAAGGCCACCCCAGGTTTTCCCTGCCAGATGATCTCTGTCTTAGATGGATTTAATTTCAACCAGCTCTGCTTCAACCAACCTCAAGGTAGCAGGCCAGATCTCCCATGCAGAGTCTGGCTGCTTATCTGATAGGAGAGAGAGTTGACTGTCATCTTCATATTGGTGGCATTCAGCTCCAAGCCTCCTAATGAGCTCCAATACAGAGCGGGTGCACACACACTTGTCTCCCTCCCCCCCCTCTCAAAATAACGTTGGGGAAAGAATTACACCTTGTGGAACCCCACCCTCAAGAGAGTGGTCTGATGAGGAGCACACATCACATGTAATTGATGGCACTCAAGGTAAGTTTTCCTACCAATCATGTGTGTGTGTGGAAATTCACAGTATGCTTCATTTCTAGAGAGGCTTTCCTCTTAAGCACAGGTGAGTCTTCCTTCAGCACACTTCTTTCGCTCTTTCCCTCGCTCTCTGATTTACAATGAATGAAACATACATCCCACTCTATTCAATGAGATTTATTTCTTCTTTATTTGCACACACCCCTTTTCTTGCTTTACTCCATCATTTTGTATTCCTTCAAACATATTTGAAACCCATCAGGGGGCTAAGAGAGAATGCTTGTCCAGGGGGCTGAGGTATCTTTCAGCAGCCTTATTTGTTTGTCTTTGTTAGTCATTTGTTATTACTTTATTTTTCCAATTTAAACCCCGCCCTCCCCGCCAAGGCAGGCTCCGGGCGGCTTACATAGGGTAAATACACAAATAACAATCAAAATTGTTTTGCCTTTCAGTAATAGAGTGCTTATTCATCAACGGGATTTGATGAGCCCAAACTTCAGAGACAATATCCTAGTGGAGACTCAAAAGCAGATGCACCATTGCTGACGGCTTCAGCTTCATGTTTCAATTAAAAGCAAAATTATTACATTCTTAGGTTCATGCGATGTTTGATAGAATTGTACAATTATATGTTAATTTTGTGAAGATCAACTTTATTTATCTACAGGAAGCTATTCCAAGACGGTTGTATATTTTCTTTGCTTCTGAAACGTTATCACGTTTAATTGCCTGATCTTATTTGGGTTGCAATCATAGTCATTAATTAGCAGGAAGGTGAGGGACAGCATCATATCTAACTATCTGTTATGGCTGCTTTAATGAGGAAAATACCTGCCATCATTTTAAGGCATCCTGTATACTTCACAAATACAGCTTGCTGTAGCATTCTCATCTAGACTGTGAACATCAAAGGAAATTGATGTCAGGTGTGAACAGAAGCTGTTGAATATATCTGTTGGAGAAAGCTGAATGGTATGTCTGGCTGAGAGAGATGAAGGGCAGCTCAAAACATTAACAAAACTACAGGTAATTAGTGTAAACTTTCAAGGGTAAGGTATGCTTGAGGAATAAAAATGTTGTTTATAGCTATTCCCTGTCGTGCTGCTATAGCTAAGGGTCTGTCAATGTTTTCATTTATAAAAACCCTATTTTTATGAGATTGTGAATTTATAATAAAAGTTTGCTTGGGGCTAACCTTTGACAATTTAGAGGGAGGGGAATGCTTTTGTGTTCCTGCATTCTAGGACTACAAGAAAAAAAAATACCCAGATCCGTGCATGGTTTTGGGTGTACAACCTGTTTTCGTACCTCAGCTCCAAAATCAAATAACATGGATAAAATTGGGTCACAAATGAACCCATAAATTAGATAAGGGAGGATTGAAGGAAGTGAGATACAAAATATATGGTTTGCATACAATTGCCCTAGTGGCCTACCTGGGCTTCTGTGTATCTCCTTTTCTGAGAGCTCAGAAGCCTGCGGTGTAGGTCTAATGTAACAGCAAGCCTGCTAGATTAGTCCAGATGTCCAGCAGCTTCTTTCTCACAGTAGCCAAATGGTTGCCCTGGAGGGTCAACAAACATAGCAGAGAAGCCAAGGCCATCCCTGATGTTGCCTCCTAGCGCTGGTATTCAGAGGTTTTCTGCCTCTGAATATGAAGCTTTGCTCACCAGGCTACTAATGCATAACAATGCATTTGTTCATGTTCATATGAAACCCTATGTGCCCAGCCTTTGAATAAGCCTATATTTCAGGAACGGCCCTCACAGTTGTATAAATAGGTGGAATAGTGGAATATTTGGGTTGCCCTTTTCTGCATATTTTCTAGCACTATAAGCAGGGAAGCAGGCAGACCCTCATTGGCTAGGGCTGCCAGGCCTCCCACTATGGTGGGAGGCTCCCACTGGCAGCCCTAGCTCATTGTTGCAATAGATTTTTTTTTTTTTTATGTCAACATCACCTGCACTGCTATGTCATTTCCAGAGAAAACCAGGAAGTTATATAGGGTAGCTCCAGGAATCACTGGAAATTCTATGATTTAGTTTCTGGCAATTCCTAGAGCTATTCTACATCACATCTGAGGAAACCACAGAAGTGATGTAGTGGCTCAGACAATGTCTCTGCCCCAAACCCTCCTGCCAGGCATAGCCTGGCAACTCTACCATGGGAGCTGAGGGGTGGGATGGCTGTTGCTAAGTCTCTGTCTCTGCAGGCAGCTACCTTTCATGGGGAGAGCAATAGGTGCCTCTCTGCTTCCTACCCCCATCTGCCTGTGCCTACAAATATAGACCAAAATCAGGAAGTTCTTTGAAAGCCTGAGGTAGTGCCATGACTGGCAAAAAGTGGAAATTCTGTGCACAGAATTGGCAACCAGAAATTGTTCTGGTAGGGTTGCCGGCCAGGCTCTTCACTTCAGTGGGAACAAAAAATGAGGGACAGGGCTTCACTTATGGCTGCAACTTCACTTACAGTTGTACCTGGAAGTGCCATCGTGATGCTCTAGGAATTTCACAATCTCTATGGTAAAAATCAGGTACAACATTCGGATTAGACTTATTATGGTTAGGGGCTGTAAAGAGGATGGAACTGCAATAAAACTAATTAATACCATAATTGCCCTAAAAGACTCTCTATGTTCATGGTTGTCATGGAGAAAGGGATGGCCATGTATTTTATATTTCCTCCATTGTTCATTTGTTTTCTTAAAGATTTTAAAAAACAGGTTGAACTGTAATCAATGTCACTACATGGCTTCCTACCCCTCACTTTTGTTCCTATTGGAGTGAACAGCAGCAGTGGGGGCCTGGAGAGAGATGCAAGAGATGAGCCTAGGTTGGATGCCTTGCGGGGGACATTTTTGCTGGCCCTGTGTCTCCTCTTGCTGTCGCTTACACTTGCTACCATGCACCAAAGGAAACCTGACAACTAAGTACCAGAACTATGGTCAGAATGATAAATTTTCAACTGTTCCCAATTGTTGGGAATCATTCTGTTTGGGCAGGTTTTAGGATTGCCAGCTCCAGTTTGGGAAATCCCTGGAGATTTGGAGGTGGTGCTTCAGAAGGATCGCATTTGGAGGAAGGGTAGGTAAGCAGGAATGTGGTGTCTCTCTAGGACTTCTGTTTCTCCTAGATTCTATAACAGGGGTGTCAAACCCATTTTTACAAGGGCCAGATCTGATATAAATATCATTTCTTTGGGCCAGGCCACGTGTGCCATAAAATGTAATGCCAGGTACTGGCATTACAGAAGTAAACACTATAAAGGACACAGACAAACCAGGCCCGTAGCTAAGGACTTTTTGCTCAGGGGGCCCATGTTTTTTCAGGGGGCCCACCACCAATGTTCCCTCTAAGCTGTGGAGGGGGGGAGAAGAAGCCTTTGCAGGGGCCGCACTGAAGCGCGCCCTGCAAAGACTGGGGATGGGGGGAGAAGAAGCCTTTGCAGGGGCTGCACTGAAGCATGCCCTGCAAAGACTGGGGAGTGGGGGGAGAAGAAGCCTTTGCAGGGGCCATGCTGAAGTGCGCCTTGCAAAGCCTGGGGAGGGGGATGGGCAGTCAGCAGCCACTCACCTTGTGGGTTCCAAGGGCTGCTGCAGCGTCGTCGCTCACGTGTAGTGCATGTCTTTAGGCAGGAAGGGTGCGATTGGGGCTGGGCAGGTCAGGACGGAGGCGGGAGCAGACGAGGCTGGGATGTCTAACTCCGCCTTATGCTGGGAGGGGTGGAGGGAGGGGCGGAGCAGCAGAGGCAGAGCAGAGGTCTAACCTCCCTTATGAGACTGCTCTGGAGGGGGGAGGGGGCCAGGGAGAGGAGGGGGGATCAGAGGATGGGGAGGGGGCTCGCAAAACCCATGGGGGGCCGGGCCCCCAGGGCCCCACGCAGGCTACGGGCCTGAGGCAAACCCAATTAATGATATTGTTTTTTACTTAAAATACAAACAAGCTTAAAACATTAACACTCTTACAGCATTTCCTTGATGCCCACCCTCCTACTTCCACCGCCCATTACTCATTAGCACTGGGACAGTATACAGGGACATAATGCACAGCTTCTGTCATCTGGCAATGAAGGTAATGACCAGTTGTTAGTGGACCAGATAAGAGCCCTGGAAGGGCTGGTTCTGGCTCATGAGCCATATGTTTGACATCCGTGTTCTATGTAGACCATAGAGCTCACTCTCTGAACCTGCCATTTCCTCCAGGAGGACTGATCTCTGTAATATGGAGATCAGTTATAATTCAGGCAGAACTCCAGGCCCCACTTTGTGGTTGATAAGCCTATTTGTGAAATGAGTGGAGTGGTTGTTTAGATCTTGCCTAGCAAAGTTCCCAGCATACTAGTCCCCCTTTTTTCTGCTTTTCTATCCTTTCCATATATTTCCGTCCCTCCCTTGGAGAGTTCCTTGGGGCAGAGGTCAGTGTTAAGCTTTTGCTACTGTTTTGGTATAGTAGTTAAGTGTGCAGACTCTAATCTGGGAGAACCGGGTTTGATTCCCCACTCCTCCACTTGCAGCTGCTGAATGACCTTGGGCAAGCCGTAGTTCTGTCAGAGCTGTTCTCTCAAGGATAGTTCTGGAAAGAGCTCTCTCAGCCCCACCTACCTCACAGGGTGTCTGTTGTGGGGAGGGGAGGGAAAGGAGTTTGTAAGCCACTCTGAGACTCCGAGTGAAGGGTGGGGTATAAATCCAATATCTCTTCTTCTTGTTGTTTTATGTATGTTAGTGATGGTTAAAGCTAAATAATGTTAATGAACTTGTTTCACATTGGGAAAGAAATGGGTGAGAAAGAATAAAGTCATGACTTCTAGAAGTCAATTAATGTAGTATTTAGAAAAGTGGCATTACTGCCCCCCCCACTCTTTGTAAACATAGGAGGCATTTGTACTGAAATGGCTACACTGCAGGGCACACATCACTGAGAATTTCTGACAAGAGCAGTACAATCCTAAACACAGTTACCTGTCTAAATCCATTGATGGCAATGGGTTTAGAAGGGTGTAGCACTGTTTCAGATGGCACTGTAAATGGCATGGTTTGATCATTTTTTTCTCTTAAAGAAATGCATCCTGTCCTTCATTTCAAATGTAAACATACACAAACACACAATTTTCTGAATTTTCATGCGGTGCATTATTTTATCATTATAATATTAATGTTTCTAGCACATATGAATTAATAAATAATTATCCAAATCCCTATGTTATTACAAAGCATTGGTATAAAAGTGCAAGAGCTTGCATGGCAGTGCAAACATCGGTTTTAAATGTCATAATGAAATAGTAAGACAGTGAAGACAATTCAAGGGCATAACAACTACAATGAATGGTACAGAACAATATCCAATGGATCAATTACTGATTCTTTCTAACTACTGCAGATTCATATGGGGAACGGAGACGAGCACATAGGATGTCATGCAAGGTGATTTGGTTTAACTTCAGATAATTATGATGTGCTGAAAGCTGTTCTCTTATTCTTACCATGTGAGATCATTAATTTGTCAATCAAAAGAAAAATGCTAAGACTGATTTGTTACTGTTACATTATGACTAATATTGCTGTTATTTAATTAAAAGGTTTTGATGTACGTGTTCCCAAATCATCTGAAATTCTTGTGGGTTTCCAGTATTATACCCATACTCACATTAAACCCATGTTTCATACTTATTTAGGATGCAGGATACAAATTCTTGTTTCTCAACACTACAGGTTTAAATTCTTGATCACTGTTCAATTAAAACTGGCTGTGGAAACATAAATGCAGTACATATTTTATTAGCTATTTTGACAAGCGGTTAGTCCATACCATTTTGCTCCTATGAAAAAGGTACATTCGGCAAGATAGGCAATTGATGCATTTTAAGTGGTTGCTTCATTCAGAACATTAATACAAAGGTGAGATATATTTTTGCACTATGTGCTGATCATAGTAAATGCCACTGATTATCAGTGTTCACGTTTACTGGAAAAAAATCAGTTGTGGGACCTGGAGTGGGACACACAGCGCTCTCCATAGTAGATGCAGTTAGAAATGTCTCAGTTGCACACTGAATGGTAACACAGGGATGTTATGAGTTAACCTTCCCTAATATGTTGCTGAGCATGGAGTGTGGCCAGGAGGTCGCCTCCAAGCACTATTTCTGGCTCATTGAACATGCAGAGTATTTGCCAAGAATGTTAATGAGACTATGTAGTACAGTGTGGAGCTGCCGTGGATCTTCTTATTCAGGATACCTGATGAAAACACGTGGCCTGATTAACCCCATATAATGTGAACAGTTTTTTTCTTCCTGTGGTACGTTACTAGTTAAATATGCCTCCTTAGAACCAGGATTCTAGGTTTACAGAAAGAGATCAGAAGCTACTGAGGGCAAATCTTAACTGCTGTAAACAGAAAGACACAGTTTTCAAAATGATGGTGTTTATCTTGTAGGTGCCTTCACATAGTGATGTGATCACAACACATTCTCTCCTGCTGCTGCAGTTCCCTAAGAAGCATGGTGGCAACACAGATTATACATGGCATCTCTTTCTCCACTGTTTTTTTTTCTGTGAAGCACTTCTTTCTTTATACATGTTGCCATATTTTTCAGTATTCTTTTGTTGAGCTGTATCGACATAGTGTCAATAAACTTTGTTCTGATTGGTCAACTGACCTTTGAACTTGAGCCTTGATTGGTCAAAAGGTGCTTCAGTGGCCCATTTGCAGTTTCCTTACTGTGTCTTGTGGCTAAATTGAGTGTTGTGATTTGTAGCACAGTAGGAGCTTCAAGAGTATATGGATCAGGGCTAATTTCCTGCAGGAGCACACAGGAGTGAACCTCTGGCAGTAAGCAGCCCAGGGGGTGGACACATGCAGCAAGCCCTGCCCCTTGCTCCCAGCAGCCCCCCCTCACCTTTCCCAGCCTGCAGGCTGACCCAGCATAGCGCCGCTGCGAGCTGGCCCTTGAGCTGTTCTGCCACTTCGTGGGCAGTGGCACCTGGCCCGCCCAGGCTCTGCCTGTCCTCATGCCAGCCCTGGTGTGGCACCTCTGCAAGGCAGGTCCCAGTGACTCCCACGAGGCCTGCCCCAATCTCCTGTACCTACTCAGCCTTCTCCTGTGCCTCTGCCCTGTCACTGCCCTGGCCCCCTACCTGCTCGAGACCATGCGCATCCTCTGCACCTTCCTCCTTGACCCACAAGCAGCCACACACTTTCCTGCACTTGCCGGCCATCCAAAAGAGTCCAGTGGCACCTTTAAGGCCAAGGTTTATTCAGGTACAAGCTCTCCCTCCTCTGTGAGGGCAGATCTGCGCGCTTCTCCCCCCATAGCTAGCAATCCCAAACAGTCCAGTGGAACCTGAGCAGTGAGTGTTGCCTTCTGACACACTTCCGGTGATGTCAGGGGATGTGATGTATGCAAATAGGTTATGCTAATGAGTTATGCTAATGAGTTATGCTAATGAGCTCCTGCACCTCTTTTTCTATGACATGACCCCTGATTATAGATCACAATGTGCCCTTTCAGTACAATGCAATGCACCGAGTTGGAGGTAGTGCTTGTGATCTTGAGAAGTTCCCTGGAGTTGTGCAGTGTGATTCTCAACAATCTTTGATTTCTCAGCAAGAATGGAGCAAGGACTGTTTCATCCAGGCACTTTAAGAAGGCGCTGTGGGACAGATTATGATCAAAGTATGTCCAGCTATGGAGGTAGATTTCCTTAGGAAGACAGTGTGCCTGGTGAATGAGATCAGAGGAGTGACTGCTTCCCTCTCATGATACAGTCAACTGAGCCCCATAAAATGTTTTTACTAGCAGTCAGCAGACCATCAGGTATAGTTTTGCGGGGGGAGGGTTTGGAAGCAATTTATTTCTAGAACTACTGCATACTTCTTTTGGTATGATTGAAACAGCTGAAAAGGACTTCAATGTCTTGAGCTGATTCTCAAAGAAAATTACCATTTAAGGAGGAAAAGTCATTTTGTGAGCATTAACATAGGTGGTAAATTCATCATCATTTAGCCATTATTGTCCAAAGGGTAATTGTTGTAAATGCATACTCATTGAGGTATGAGAATTAAAATATCCAGGATGTGAAATCAATGAGAATCCCAGATCGTAGGCTTTGAGCTAGAAGTGGCGTAACTTCAGGCTGGGATCTAACCAAATGAATTTCCTGAAACTTTGTGAGGTCATATCTTAGAGCCCTCTACAGGAATAGAACAGGGTATGTTACTAGCCAGGAGTATGAAATCACTGAGTGGGCCTGGCCTGGTATTAGTGCTGCCTGATACACTTTGTCCTTGCTTTAGCAACTCAATAGTACCATAATGTATTGAACTATTTTGTTGTAAACTGCCCGTGTAAGTGGGGAAGGGCAGTCAAGAAATCTAAATAAATAAATAAATAAAATCTGCACTTCAGGCATCAGGTATACGAGACTCCTTGATGAAGAGTCTGGAATCTGAGGCTAGGCCTAGAATCTTCTCTACTAAATAGAAGTATAATGCCTGAAAGAGAAAGGCACCAGAAAACATGCAAACCACACACACAACCATTTCCAGGATTTTGACAATGTCTTGGAATGACCAAACACACACACACATCAGAAAATGGGATAATCTACACCAATAGGTTCAATTCCTGATTTGTCCCAACAAGTAAATTCTGTGGAACATTGTATCAACAGTCAATGTGATGCAGCAGTTAAATTGTTGGAGTAGTTCCAGGGACCTCTGGGTTCAAATCCCTGTTTGCCATGAAATTTACTTGGTAACCTTGAGCCAGTCATCCTCCCTCTCCTCCCCCACCCCCCTCTCTGCCTGGCCTACCAGACAGGGTTGTTCCGATGATAAAATGGAAGAGAGGAGAACCATGTACACTACCCTCAGTTCCTTGGAAGGACAATCGAAAGATGCACCAAATTAAATAAAGTTTCCTTTGGGTTAGGCTTCTGTGATTTTGTGATTTACTTCAACACCTTAGCCATATATGGGTGACCACAGCAAGTATTCTAATAGCCTGGATCTACTTTTAGCAAGTAGATGAGTAGCAAGAGTATATAAGAACTAGTAGCATTTCTGTTTGTCCACACCTTCCATTCAGCATATATATGTGGTGATGGACCAATAGAATAGGAAAAGGGGAAAGGTTGGAGGAACATAATGGATAGTTTCTTCAGACATGCTAGGCTTCAGATTTGCCTAGATGTCCTACTTCCTAATGGCCAATAGTTTCAGAACAACTAACATGGTTCAAGCTGCACTGGTGTGAACCTGATCATTATTTAAATGGAAGACCATTGGGAGGCCAAAGTAAAACACTTTGAGGTTTTTTTAAAAAAGACATGGATATAATAATCTTAAACAATCCCAGGTGCATAAGGATAGGTTGTGATTACTAAGCATTTTTTTTAATTTGTTGAAAAGTAAAAAGAACAAAGACTTAAGGAGTAGGAATGTGAAGAAACAGGCTGACAGAAATAGTTGCAAATACACTTCACAGTTAAAACTAAAAATAAAAGAACAAGGACTTTTATTCCAGCCTTTCATGGGTAGGAAAAAAAATCCCACCAAAACCAAAATATTAGCATGTTAAGTGCTTGTAATTTTTCTACTGGTCACATTTATTCAGTCAGAATTTTAAAAATTCCACAAGCATGTGTGTGGTGAGGGGGGGGAACCTTTAGGTCAAGTCTTTTTGAAAGAATGCCAAATGTCTTTGTGTCCAGTTATTTATGGTTTCAGATAATTGTACAGAAAATATCAAATTTGCATAGTGTGATTATTGCTGATTATTTATCCAGCAGTCAAAATGTTTCAGTGGTTCCTAGGATGACAGATTGACAAGTACTTAAAACTCATTCATTTTATGAAATTTGCATGTAATTAGGCAATAATGAAGGGGATGTTTGTGGACAGCGGATTATACTACAATATGCTGGAAGGGATTCAAATGCTTGACAAAGTGTTAACACTTATCTTTAGTTTCAACTAAGTATTGAATATTTGGTTAAAAAGAAATCAGAGGGGAAAATGAAATGGAAAGAAAGACTTAAAAATACAACAGAGGACTGAACCACCTTTTCTTACCCACCCTTTCATTGTTCCATCCCTGAGAAATTATAATATTTAAGTCAGTTTACATTCCATAATTTTGATGCAGAACCCATAGTTATTATTTTGGCAAAAGCTCATGAAATATCATCTCCCTTGTTTTGTTTACATTTTTAATGTGGGTATTTGTTTCAAATATATGCAAAGAGTATATTTTGTGAAGTTTCTATTTTTTAAAACATCTTACTAACATTTTGTCAGCTTCCTGATCCCAGAAAGGGCAATGTGGATGAAGTTGTAGGCAGGGTTTATACAAATAGTGGTGAGCTTGGCCCATAGTATCTGGGGTCACTGGGAATGGCAGGGGAATCTTGTCAATTCAGGTATACTTATGTACATAATGACAATGATGTTAAAAGACATCTATATCACCTATATCTCTATTTCTCAAGTGTGGAAGCAAAAGCAGGCAAATGCCCAATCTCTGCAAGTTTCTTGTTAGTCCCCACTTGTATAGTCTAATAGTGAATCCAGCCAAATCTAAGGCTACTTAAATCCAGTGACTGGAACTGTGAAAGAACAAGACAGATCTTTCTACAAACCTGAAATATGTTCCAGGTTTGTAGAAAAATCTGAAACCTAAAAAAGAATACATTGGGGAGGGATTTAAAAAAACCCGAAATGATAAAAGGAATGCCTGTACCTTTAAAAAACAAAAGCCTCAGTGACCCTTGCTAGGCAACCACAAGATTGTAGGTTTAGTTTTTTTGGCAGGGGTAAGGGGCAGGGACCTTTCCATGGGCTGTTTTGGCCTTTGAGGGAGGACTCATTGGGCCAGTCCTGGCAGCAGCCACTGAGTGACTTGATACCACTTCACTGTATCACTCACTTAGGCCTGGCTGCTTGCTACTGTGCAACAGCAGCCACCAATAAAAGCCAGTGTGGTGTAATGGTTAGAGGTTCAGAGCAGTATTCCGTCTAAGCTGAGTTAGTGTGAGCTAGCTCACAGTTTTTTAGCCTCTGGGTCACACATTTTTGTCTTAGCTCAGGAAGGATGGCTCCAGAGCAAACTGATTTATGCAGTAGCCAAACTGCTTGCTCACAACTTTAATTCCAGTAGCTCACAAGATTCCACAGCTTAGAGGGAGCATTGGTTCAGAGTAGGACCTGGCAGACCCAGTCTTGCAGTCTCTGGGTACCAAGTTTCAGAAGTCAGACAGGGTGAAGTTATGCAGTCTGAAGACAGGGTTCCAGAAGTCAGACTAGGCAAGGTTGTTCAGTCCAAGTTCTGGCTTCCAAGAATTAGGTGAGTCAGAAGCCGAGTATCACTCATACATGTTGCATCCACATTTAACAGCCCGTCTTGGCTGGTGTTTATAGCCCTATGCATAAGGGTCATGCTTGCAGCCAGCTGCTCAGAAGTAATCCTGCAACTACTCATCTTGGTCGTCAGCAAGCAGCTGGTGTCGGGCCAGGAGGTGTGCATTCTGCCTTCTTGCCTGTAATTCTGTTCTCAGCCTAAGGGTGCAGGAGATACTGGTGGGCTGGGAATGGCTAATTGAGGTTCACCTGCTGAATCAGAGCTGGAGGGTGTCATGGCTTTGCACCAGTATTGGCTGTGAATCTTGACAAGCCTGCATCTTGTTAGTCAACTTCTTTTAATTCAAGGCTGGCTACACAGGGCTCCTCTTCACCTGAGGAGTCCTCTTCTCCTGAGGAGTCCTCACTATTGCTGAGCCCTGGCTGACCCACGACACCCAGGTTTAAATCACCTGTCTGCAATGTAAGCTCACTAGATGATGTTGTGCCCATCACATGCTTTCAACCTGACCTACCGGACAGGGTTGTTGTGCGGGGGGAAAGGAGGACAGGGCAATACTGTAAGCTGCTTTGGTTCCCACTGTGGAGAAAAGTGGGGTATAAATGAAGTAAAAAAATAATAAATATAACTGAAGATAAGAGTCAGATAAAAGAGGTTGGTGGGTGGCTGAGGAAGAGAGAATGAGGCAAGGTAAGGGGAAAGGATTTGGGAGTTGCCAGATGGAAGTAATGGGAAAAAATGTGGAGAGAGGAATACAAGAGAAAGTGGAGTCAAAAGTCCTTGAGGATTCCCTACCATGTAAATGGACCTGGCCCAGTGGCTGGACCACATATCTGTGCCATAGTTTTCCTAGGTAGATACTCCTGGGGGGGGGGAGCTGAAGACCAAGGGACAAATAAAGGTAGGTTGGCAGGGGAGAGGCTATGGAGGATTTAGGAGAAAGGAAAAGGGAAATAGAGGAGGGGGAAATGAGATGCCCCCTGCAAGTCCTTATGGGTTTCCACTTGTCTATATCTATATCTAAGCAGAAACAGGGGGTGATTTCCCACTACAGCTGCCTCGGGGTTGCGCCGCCGTTTGACCCAAGACTATTAGTCAATTTCACACCCGAAGCGCGGGGCTGCATTTTGACCCGCGGCTTCGCCGATTTCCCCGCAGTTTCGTAATCCTCAAAAAACAGGATTACGAAACTGCGGGGAAATCGGCGAAGCCGCGGGTCAAAATGCAGCCCCGCGGCTTCGGGTGTGAAATTGACTAATAGTCTCGGGGCAAACGGCGGCGCAACCCCGAGGCAGCTTTAGTGGGAAATCACCCAGAATGTTTCATTCAGGGCAGAGCCTGGCACTTTTAGTCTGCCTAGAATCTCTGGGATGCACAAATACAATCACAATCAATCAAGGCAAGAGATAAGAGCAAGGTCAACAAACCAGTACAGAGTCAAGGAGCCAAAGGTTCAGTCCAAAGGTTGGGGGAACAGGAAGGTCTGGAGTCCAGAGTTCAATGCTTGCAAGCCAAGGCAGGAGACAGTGTCTGGGTTTCTAGCTGGAAAAGCAAACACAGGTTAACAGGACAGGGTGCCAGGCAGCAGGGCAAGGTAGTAATCTATTTGCTGAGTGAGTCAGCTCACAGAGGGGGTGGTGAGCAAGATTGTTTCCACATCTAACCTTATTCAGCATGTTCCTTTTAGCTGCCTCGTTAGATGACCCATCCCCCCAAGCCCAGGTGTTGCTACTTACCAGCTTATCATTCCTGCTCCTGTAATGACTCTACTCAGGGAACCAGCACTGATCACTGCTGTGCAATTAAACAGGTGCTTCTTCATCTCTCAAGCTGTCAAGCACTCTCTCCATCTTCTGCACTCTGCTGGTTCAGGAGAAGCCAGCGGTGACTGACACTCTAATCTCTGTCCCCTTTCTTTCGTCTCCTGCTAGAATGAGCAAATCTCACTTCCTGACACGTCTTTCACTGGATCTGCTTCTAGACCCAGCTGCTCAGACAGGTATTCCACTGGTGCAGGGCCTGATTCTTCCATTTCCTCATCCTCGGAGGAGGAGGCAGCTGGCTGCCTCATGACACAGTGATAGTGAGATCCCAATTGTTTGAAAAGCAGTGGGTATCCATGAATCAGTTCCACAGGCAATTAGCAGCTGTGCTGGACCCAAATTCAGTTTGGGACTGGGTCATGGAAAAAGCATGGGGAACCTGCACACTTATCCATGATTATGACCTCCCATGGTATTATTAGATCTGAAAAGGTCCTGTCTTTTCTCCCTTCCTGGGTTAATGAAAGTCAGTTCTGAGTGGTGACACTGAAGGGTTGCCAATGAGAAGAACACTAGCCCAGTATACACAGCAGCCCCCTGTATTCACAGAATGTGTGGAGAGGGAGACTGTCCTCCATCATCCACCTGCATGTAATCACCTAGTCATCTGCAGGGGTGACCGTGCAAAGGAAGTGGCTGCAAAAACTCTCTTTCCCCATGAGTAGAAAGCAGTGCTGGTGATCATGGGGAGGGAGTGTACATACAGCAACATCCTCTTTGGGGTCAGGACCCCGCAGGTGACCAGAAGATTGCACAGAGGCAGTGGCCAGAGCCAGTGCACTCATGCTGACTTTCCCTCCCTGCATGTTCAGTGAGTGCATAGAGCTGTCATGCATAATTCCAATGACCTATGGCTTTCTACAGAAGCCCTTGAACAAGATTTTTTTTATTTAAAACATCTATATCCTGCTTTCCCCCCCTCAAGACCCTAATTAGGGTAATTGTAGTCCTGCACACAGTGCCAAATACATTTAGGGATAGCAGACTGAATTTACTGGCCTTGCCCAAATCTGGGATTGAGAATGCTGGTCATGTTCCCATTAAAGGACAGTTGTTTCAGACATACATGATGCTTATGGTCATGGGATCTAGTCCTTGTGGCTGGATATGCTGCTTTTTGAATAATAAGCATGAAGGCAATGTGCTTGTAGTATTCATGTGCATGAAGCAAACATGTATAGGAAATATGTATATGTGTACCTTGGTGGCTAGCGTGTTGGACTAGCATCTGGGAAACCAAGGTTCAAATCCCTGTTCTTCCATTGAGCTCACTGGCCAGTGACCTCTCTCTCTCTCTGCCTCCCCTATGTTATTTTGAGGATAAAATGGAGGAATAAATGATAATAATAATCGTATGACATTGTGTGTAGTGTAGCCAGAAGAAGAAGAGTTGGATTTATACCTTGCCCTTCACTCAGAGTCTCAGAGTGGCTTACAATCTCTTTCCCTTCCTTTCCCCACAACAGACATCCAGTGAGGTAGATGGGGCTGAGAGAGGTTTGAGAGAACTGCTCTTGAGAGAACAGCTCTGAGAGAACTGTGACCAATGCTCCCTCCAAGCTGTGAAGTCTTGTGAGCAAAAATTCTACTTTGTGAGCTACCGGCATTAAAATTCTGAGCAAGCAATTTGGCTGCTGCATAAATTAGTTTGCTCTGGAGCCATCCTTTCTGAGCCAAGACAAAAATGTGTGAGCTGGAGGCTAAAAAACTGAGAGCTAGCTCACACTAACTCAGTTTAGAGGGAACACTGACTGTGACTGACCCAAGGTCACCCAGCTGGCTGCATGTGGAGGAGTGGGGAAATAAACCTGGTTCTCCAGATTAGAGTCTGCCACTCTTAACCACTACACCAAACCAGGAGATCCTAATATTGTCTGGCAGCCAGAAGTTCCAGCTCATTTAGCATTATGCACCACTAAGTGGTGAACTAGATTTGTTTTTAAGGCAAGAGACATTTCAGAGGTGGTTTGCCATTGCCTACTTCTGTGTCATGCCCCTAGTATTCTTTGGAGGTCACCCATCCAAATACTAGCCAGGACCTACCCTGCTTAGCTTCTGATGAGATCAGGCTAGCTTGGGACTTCCAGGTCAGGGCAAAAAAAAAAAAAAAAATGAAGGAAGAAGAGAATGATGACAACTGCCTTGAGCTCCTTGGAGGAAAGGCAGCATACAAATATTCTGCATCAATCAATACATGATACAGTCAATCAATCTTTATTTGTTATGTTACCAAGCCAGCAAATCAGTGACAGCATACATAACCGATATAAACAGTTTGTTAAAATGTGAATATAAAAACCATGGTCTAAAAGATTTAAGAGGTTAAATAATCTTTTCTTTGCGGATACAGTAACAAGCTGCACAGAATTTAGCTACAAGTTTGGTAATGGCCAGGCATTTCCTTTACCAGAGCTAAGATATATGTGACTCGAACAAACTTGTACCATGGGCACCCCAGAAGCATATGTTCAATAGTTTCAACTTCCCTCAGACCACATTGAAAAGTCTCTGGTTGAAAAGTATCTTCCTGTATTTCCCCTCAAGGACAGCCGAGGGAAGGGCTGAGTAGGGGAGGATATCAGCCTACTCTATAGGCTGGAGTGGGGCCAGCACTCTTAATCCTGTTTCTCCCACCACCACCACAGTGGTACAGTCCATGTGCACAGAGCTAATTTCCCAGGTTTCTACAAAGCCTGTAGTAGTTGATATACTATTGAGACTAATCAATTAACCCCCTTTTAGTTAACTAGAAATTTGTCCTGATAAGACAGGCAGCAAATTTTAATTTTTTAAGGCGTGCCTTTTTAAAAATACATTCATGTTAAACAGGTAGTAGAGTCTTAGAGGAGTTCTTCCTCCCTCTCTTTTACACACAAGGAAATGTCACTTCCAGGACGATGCCTGCTAAAGGGACAAGATTACATCATCCCAAAGCGAGAAGTATTGTGGGTTTTTTTTACTCATGTGGCAATTTAATCGATTAATTAATTACTTGGCTAAACCTCGCGATTTAATCAGTGAAGGTTCTTTTTTAACGGGGTGACAGCCTTGCATTCTACTGCTCGTCCCTGAGGTCATGAGCATAAGACCCTTGGAGCCCCAGCATGGTTCCGACTAATGCCCTGCTCTGGGGTATATTGTCCGCATGGCCTGCATGGCACATGGATTCTAAACAGGTCATAACGAACAAGTAAACTGTTCCTTTGCACACCAATTAGGATCCATAGAATGAGCTTTCTTTTCAATTTCTGAATAGCATCTTTTAGAATAAAAGATGTTATACTGACTAGGCGGGAGGGAAAAGGAAAACAAGCTTTGCTTCCCTGATGGGCATTTCTCAATGAATTATATTCACAGTATTCTCAATAGCCTTATGTAATCTGAATTAATTACTAAATCTATTCCCTTCATTCTCTAATTAACTCATCCTACTGAAAGTAATTCTCCTCTTTAAATCTGCTCATTTAGATCTTGGCGTATTCTTCAGAAAAGGATCTCAAGAAGTGAGAGGCATCAGGTAGAAAGCGGAGGTGCTGTCTCGTCCGGGGACCCCCAACTGCCCGCCTCAGCCTTTCCTCAATTCCAGTGGTCTGCTTAATCATCACTTTGCTGTTTTAAAGAATCTCCTGGCATCGTACAAGCAAGATCAGAAAGGAGAGAATCTCCCTTTTTAGCAACATGAATGAACAGGTGGCAGGCTAATTGGACAACAGAAAGTTTCTGGAGGATTAGGAAGCCACAGAATGCACCTCTATTCTATTACGTTGTTCCTTGATTAGGGATGTCTCTGTTTAGATGCCAGGACTTATTTCACACACACACACACCTCCAAATGCCAATGCTTGAATCAGCATTTAAACATCATACCCTAGATCAGTGTTTTTCAACCACTGTGCCGTGGCACACTAGTGTGCCGTGAGATATTGTCTGGTGTGCCGTGGGAAAAATTCCAATTTCATCCGTAACATATGAACAATTATAAAATAAAGTATTATTATTTCATAATAAAGTAATTATAAAATAATTTCTTTGTGTTTATTTGATTCCTATTCAAGAGAATTACTTTATATATAGTCAATATAGGCACAGAGTTAAATTTTTTTAACATTTTCTAATGGTGGTGTGCCTCGTGATTTTTTTTCATGAAAAAAGTGTGCCTTTGCACAAAAAGGTTGAAAAACACTGCCCTAGATGAACATATGTAACTGCTAGGGTTTCCAACACTGCCTCAACAAATGCTGGGATATTTGGGGGCTGGTATCTAGGGAGGGTGGAGTCTGGGGAGGATGTGATATCACTTCTGGGTGATGCTCTAGGCTGCCTTCTCTACTCTCTTTCCCACAGAGAGTAAGGGAAATTCCTAGAGCATCACTATATGGGGAGGGCGGGATATCAGTCAAAATAAATAAATATATATATATATATATATGAAGGTCATATTTTTCCCCCAGTCTTCAATTTCTTGTGGTGGTAAATTGGGGCTAGATGTTGGTAATGCCAGGAGGATAAATGGGAGGCCTAGAAGCCACACTACAGCGGCACACATCTACCAACACTTCCAGCAATTCAAAGAGGCGTTCCCATTTGTGCCTTTAAACTTAGTATGAAAAACAAAACTGAAACAGGTCGTTTTTCCCAGAAAGCTAATGCACCAAAAGTGTTACCTGATGAGCTTCTCTTTTGCTGTGCAATCATGTCATGACAAAAATGCTGGCAACCCCAAAACAGTGCTGCATCTGAGGGCAGAATTTCTCTGGTCATTTTAACATCTGAGAAGGCAAGCTAACGATAGATTCCGAAATGGTTTGCTTATCAGTTGGGGCATTAGCAACAAAGAATATGGGTTCCTTTATCTGCATGCAATCATAGCCCTTAAGGAGTTCCAAAACTATGAGATGGAGAGATAGGCACCTCACAGAGTACCTCACAGAATAAGAGGAAAGATTGGATTTATATCCCACCTTTCACTACCTGGAAGAGTCTCAGAGCAGTTTACAATCTCCTCTCCCTTCCTCTTCCCACAACAGGCATCCTGTGAGATAGATGGGGCTGACAGAGCTCTTTGAGAACTGCTCTTGAGAGAACAGCTCTGAAAAGACTGTGGTTTGCCCAAGGTCATCCAGCAGCTACATGTGGAGAAGTGGGGAATCAAGCCCAGTTCTCCCAGATTAGAGACCACACTCCTAACCACTACACCAATCAAGAAGGGAGATGGCAATGAAAGAGCAGAAAAATTTGATATAAGAAATTAAAAAAAAAAAACCTGTAAGATTTCTCAGAATTAGTAGGGGATATGACAGAATGTGGGTTGTAAGAGGAGGTGGCATAAAATGAGAAAACAGATTGGAAAAGCAAGAAGAGGAAAATAACTGTAATCCATAAGGGCTTTGTTTGGGAGGGGGGATAATCAGGGAGGGGCACTTTCCTTCACGCTGACACAATTTCTGTCTAAAGAGTAGTTGTTATGAATGTGTTTGGGGGGAGCAGGTTGGTAAATGTGTAGTGATTATTCATCTCATAACCATCAGATTTAATGATGGAGACAGTTAATGCTATTCAACGCTTCATTCATTTCTTTTCCGTTACAGTATTTCTTAGTTTTAATTTGCTTCTAAATGCAAAGAGGTTTGGAGCATTGTTGTGTTAGTCACTCATTTCTGAGTTACAGCTGGTGTTGTTTACTACAAGCCACAGGAAGGTTCTCCTGTGCAAACATGATTGAAATGAATGGGCACAGCATATGAGTACTATAGGAGGATTAGGGAGTTTGCCTTATGTTTGTGGAGTTTTTACGAATAAGTAAGCTGGTCATTATGATGTATTTACTGAGGGGGGATCTCATGTTTTTAATTTGCTTTACAATTAAGTTCTAGATCTCCCTCTGCTGAAACTTTTGCAAAAGCTTTCCCCTTCCCCCACATATAAGAGGGGGGGGAAACAGTTGTATGAAGAGGGCTTCCCGTGAAGAGTGTGCAGAGCTTTTCATGGTGAGTTTTTTAAAAAATTTGTTTTGTTTTTCATTTTTTTATGGGGCTGGCATTTAGCAGCTAGGGTTAAGCAGGCACTAGGTAGGTTCAGGGAAAAAATATTCAGCAGTATTCGGATTCCAAGGTTTCAGGGGGCAAATATATTCAGGTAACCCAAATATCTCCAAATACCAATATTTGTATTGTGTTGGTATTCAGGAGATATTCAGGATCCCCAAATATATTTGGCTCCATTATACCCTATGGGGCTATTGTAAAGGTTTCCCTTGCTTGAAAGCCAGTTGAATCCAACTCTAGGGGGCGGTGCTCATCTCCATTTTTAAGCCGAAGAGCCAGCACTGTCCAAAGACTTTTCTGTGGTGATGTGGCCGCCATGACTAAAATGGCAAATCTCATAGGGAATATTCAGAGACCTGGGAGGGGAGGAGTTTAAGACAGAGGCTTTCTGGAGCCTCTCCCCAATAGAATCAAGAAGTTTGGCAAGGATTGGACCAGGGTGTCCAATTCTATGGGCACCCAAAGAGGGTGCCCCCATCCTCCATTGTTTCCAATAGTGGGTGGCAAAGAAGGCAGGCAAGCACAACAAGCTCAGCAGATTCCCCCAGAGAATGCAGGAGAAACTGAGGGGTGGGGTGGGGAGGGGGCATGGCCACCACCAGAACCAGTGCAATGTGCCCACCAGAATCAGTGCCACTGTGGCAGTGCCAACCCAATAGGACCAAGAGGTCAGATAAGAGAATCTGAGAAATTCTGAAATAGGATGGGACACTTCTTCATAGAGGACAACAGAACCAGTGCAATCTACTAGTGTCCAATTCAGCAGCAGAACCCAGTGCCAGCCAACCTACTAGTGCCCAGCAGAACCCAGTGCCAGGCCAGCTCAACAGGTCTGATGTGAGGCACACAGAATCACAAATAGCAAGAGGGAGGGAGGGTTGCAGTACAGCAGAACCCAGTGCAACTTGCTAGTGCCCAGCAGCACAACCCAGTGCCAATGTGGCAGTGCCCAAACCCCAACAGGACTAAGGTCAAATCTGAGAATCTCTGAAGTAAGGTGAGGCATTTCTGCATGGAGGACAAGACAACAGAACCAGTGCAAAACACCACTGCCCAGCAGCAGAAGCCAGCACCTCAGCAGAACAGTCTATCCCAGAATCACAATCCAAGCAAGGGGACTAGGAGTTACAGGGACAGCAGAATCAGTGCAACAGTGCCTGGCAGCACAGTCCAATGTGACAGCAGTGCCAACTTCCAAGAACTCATAGAAAATTTACAATTTTCCAAGATAAGGCCTCAGAAAGTGAGAGGGAGGGAGTTGTGTTTGTCAACCCTGATCCTCCTCTCTCCCAGGAACAGCACAAGAAGCCAACCATATCACTGCCTCAGTGGAGGGGCCGTAGCCTAGGTGCAGCAGCTGCCCTTCATCCCAGGCTCTCCCTTTCCCACCTCCCACCCCTGCAAAGAAGAATATTTAACTTATCGAGTTCATGGAGCTCCTGTGCATTCTGCTGGCTTGTGTGTGGCCCTGGCCCATCTTTCTCATCTCCCTCAAGAAGAACTGGTTTAGTGATGCTGCTGTTGTTGTTATTTATACCCCACCATATCCCATGAATGGGCTCAGGGTGACTTACAACATAATTTCATCAGGCAATTTTGGTTTGGTGCATGGTTTGGTGCATAGACTCTAGTCTGGGAGAACCGGATTTGATTCCCCACTCCTCCACTTGCACCTGATGATGTGACTTTAGGTCAGTCACAAGCTCTGGCACAGCTGTTGTTGAAAAAGAACAGTTTGTGTTAAGAGTTCTCTCAGCCCCACCTACCTCACAGGGTGTCTATTGTGGGAAGGGGAAGGAGTTTGTAAGCCGCTCTGGACTCCTTTGGGTAGTGAAGGGTGGTGTATAAATCAAATCTCTTCTTCTTCTTCTTCTTCTTCTTCTTCTTCTTCTTCTTCTTCTTCTTCTTCTTCTTCTTCTTCTTCTGTCTTCTGCTTCTGCTTCTTCTGCTTCTTGGGGTGTTGGCAGGCTGGTGTGGTCAGTGAACTGCACATCGCCCTGTGCTTGCTGTACTGCTGCCAGGGTTCTGTAGTGGCATTTTGTAGCAGGTGGATTCAGAATGGCAGTGAGACTGGGGAGATTGATGGGGCGTTTCTATGCCAGTCAAGTCAAGTCAAGTTCGCCTTTATTGGCATAAATTACCAGTGCAAGTTATACAATTTAAAATCTATGCCAGTCAAAATGGTTACTGTCCCTGCTACATTTTCCAGTCTGGTTAAAAGTTTTGGGAAGAGCATTTTGCCCCAGCTTCCCAGCACAGACTGAGAGGGGATGCAGGCACAAACATGTGCTCACTTCAGTCACCTTCAAAGTCCAGAACCAGATAGCTGAACAGTGGCAAGCTGACCTTGAGGAAGACCAACCGCTCAACTGTCCAGAGGAGCAGGCGTGATTGATGTGGGCTGACAATGTTGCTGGCATGGGGAAAAGCATGCTCACTCTGTATGCTCATCGGAGGGCATGAGAGGAGCCCCTGGGCCATGGCAGAGAGGTCCAGCCAGACCACCTCCTTCACAGCCCAGTAGCTCAGAGGGCAGGTGGCCTGTGACTCATAGGGCTCCAAAAGGTAGGCCCTCACCATTGCATCTACCATGTCCTGTCTCCTTTGCCCACTGCTCCCAGAGGGTCTGAACATCTGCCTGATGACTGCCATCTCCACAGTCTTTGTGACGGGAGCTGTGGGGGGGACACTGCCTTGTGGGAAAGACGGGGAATGAACAGCAGCGAAGCTGCTTTCACAGACTACTTCCTCAGCTCCCAGCAATGTGCCCCTCTTGGTCCACATGCACTCAACCTGGTAGGAGAGCTCATCTTGCCACTGATTGAACTGGTCGGCCCACTCAGCGATCCTGCCCTTGATGTGCAGGTCACACAAGCTTACCAACATGTATACCTTCTGCTTGGCAGGAGACTGAAAGTGGGATTTGAGTCCATCTAGTGGCCTTCTCACTAGCATGTCTACACATCCTCCAGCCAGCTCGAGAAATGAGGCCAAGTCCTCATAAGCTGTAAGGGTCATGGGGATGACCAGAGCCAGACTTGCCATGTCAGACTAGAGCACATCTGTGTAGCTCTTGAAGGGCCCAAGAACTTCCACAACCTGAAAGATGGTCAACCACTCCTCCTGACTGTGCTGGCTCTTTTCCCAAATTACTCCACTCCCAGAGATCAGGGCAGTCAGGGCTCTCTCCTGTTCCACCAAGTGCTCGAGCATGGCACAAGTGGAGTTCCAGTTAGTGCTCACATCACCAATCAGGTGGTGCTCTGGTATGCCTGTCAGTGCCTGCTTCTCCCACAGCAGATGAAGGTCCCTCACACTGCGTGAAAAGTGACCCACAGTGTAACAGCATTTCTCACAGGTCACAGCTTTCCAACTGGGATTCCCTACAGAACCCAACCCCAAGGCATCCTTAACCATGAGGTGGAGAAGGTGGGCTGCACAGTAAATGCACCTGAGGCCCAATGTCTCAGTTGCTTTCTTGATATCTGAGCCACCATCAGTCACCATGAAGCCCATGGTGAGATTCCTGCCTACCCATGCCTCTAACTGTCTCACGATGCTGGTCACGAGGTTGGCTGCCATGTATGGCCCGGTGGCCCTGACCCTGCCTGACACTAGTGGTTTCCCCACCCCCACATACCCACAACATCACTGGGTTGCCACCAGTGCGCAGACAGTGAGAAATATGCATTGTGCAACTGCTGAGTGGTCTAGATGTCAGATGTGAAGTGCACAGTTCTCCTGCAAGTACAGGACAACTGTCCCTTCACATACTCCCTGGCAGCCCTGTAAAAACAGGGCATCACAGTCCTGTTCAGTGTGGTACAAGAAGTGGGCATGTACCAGGGTATGACATACTGGGGCACCCTGTGAAAACCAACACCCTCGACCATGGAGAAGGGAAAGCCATGTATAGTGATTATTCTGGCAACAAAACGAGTGACCTTAAAGCAGTGGTAAAATCAACAGGAGAGATGCTATTGGGTCACTTGAGAAGACCTTTATGCTTATAGTCCAGGATCACAGCAATCTGCATGTACATTTTGTGTGTGTGTGTGCTTTAACTAATATAAGCCACAGATATAGACATGCCTTTTCTGGGCTGCTTCCACCAGGGGATTTTCTTGCCAACATGAACAGCAAAAACAAAAACCAAAAAAAATCCGCCTTGCAGTAAAGGGGAGTATCCAGACAACTGTGTGTCTAGTCTGCGTACAACTTGCTGCACTCCTGTTTTCTCCCTTTTACACTGGGGAAAACATAAAGCTCATTTCCTCAGAAGTTTTGGAGAAATTGTGGGATGGCTGTGTGGAACATACATCCAGATATCCCCCTGCAGAGCCACAATTGAGAAGACTGCAGACTCTGGCTTGGGGAATTCATGGAGATTGGGGGGCAGAATGTGGGGATGCGATGCCACAGAGTCTGCCCTCCAAATACGTCATTTCCTCCAAGGAAACTTGATCTCTGTAGTCTGGAGATCAATAGTAATTCTGGGAGGACTCCAGGCCTCACCTGGCAGTTGGTAACTTGAAGCCGCACCTGGCGATTGGTAATTCCCCTTTACCCAGCCCTTTAAAAGTCTTTTTTACTTCTTTACTGACCTGTGTTCTAGTGGTACACAGCAGCTTGGGGGGAAGAATAACTGTCCTTTAAAAGTCCTTAGGTAAGGGTTGCAGTTTTGAGGAGCCCGGCACAAGCACAACAGAGGAGTAGAGGGTGGATATGGGGTGGGTGGCAGCAGACCAAGCAGGGTGGGACCAGGGGGGTGTAGACACCATTCCCATCCCTTCCTGCATGGCTGCAGTTGCTGTGGCACCAGCACATTTTCACACCCCACTTGGAAGCACCTTGTAGAATAATGGTGAGTGGAAGCTGAAACAAAAGACATCCTATTAAATATAAAATACCATTCATGCCTAAGAAGGGTCTTTGTCCCCAACATTCTATGTCTGGTTGGACCGGATGCAGAATGTTTGAGACATTTATTACTATTTTTTAAAAAGATCATTTATATTACAAAATAAAATTGACATTCAATCAAATCACAATACTATGCAAATAAATTTTAAAATGTCACAAGCAATAGATAAAACTCTAAATAAAACAGCCATTTGACTGGCCCCTTCCATTGACTGATGACAAAACTCTTACACCTGCAAAAATTTATATTAAGTACATTTCATGTTCTTATGTTCTTACATAGTGTTCTGTTATTTCTTGATCTTGTCTGCTATCTACTTTTAATTTTGGATATACAAATTATCCATAAACATGATTTTGTTGCATATACTTTGTCATTCTTTATCTCAGGAATTAAATAGTGGTTCTAAACTGGTGAATTCTCTTTCATTCCCCTTCAATCTCTTCCACTAATATTGTTTATCACCATCAAACCGCATATATAATTATTGGATTCAGTATCTTTGTAGACCAGCTGCAATCAAGTAATGGGTTAACATTTAACAGAAAAGGACCTAAGGGTAGTGTATGGTAAAACATCTAAAATATTTGGCCTACTTCTCAACAGCAGGGTTTTTAAAAAAAAATAAGCAAGTAAAAAAGAAGGTATGTATAAATGGGGGTATTGAATTTGAGTCACTGGAAATATCCCAACAGTATATACGAAGTTAGAGAAGAAGCGTTTGTAATACTGTGTGCTACTCTGGCTAGCCTGTACAACAGGAATATTAAAGAAATGGAATGTATAATTCAGTGTCCAAGGACTAGTCACACTTTACAGACTATGGAAGCCACTGCAAATTTACTATACCACATACTGTGGAAAAGTTGCCAGCCATTGAAATACAACATTTTGGCACCTTGGGAGGACCCAAAACTGGGGGCAGAGTTTGCACACACATGGGGTTGAGATCATAGAAGACGCTCTGCACATCAACTCAAAGACTTACCAGGTTTCCTACCACAAAGCCAAACAATCCACATGCAATGTCAGGGCCTCATGGATAGTCATTCAGTCCAGACTACCATTATGCCATAACTGGTAAACAAGAAGTAACTTACAAGAGGAGCAGACAACTGAATGGAATGAGCCAAGACAAAACTTCTTTGAGATGTTACATTCTGGCTTATCACATTACTAGAGATGTAAAGTTTCTGGATATTTTGAAACCAAGGGGGGGGTTGTCCTGAAAAATTGATGTTTCATATGAAATCCATTTTAACTGATTTAACAACACAAATTGCATCATTTATAATTTAATTAGCACATAAATCTGTACTATTTGTCATATTTATGGAATGTAAATGACTTTCAGTAAGAAAAATTGCAATACTTGAGGAAGAGTTGCCAGTGATGGACTCTATGCTACCATAGCACACATATCTTTAATCTGTGCCATCTGAGAAGCAGCAAAAAAGTAAAAGTAGCAAGTAGAAAACTAATTCTGTAGTAAATAAGTTATTTAGACTGAAATTGTTTTATAGAGTCACAGCAGGTAGGAATGCCAGCACATTATAGCATACTGATTGTTGCCCAAATTGTTAACATCTAAACAAAAATCCTGAAGATTTTACATGTATCTACAGTATGAGAGTTTAGTATTACCTCAAAGGCCTTAGTCTTTTTCATGCAGTATATTTGAAATGAACAAAATACTTTGTAACACAAGGTTTTTCTCACTCAAAAAGAGAAACAATTTCATAAGTGTTTTTTTCCTGCAGTGGTCCCCCCAAATGCCCCAATGTTTTAATTGGAAAATTTTTAAAAAGACCTCGCATTTTGAGAAAAAAATCTTGCATTGAGAAGTCTTTTACTCATTCTAAAACAGAAAACATTTCCTAGAAGGTTTTTTTCAGTGCTTCCCCATAATTCCAATTTTTTTCATTTAAAAATTTGGGGGCGGGGGGGAATCCTCAGGAGAAAAAAAACCCTGAATTTTCTTTTCTGGGACTTCACAGCTTTACACATGGCCCTTGATCCTTCAAATATACATGTTGTGTGAATAGGGGCAATGTGCATATTCCCCATGCCTGTTCAGCCTTGCCAAACTGTATTTGATAAATACGCAAGTTGCCACTATTTACAAAATATGGTGACTATACATGTGTTTTGCCAAAGATTTTCTACCAAATGGTGGGGGTTCTTTTAGATTTGGAGACAGTGAATAGAAATAAGGTTTATTAGGAGCAAGAGGGAAATAATGCTTATGGCAGCAGATAAAGATTACAAGAAAACCAAAAGCTAACCAATGAAGGTTCTATGGCTTACCTTCTCTGGCCTGGCTCACTACTCCAGCTCTTTCCACCACAGACCACTGGAAAAAGGTTCCCCCTGTGCCCCCCATCTGACCCTGTTCCAAACCAAATATGACAAACAAGCCACTTGACTGGCTGTTAACATGCATCTATAATAACAAAAAAATCTGCATATCCATCAGTAGGGGAGTGCACTCAGTTATAGCCAAGCCAAAAAATACCTTATGGATATGTTCCAGGTATTTTTTAGCTCAGTACACACTAGAGTATCTTCATACAAAGCTGGTTATCTTGGACCCATGATCGGGTTTTCTTTGGAATTTCAGGATAGCAACAGTTAAAGGTCTCCAGGCTTGTTTTTCCCCTCCTTTGTTTCCCAGGCAACAGGAGGGAGGGGGGAAAGAGACAATTGTCACAGACTTCTGTGGGGGCTGTGTGGGCTCAGACGTTAAGATGCTGAGCTGCAGACCAGAAGGTCTGTAGTTTGGCAGTTCAAGACCCTAGTGCTGTGTGACGGAGTGAGCTCCCATCTCTGGCCCCAGCTCCTGCCAACTTAACAGTTTGAAAGCAAGAAATTGCAAGTAGATAAATAGGTACAGCTTTGGTGGGAAGGTAACAGCATTCTGTGCACCTTGGCATTTAGTTATGCTGGTTGCATGACCACAGAAATGTCTTTGGACAGCGCTGGCTCTTTGGCTTGGAAATAGAGATGATGACCACCCCCTAGAGTCAGATTTGACTGGCTTTTGAGCACGAGAAACCTTTATGTTTACCTCTGTGGGTTGGCATTGGTTCCATTGCACTTGCAAGGGTGGCCCTGTTTTCTTGAGATCTGCTGGGTTTTTCTGGGTTGACATTTGTTCTGCTGGGCACGCAAAAGTGCCCCCTCTTGCTTGAGATTTTTCTGCTGGGAATCTCTGGATTGCCATAGGTCCTGTTGTGCTTGCAAAAGTGCCCCCTTTGTCTAACTTTATTCTGCTGGGCTTCTCCGGGTTGACATTGGTTCTGCTGGGCTTGCAAAAGTTCTCCCCTTCAGTGGATTGCTCTGGGTTGGGGGGGGGCATCTTCTAGATTCTCTGGTTTGACATTACTTGTGTCTGGTTTGCCACATTGGCTTGTGGTTGTGCTTGGATTCCTGGGTTATGCATTTGTTCTGTTGGGCTTGTTGTTGGTTCTTGGCGTGGAAGGCATTGACTAGTGGCTGCTGCAAGCATGCCTCTTTGCCTTTGCCCGGGGAGGAGGGGAAGCTATTTTCCCACACTGGAAACAATGGAACATGGATGGAGGCACCTTGTTTGGAAGCCCATAGAATTTGGTGGTTTTTCTGTGGAAATACACCAGCACGCATTGTGTTCTCCCATGATGTGTGTTTATTGAGCTTATGGTATAGCCAATCATAGCAACTGAAAAAGGCTAAAGAATACAGGACAGTTCAAGATACAGACAATAGAGTTACTCAACTGAAAATCCAGCATGTTCCTTCACTAGTCACTTCTCACACAAGTGGACATTGTTGCATGACGCAGGAATGTAGGGATAAGTCCAAATTTGGAAGGGTTCCTGGTTTTGTTAGAATGCCTTGTTTTCATTTTCCCTCTTTCTTGTGGAAGAAAAAATGAGTCTTAACTTTCACATTATTTTCTCATGTTACATTTGCCCATAGAAATATATGCATTTTGCATTGTTGCTCAACCACTGTATATAAAAGTTATATAAATGGCAGAAAATGGAGTTAATGGCCACAAAGAACAAGAATAAGCAACAGCAATGAAAACAAGACAGACTGAAATCAATGGCAACATATGGAACCAAAGAGAAATAAACATGGCTCATTCCTATAGGAAAGTAAGAAATGTGAATCAATTTGAAATTGCAAAACTGAGTAAATAATTGGCCATGGGAAAACTGGCTTTCCCTCAAAAAACATTAATCCACTTTCAATCCACTTTCCAACTGGATTTTGCCAGTTCACACAGTAAAATCCAGCTGGAAAGTGCACTGAGAGTAGATTGGAAGTGGCTTATTTAGTGTGTGTGACCACAGCCAATGCTGTGTTTTCACAAATAAAAATAATTTCACAGAAATACATTTAAATAGAATTGCAGTGACTGCAGGGATTTTCTTTTTTTAATTTAAACTCTTCCATGAAACACATAACCACTCTAGCCCTTCCAGGTAGAAGAACCGCAGCAAGGTGATGATTCCTGAGAGAACCCAGAAACTTCGATACCACCCAGGTATCTGCACGTTGATTGTGTGTCTCCCTTCATGCCAGGCTAACAGCCATTTTCCCTGCATCTTATCAGTGCCTTATTAAACTGAGGGACGCGAGCTTGTCCAAGGGACATTTCTTTGCTCCCCCTTTCACTCCATACATTTCTTTTGAGTTACTGCTCCCAAGTTAAATACAAGAATAGTTAATTCCAGGTGAACTGTCCTTTTCTGTGTCTTTGTTTGGCTGCAGCTGAGGAGGCCTGAACAGCTATTTTCTTGATTTCAGAAAGGTTTGAAATAACGAGAATCCCCTGCCACAGAAATCCAGCTAAATTGCTTTTAACCTTTTTGTAATTAGGAAGTCAATCAGTAGGGTGATACATAAACTCTAGTATGGCTTTATTGGTTTTAGCGGCATGACAACATTAAAAAATATCATCCAGCTTTATTTGGGTATTTAGAATTGTACTTTTTAAAAAATAGTTTATTTAAAAGTATTGTATAATCTTTTTCCTATGAGCCACATGCTTTATTCATCTGTTCAAAGTTGGGGGGGTGGGTTGGCCATTTGTCATTTACATAACACTAAGCAACCAGTCTTGCGAATATCCAAACCTACAAAAAAGCCTCTATAGTAATTTTTTTTCACATGGGGGACTTCATGGAGAAATCCTCAGCTGCAGATTCATTGCACTTTCTGTTTAGTTAGCCATTTCCTTGTGGAACAGTGATATTTTATTTGGCTGGCAATTGCTCGTACTACAGGAGAACAGTTGTATTTTTTAACTGATGATTGGAAAGTATTTTCCCTGCTTATTTTTCCTGACTGTGCATGTGTGTGAATGAGGATTCATGCACGTGTGTGTTTTAATTTTAATATATTGGGTGCAACAGATCTCTAATGTGCTTCGTTGTAAAAAAATAATATGAGATGTTCACTGGATGAAGTTTCTTTGTATGTGTTGCATTTATAAGTCTCTAATGCATTTGTCAAAGGGTAGTTTCATGCTCTCTTACTTTAGGTTTAAAATATTGCACATTAAGAGATCAGTTTATGAATTAATTTTGCATCAACTTAATCTAAAGCCATACTATCAGTCTTTTCTCAATTGTAGTTATATAATGAATAAGCCCCCCCCCACACCTTTGTGCTATTTATTTGGGGGGAAAGTTATATCTCTCTTGACCACTTTAAAAGTACAAGAGGTCTTGAAAACTTCAATAAAAATCACACCAAAAATAACAAAAATGAAATGTAATTAAGCAAAAATAGCTTTACAAATTGAACTGCAGTCATAAAATTTACAACTTAAGCAAACAGGAAAGACTTAGCCTGGAACCTAAAAGATGGCACTGATGGTGCCAAGCGAATGTCCATTGGGAAGGAATCCCACAGCCACCCACAGAAAGGGCCTTTGTCCAGTAACCACCTGCCAAACCACCAAAGCCAGGGGCAGGTAATAGAGTGAACCATGATTAACAACCTGGCCACCACATTTTGAACCAGATGAAACTTCAGAATCCTTTTCACAGGCCAGCTCCCAATCTAATACAGTAAAAACTCCAGCCTGGATGATACCACTATGGACTACTCTGGCCAAACCTTTGTTTCTAGAAGAGGCTGCAACTGGGGTTTCCACCTAAGCTGACAAAAAAAGAAGCTTTGTGCTACAAATGTTACAGTAATCCTTGTACAAAGGTGAATATAAAAGTAGATCCCTCCCAAGAGAAGAGCATGATCTTCAAGAGGGAGAGCAACCTCATATAGAGCAAGTTAAATGCCATTGTTATGGTCCAATAAACCACAAGCCCACATACTTCTGTCCTGAACACAAACTTATTAGCCATCATCCTGATGCTAAACAGTTTTTCAGATCACCCACAACAATAACAGGATTACATGAAAAGCAGAGATTGAATAAGGTATCAGTCACATGTTAATGCAATCTCATTCCAAATTTCGTGATGACTTGCCCCAGGGGTTTCATGCAGGTGTTAACATGGCAGACAAAATAAAATTGTTAGCTGCTGTAGATTTTCTGGGTTGTGACTCAAATGACACAGGCTTATGTAGAAAGCCTACCCAAGAACATTGTTTTTGTGTCTGTCTGTCTGTCTGTCTGTCTGTCTGTCTGTCTGTCTGTCTGTCTGTCTATCATCTATCATCTATCATCTATCATCTATCATCTATCATCTATCATCTATCATCTATCATCTATCTATCATCTATCATCTGATATGTCTTTGTAGCCATATTCATCATTAAGGATGAATAAGAAGTAGAAGCTGGAGCAGAGTACTTTCGGAACAATTCAGAACAACCCAATACAATTGCCACCCCAAACATCCTCTTCCAATTCTATCCCCACCAGTTTCCAAGCAATGTGGAAAGGTGTTCTGCAGTCTGTCTTGGACCTGGATGGCAGTCAAACAAGTGGGAAGTGACAGCAGGAATAACCCACACCTGTCACCTCCTCCCATGAGCCACCCCATTGCATCCCATTGCAATTTGATACCCTAAACCAGCTCAAACTATGGCCCAGGACAGACTGGCAATTTGCCCCGGTATCGAGTCGCGGCAAAAAAAACCCGGAGTAAACGATACCAGGTTTTCCCGTCCACACAGCGGGGGCCTCTGCCGGAAGATACTGGATGGAGGCGCACGGGAGTGTTCAGACTGCCGCGCCGGAGGCGTGCTATATTCGCTGTTTCCCCATTATTTCGGCTGTGGGCGTATGTGCGCATGAGTGCTTGAGCGCTCATGCGCATAAGCGCATTTTGGCGATTTTTTTTTTTTGCCCTGCAACGCCGGCACCGCATTGGGCAGTGGAGCAGAGTGCAGCCAATCACACCGCTGCTGCCTCATGCCCAACGCGGGTTGCTCCCGGCTTTTCGGCTGCGCGTTCAGACTCCCCGGAAGCGGAGAAACGCGCGACAAATGCAGGCTTTCAAGATTTGCGTCGGCTTTTATCAGGTGTTTTTTTAATCTGGCAGTGAAGCGCGAGAGCACCGGTAGGCTACGGGTGGGGGACGCCAGGCAGATGTGCCTGTGTGAACATTCCATTTAATCCGATATTGAGTCGTTGTCAGCCCGGGTCCCATCCCGCGGCAAATTGCCAGTCTGTCCTCGGCCTTTGCATCAAAAATCTTGGGCAATTCACTTTTTGCTTACATGTTGGCTGAAAATAGGAGGGTTGCAGAGGTACTCTAAGCCTAAAACCTTTTTCTCTTTCACCATATAGCATATACATGGGTCAAAGATGTCTTACTGGTGGACTGTGATGCCATAGCAGTCTGAATCTGTGGATATAGGATTGGGCAGGATGTCACAGATGTGCACTTTAATGTGGTGAGGGGGTTACTGTGTGTCAGCAAAGCTGAGAGCAGTACCATAAGGAGTTTAGATGCTGTCAAGAGGCTAACTCCCAGCAGAGTCACTCAAGGCACAATAGTCACAGCTGAGATGCCAAACTAAGATGTGTCCTTTCAGGGATCAACACCTACATCAGCAGAAGAGAATGGACAATTCCAATGGTGGAACTGAATTATGAACTGAAATTCATCATGAACCAGACTTGGTTCATGGTTCGCAAGCCTTGGTTTATGTTATCATGTCCCACATGAGCTGCCCATGAACCAAACCATTTTTCATGGAGATTTGTGGGAGTGGTTTGTGGGCCAGACATGCTGGCATTGATTAATCAATTGTCCAAGTTATGGGGGGATGGACTTGTGCAGCCCTTCTGCAGCCCTAGAAACACCAATAGTGGCCCTCCAAAGCTTAATAGGCAGCTCTGGCTACCAACAAGAGACATCCTAGTCTGCTCTATGGGAGCAGAATGGATATATACCCCTGGCTCACACTCAGTTGCTTTCACTTTGAAGCAGGCAGTTAGGCAGAGAGGGAGTAGTTACTGTTACAGGCAGAAAGGGAAGGAATTGGAAGGCTGTGTGAACACTGTTGGTGCTTCAGGGCTCTGAGGCACCTGCCCCTCTGCTGCAGCCAGGCAGAGGGGCTCAGCCAGTGGGCATCCTGGGAAGGTCCTCTGCAAGTTTGATGTCTCTGTCTTGCAGGGGGTCCATTTGACACACTCCTAAAAGAGCATTTAACTGGGGTACTTACTTTGGGGGGCTGTAACACCCCCCCCTAATTCCAATCCTCACCAAACTTGGAGGGCAGGTAAAGGAGAGTCACCTGGAGATTCATGGCAAGTTTGGCATCTCTAGACTGCAGGGGAGGGCATTCTACTGCACCATGAACATCATGAACCACAAAGCAGTTTGTTAAATGGAAACCCCCACAAACCATAAATCTCCATGAACCTCCATTTTTCCACTGATGCCCATCTCTAGTAATGACTACTGAGGAATTACACAACTTTAAGGTTGATGTTTCTGTGCTTCCATCATCAATCAAAAGGGAGACTACAACCAAGAAATCAGAAGGAGATTGGAAAGGGCAGCCACGAAGGAGCTAGAAAAGATCCTTAATTGTAAGGATATGTCACTGGTGACCAGGATCAAGATAATCCATAGTATAGTATTCCCGTTACTATGTATGGGTGTGAATGTTGAACAATGAAGACAGCTGACAGGAAGAAAGTTGATTCATTTGAAATGTGGTGTTGGAGGAGAGTTTTACAGATACTGTGAACTGTCAAAAAGACATATAAGTGGGTTCTAGATCAAATCAAGCATGAACACTCCCTAGAAGCTAAAGACTAAGCTGAGGCTATTATGAGAAGACATTATGAGAAGACAAAAGTCACTGGAAAAGATAGTAATGCTAGGAAAAACTAAAGGCAGCAGATCCAACATTAGATGGATTTACTAAATTAAGGAAGGCCCTCAGTTTGAGAGATGTGAACAAGGCTAATGATAGGACATTTTGGAGGTTGTTAATTCATAGGATTATCATAAATCAGAAGCAATTTGATGGCACAACATACACACCAGTTGTAACAATTAGCAATGTGAAAAGGCTTCTTACTTCTGCTAGAAGACAGGGCTTGGATCTGATGGTTTAGCTGGAGAAGACAGCTCATGCCAACAGGATTTCAACAAGAGGTAGCAATAGTTTTTAATTTATTAAAATACTTACATGCTGGCTGAGAACTGGCACTGCAGGCCTGAAGCCTGGGATAAAGAGAAAGAGGTCAAATAGGTAGAATTCATCGGAATCTGTAAAGATTCCCTATCTCCTGGCCAGACAATGGTTTTCTGCAAGTAAACCCACTATGGGGGTAGGGATGCCAGTCCCCAAGTAGGGGTGGGGGATCCCTGATTTTTGGTGCTCCTCCCAGATGCCGGCTAGGGGAAGTTCCACCCCCAAAAGTCATTCGCAGCCCCAGCAGGGCCAGCTGCTTGAACTTCCTTCCACCTACATGGCCCATCTTCAATTGTAACCTTAACTCCACACAGAAACTGTTAATTGCTTGCAGAGTTATGGTACATAAAAACATTGAAGTACTGTATTTATTGCTGTTCTTATTCAACTATGGATGGAAACTAGGAGATGACTTGATAGTCTGGAAAATTTCGTCAGCTCAGACTTTATATTTTGGACCTCTCTTCCACTTGTAATTTTGTATACATTTTTGTATTCTATTGTTATAATTGTTTACAATATAGTATTGTTTTTTGCATCATTTAGTGCATGTATATGGCTTTTTTCTGTTTTCTGAATATTATGAGCCATGATCCTCTAGTGCTGTACCTCCCAGATGCTGGCCAGGGGAAGCCCCACCCCCAACAGTCATCTGCAGCCCCAGAGGGCCACCCGCTCCTGTCCTGCAAGCCATGAATTTGACTACTTTTTCACCATCCATTTGAAGGGAAGGTTAAGAACATAAGAACATAAGAGAAGCCAATGCTGAATCAAGCCCATCTAGTCCAACACTCTGTCACACAGTGGCCAAAAATACCAGGTGCCATCAGGAGGTCCACCAGTGGGGACAGGACACTAGAAGCCCTCCCACTGCTGCCCCACCCCCAGCACTCAAGAATAGAGTGCATCACCTGCCCCAGACTGAGAGTTCCCTTTAAATGGTTGTGGGAAAGCAGCAGGGCATGTGTGGGGTGCTGTGTCCCCAACACGATGAAGTCACTCTGAATGATGTCTCTCTGAATGACATCATCATGTTGGGGACACCCCCCACACCATCCTGGAATTTCCCCCAAATCTTTCCACAAGAGAGAAGATGGGACCTGGGAACCCTAGGGAGGGGCAGGTGTAGACCATGGTGAAAAACCACATCTATGCAGTCTACACTCTGAGGACTGATAGGCCAGTACGTGTCTCATCTTTACCTCTTTCTTAGTTTGTATATGTTTTCCTGTAATTGATCAATTCTCTTTTGTAAGACTTTAGCTGGTTGCCATTTCAAGGAGTCAGAAAGGAATTTTACTAGGCCTAGCAGGCATGGAGTCTGGATTTTTCCATCAAATAGTCATGATTGACTGGGTAGTTTACTAAGACTGTTTCCAGCTGCTGTGGGGATACTTAACAAAGCCTATTTAGTAAACATATGAGAGTTAGAATAGGTTAGCATGTGGCTTTTAAACTTCACCTGTATAACTCCCAGCTTCCCCTGTTCTTGTTTTAAAATCTATTTAATTAGGTCTGCACAAAAGAAAATTCTTCTGTCAAAAGAGCAATTCCCTCTCTTGATTTCCAATTCTTTTTCTCCCTTCTCATTCCAAATAATAGAAATATACAAAGTGATAGGGAGTGTAAAATGATTCACCCATCATCTTAATCTTTTTAAAGGTCTTGTGGAGAGAAGTGTGATTTGATTTATTTTGACAATGGTTTGGAAAAAAAATAAGAACAATAGTTTTCTAAAACACATTAAGAGCTCTAAAAGAGCTCATATGTTTGGGGGGAGGGTATATACAATGCTATCTATGCTACTCAAAGGACAATGTTTTAGAAGCATACCTCTTTTATAGTGTGGTGTATTTATCTTTTACCCTGCAGAACTAATTGACAGCTGGTATGGGGTAGTAGTTAGAGTATTAGACAAGGGTGTGGGAGACCCAGGTTTGAATCGCCATTCCTGCCATGGAAGTTCATTGGGTAATCCTGGGCCAAACACACTGTCTCAGTCTAACTGATCTCACAAGATTGTTATGAGGATAAAATCGAGGAAGGCAAAATGATATAACAAGATGCACTGGATCCCCACTGGGGACAAAAGTGGAGTATAAATGTCTAGATAAATAACGACAGTTTCAGAAGATGATTTATACCACCAGCATACAAACAATGTTAAACACCATGCAACACGCACAACGCCCACTTCTCACTTCCTCACTCAGTCTTCAGATCAGCTGTGTGGGACTGAAAATCAGTTAAATGAAGTACAGGAATTTTAGTCATGGATCTCCTGAGTCTTGTCTACTTTAGCTCTTAGGAGCTAAAATTAGATAAGACAAATGAAATGTGATAGGGAACCCTTATATGAGCTCATAACCTTTCTGTAACTCCTCTACAAGAGGTCATACATGTTGGGAAAATCCTATGTTGAGGTAGGGAAGTAACTACATTGCTGCTGCAGGGAGCATAGCTGTCTTAGCTCCTAGGCAGTGCTGAAGTAAGAAGCCATATCATCATCCTTCTGTGGGAAGAAGAGTAGGGCATGGTTGATCCCTAGACCTAGTTTCAGAAAGTATCTGCAGAAGCTTCAGTGAGGAGAAAAGGAAGAGATACAAGGCTCTGCCATGGGAATAACAGGCAAATCTGGTACTTTACTGTGTTTAACCAGGAACTACATAGATGGGAGTAATATACTTACCTTATTCCTTCTTGTAGTTTACTTTAGTTTACTTTAGTTTAGTTTATTAATACGGTCTATAGCCAGCACAAGTCACATGACTACAGTTCTTATAAAACAGCAAAATAGTATAGAGAAAAAAGGAAATACAGTTCTTAAGTCTTACAATGATACACCAGTTTTCAAGCAGTGCAACCCGGACAAAGAGATTGTGCTTCTAAGATGTTGAAATTCTTATTTAGTTATTCCTGCTTGTATTTGGAGCTTGTATTCTGTATCCTTACAGATGACAAGCAGCAACTGACTTTTAACAGTCGACTCATTTGGCCAAAGATCTCAAGTCAGGCCACACTAAATTATGCCATTATTATTATTATTATTATTATTATTATTATTATTATTATTATTATTATTATTATTATTATTATTATTATTATTATTATTATTATTATATTTATAAACACACATATGTATTTTAATCTATTTCCAGTTTAAAAATTAGTCCTGTTTAATTATTATTCCTAAATTTTATTCTTGGTCCCATCATTAAACAACTGGCTAGTTCTGGAAACAGCGTTCATGATAGGGTTGAAATCCTCTAGGTGGGGCCTGTAATTATTCCAGAATTATAAGTGATCTCCAGACTGACCTTAGGTCAGTCACAAGCTCTGTCAGAGCTGTTTTTGAAAAAGAGCAGTTTCTGTCAGAGTTCTCTCAGCCCCACCTACCTCACAGGGTGTCTGTTGTTGGGAGGGGAAGGGAAAGGAATTTGTAAGCCACTCTGAGACTCCAAGTGAAGGGCGGGATATAAATCTAATCTCTTCTTCTTCTATAGAGATCTAGAGTTCCCAGACCTGAAAATGACATCATCACATTGCCAATGTCAGGGGGTGACACTCTAGTTTTGGGGCAAACTCTATGGTTTTGAGTGCAGAAGATCCCGCGCCAGAAGATCCCAACCAGCAGCCTGGAGCCCCCCTCCGGGAGCAAAGTAGGACCTGGCAACCCTGTAGAGATCAGTTCCCTTGGAGGAAATGACAGCTTCAGAGGGTACACTCTATGGAATCACATACTCACTGAGCTCCCTTCATTCCCCGGACTCTGCCCTCCTCAATCTCCATCTCCAAATCTTTAGGACTTTCTCAAGACAGAGTTGGAAATCCTAGTTCAGAATGCCAAGGAAACTGCTGTAGCTGCCAGAAAGCATATTAATAAAAACTGTCTGCAGCAAGACCCAAGAAGGAAAAGGGAAAGAAAGGGGCAGCTCCAAGTTAGTTAGGGTTTCTAATGTCCAAAAGTGTGTGTGTGTATGTGTTACAGTCCTGGCAAAGGAAGATTTTATGATGGACAAGGGAAGCCTAAAGGAAAGAAAGTAGATGCTTAGCCAAATTCAAGGTATCTGGGTCTTCCCCCAGCTGGTCAGTGAAGATATTACCTGCCTGGCAATGTGGGTCTTTAGAGGACACAGAATTAAGTGCAGTACTTCACTTGAAGTCCAAGGTACACCTGAAGAAAGCAAAGCTTAAATAGACAGTTGGTCAAACCCAAGGTGTACAATGCAACATCCAGGCATTAAAGATTGCATTTGTTCTGGTTTTAAGCCAAAACGATTAACTTGACATAAGTGTCCACTGGAGGAGACATTCATGATTTAATTGCTATTGCTCACATGATTAAAGACTTGTTTATGCAATTAAGATTCCAGAGTTGTCCTCTGAGGGTTATTCTCCCAGGGTTGCCAAGTGGCTTAAAAGCAGCGTTTCAGTCAGAGGTCACACTGAAGAAGTGGCAGCATGCAAAATGCCAATGCGTAGCAGCTGATGTAAACACCTTGGTTATTATTTAACAAGGGACTGTACCGCTGACTCTCTATCACATTATAACTCTGTGGATTGTTTTGGACAAATTAATCTTCAAGTGTAAGCCTGAAAACCTTCTCCAGTCAAAAAGGCCTAGATCAGTTTTAAAATGCTGGAAATTATACCAAAAAAATGAACAGCACATAGAATGGAGAAGATGGTTAACAATAGGACTTTGGCTTGGTTTTGTTTTACTGTTAAGTATGAATGAAGAAAACATTGCACAAAAAAACCCATTGTATCACTACACATTATAGGAAGGGGAATGAGTAATATTTCGGTGTGATGTTTCACCAGAGCACAAGAAAGAATGATTACATCCCTACAGCAGCCTTCAAAGTGCTGGAGTCACCAAGTGGAATAGGAAATGAACTGCCGTTCAGTGACCCTCTGTGGCCTGAACAGTGGGAGCTGGTAAGAACAGTGTTTCCACTTCATTCACTTCTCTTTCTTTAAGCACTGCCGGTGGAAGACTTCGTGTGTGTATTTCCCTCTTTTCCTACTGTTCCTGAAAAAATAATTTACAGCTGATTACGTGTTGTGCTTTGGAGATATTACACACATATATTCACTTAGCTATACTGTATGCATTTGTGCTTCGCAAACATGTCTGCCTATTTTAACATCTTCAGAGATCTATAAGGTGTAGATGTCTCTTCTCCCCCCCAATATCCCCACTGAATCCTGTTAGGTGATGTCTCAGGGAGTGCATATATTGTGGTATGCAAGTTCTATATATCTTATTAGCAATATAAAACTGCAAGCTGGTCAGATACATCTGTTCGGAGAAGGTTATAAAATACAGCTTTCCGTTTGCTCTATAATTTTCTCTGGGGGGAGGTGCACCTTTTGTAAAACTGTATTGGCAAAAGATTCTTGCCTCTGGGAAGGCAAGAATTATATATGGCAGCCACGTTGTGATGTCACATAGGAGTGTCTTGACCTTATCACCTTGATCCAGCTATTTTCTATGTAGAAAACTGGTTTCCAGCTTTTATAAGAGTGACACATCACCATATCTGCAATAAACATATCCATCTAGTTTTATTGCCAGATTATATAAAATATATCAAGCATGTCATATTACAAGATATTAAAGTGTGTATTTCTTTCCCTGTTCTATCCATGCCCATGTTAGCCAAGTCCAAGCCTTATTTTTCTGGGCTCATAAAACTTATGCAAACTTATAACATTCCCATCCCCATGCATAGGCACAAACACAACCCCCACCCCATTCATATATCCATACAATCTTGTTATTTATTTTGCAGCCCAGACTGGACCTTCTAGATGGGGTAAAAAGTACTCATTCTACCCTCCTAATTGCTTGGGTGGCATGCATATCTACTGCTTCTTAACAACAGAGCAAAACCCACTGATCTTTAAAAGGCATTGCCTAGTTTCTCAATATTTTTAGCTGGGCATTAGAATGCATACACATTCATAGCTAGCTTTATAAACCTCTTGAAGTTTCTAAAGAAACAACAGGTATTAAAATAGCATTTGATTTTGAAGAAGTCAGTTGTTCCAATCTATTTCAGACAATAAACCAGGAGATTTATAGGAGAGGCAGCAAAGAGAATCAATTGTACAGACAGCAATCCTGGTCATAATTTACTCCAGAGTAGTCCAATTAAAGTCAATAGGTCTGCTTTGAAATGACACAAAGAATTGGACTATATCATGATTTAGAATGCTGGTATGTATGATCTATAAATGCCCCTGTGATATTTTTTTTGCAATGATATTCCTCCAGTTATCCCAACCTTTCTATCTGAAGTACCTGTATTATTTGATAACATGGGGATGCTGTAACTTAGATGAACTATCATCTCCTCTCTGCCTAACCACTCCTTTAAAGCAGACAGAAAAGAAGACCTATTCTGTGTGGAGAAGAAATGAATTTGGGACTAATGCTGAAACATTAATATTAGAACTTAAGAGAAAAAAAGGAAAGAACCATTGTTTGCATTTCATTGCAACACTTTGTGATGAGTTGTGTTGAATATACACTTACTAAGCTGAATATCCACCTATTTTTAATGTGTGTTTTCTCCCTATGTATTCACAAACATAATTGGAGCACCTCTTTCTGGAAACACATTTTAAAAAAACAACTGGTTGGAAGGCAGGTGCTTTCTGGAGTTTGAACCAGGAAGCCTAGAATTAGAGGTTGGTCCCTAGGCTAGTGCTCTGCTGTGGACATCTTCTGGCTTAGATTGCATAACTTTCTTCAAGTGCAGAATGAACAACATCAGTCCTATGCACAGTTAGAATACAATATCAGTCCTATGATTAACATATTTATTATTATTTAGAGTCTAGCTTTCTCACAGAGACTCAAGGCAGAATGCAAGATAAAAATTCAGTCAAACAGCAAAGATTTTAAAATTGGTATCTGAAGAAGTGAGCAGTGGTATCTGAGGAAGTCAGCAGCGACCCACAAAAGTTCATACCCTAACATGCTTTTTGTTAGTCTTTAAGGTACTACTGGACTCTTACTCTTTTCTATTGCTACAGACAAACACAGCTACCCATCTTGATCTATCAGCAAAGACTTCTGAGAAACAAGACAACGCAGTGGGGTTAGGAATAAAGAACTGGAAAACAATGAAAGCAAACAAAAGTTGTCTAAGGCAACAAAACAGCCGATGTAGGCAAAGAACTGTTTAAGGCAACAGACTGCCTACAGTTTGGCATGCCATACTGAGGAAAGGGTTACAAAAATAGAGGACAGTGAATTGCAGTTAAAGGGAGGGGGGGATAAATACAATAACCATTGCAACGTAGTATGATACTATCCCTTATAGAAACAACCTTCTGCCGATTCATTATACTGGCCCCGGTCACACGGGAGGATTTGCCCCACGGGAGGGATGGATCGGGGGTGCATCAAGTGGGTGCGATCATACCACAACATCTGGGAAGTGGCATGCACCCGTCCCTGATCCATCCCTTCCAGCTGAAAACCTGTCGCAAAAAGGTAACACCAAAAGGGTACTACCTAACAGTTGATGCGCAGTACAGGCCGGCATCTGATCACCTGACGCGCCCGTCTCCCTGCAGCATTCAGAGGCTCTATAGAACTGCGCGTGTGCAGCGGGCTCACCTTGTGCACCAATCTGTGGCTTCCCCCTGGCATCTTGTCCTGACCTGGGACTGACCCCCCCTTCCCCAGGGCCAGAGAAGCGATACAGGGTGGGAGCAACTGGCTGGCAGGCCCGGCAGCCCCATCCGAACCTACCGCACTCAGTGGGACTTGGTGCATCGGTCCAGAGGTGGCTTTGGGGTGCTCCAAATGCACTGCAGGGGCTGGGAGAGCCAGGAGCCGACCGCGAGGGCCCTGGAACCACACGAGCAGTGCAGCAACGGGGGACAGATGGCGGGCAGTGGTGGCACGAAGCAGGGTTCTGGAAGCGAGCCACACCCTGAGAGGATGCTGCCGGGCGCCCAGCCAGGGTCCGCCCCAGACAATGCTGGAGGGAGAGAGGGCCAGAATGTCTGAGGGGCGGGAGGATGAACTAATGGGGCGGAGGGTGGAGGATGAATGGGGGCGGAGCAATGGCTAGGCTGGGAATAAAAAGAGGGAAAGAAGAGAGGCTGGGGAGGAGGACTGGACCACAACCCAGGAGGAGCTATCGCACCTTACAAGGGGACGCAACCTACAAGGCCGGGCTTCCATATCTGAGGCCTCTTGCAACGTCCCTCATTCGAACTTCCCAGGCCTGGCCCGTGCTCCGTTCTCCTCAGAAGGCGTGTCCTCTGGCGCAGGGCGCAACACATCTGATCATGCTGGTGAGCAACTGCATGGTGGCTCAGGGGATCTGTCTGATCCTGCCACCATACTTCTCTTTTGATGCAGCTCAAAAAAGCTGCACTTCAGCCGCACCTTTTCCCCCAGTGTGACCGGGGCCATTGTAGTTCTAACCCCTTTGCCCTCTGAGCATTTCTGTTTTGTTAATTCTGTGAAATGACAGAAGTAGTGGTGCCCTCCTGAAGGCCTCAGGTAGGCCACTGCATAATGTGGGAAATTCAGGCCTACTGTAAACAGCAGGATCCTGGCTTTTAGAGTCTGGTCAATAGAGCCATACCTCATGCTTGGTGTCCTGCTGGGTGATGACACCCATGGTCTATCTAGCTCAACAACCTTTTCCACACAGTGGTGAACCAGTCACCATGGAAGGCCATGAAGCAGAGCACAAAGGCCAGTGCCTTCCTCTGATTTTATCTCCTTCCATTACAGCTTTACTGCTACCAGACATGGAGGTTCCTGTTCAGGCTATTTGTGGGGACCTTGAGCTGGAGACTACACCTTCCAGCGTTGGACTTGGAGATGGCTGCTGATAGGCCTTAAAAATGTAGAAAACCAGGTGCAAGGTGAAATAATACTTATTAAGTTCTTGTGGAGCCTGATACCAAAAACTATTGTCCTTCCAAATGCCAAGTGTATGTCCAAATCTAACCCCTGGCAGAATATAAGCAGTATTTTAAGCCCTTAAAATATTTGATTCCTGTTGTCTCTCTACTGAAGGCAACACTAAATACTTCAAAGGCTGACATATTTCCTTTGGGGTTTTTTTGTATTATTTTTTGAGATAAGTAAAGAAATATAATTATCCCATTTGCATATGAGAATCATGTTGAAGGCTTACTTTATTTTACTAATGCTTTTGATTTATATTTTTAGCATTGCTATTTCAATGTTATATTTGAAAGAATGTGAATTTTAAGATAGGGATGCCAAGAATATAAAATTTAGTCCATGTTTTGGAAGCTCATTTTTGTAAGTGGGTAGAGGAGCGGCACAAATTACAGGTTGGTCTTATTTGCACATCCATTTCAATCTAAATCCTCAGTAGTTTCACAAAAGACCCCAAACCTCCACTCTTCTTACATTCTAAATATCTGATTAACAAAAGACATTCCTAATATAGTACTCTTGGGAATCCAACAAAGCAATTCCTAAATGAATAATTAAGAGGTGAATTAATGTTTTTTTTTTTTTTTAAGTGATTCAAATGCTGGGAACATAAATGGAAGGGTGTTGCGTCACCATGTGGGCTGCAAGCAGAATAATTGGTTGCTCGATGTGAGCTGAAAATAGAAACTTTACCTTTTAGAATGCGGTGTTCAAGTCAAGCTTATGGTAATTACTCATGTCTGTTTCTAAACCCCATCTCAGGATCCATCTTCTCCCCTTTCCTTAGAGACTGCCGTTTGCATTAATTAAAGAATCAAAACCAGCTCCCAGAACTCTTCTTGTCCATCAGCCTCGTTGTTATTACTGAAACTTGTCCACACAACTTTCTCATCATTTGAATACCAATATTGAGCTCACTTTGTGTAAGGGGTAGGTTAGCTGATTCCTTTGCAATGTTGTGAAAGAGGTCTTCTGGTTTCAGCAAGCATTTTATATTAATTTCAGTTTTGGGGTTTGGTTTTGTCTTTCTTACTTTATATTGTATGGTTTACAGGGATTGTACATGTTGACACTAATAGTCATTTAAATATGTAGCAAGTACCAAAACGTAATGCCTTGGATCCTAGTAATCATGAATGCAGCAGAGTTCTCAACAGGGAACATTGGCCCTTGACCCTGAAACCCACAAAGAACAACTACTGAGAGTTGGAGGATCCTTAGGAATAGCTAGGGATACCAAAAGGCGAGTGTAGCTAGATATAAGAATTTCCAGAAATGGACACACACGAACACACACACACACAAACACATACACACACACACTTGCACAAGCTCTGGCACATATAGGGGCAAGAACAAGAGATGTTACCAGTCCAGCTACACCCCCCTTCATGTCACCCACTTATCCTTAAACACTTATCCTTATGGACAGCTTTTTAGGATGATTGACAGGCTTCACTGGGAAGGAGGAAGTTGCAAAGAGCTCTTCACTGTTCTTGGGGTTCCCCACTGTTCCCTCTAATCTGAGTTAGTGTGAGCTAGCTCATAGTTTTTTAGCCTCCAACTCACACATTTTTGTCTTAGCTCAGGAAGGATGGCTCCAGAGCAAACTAATTTAGGCAGTAGCCAAATCACTTGCTCACAATTTTAATGCCAGTAGTTCACAAAGTAGAATTTTTGCTCACAAGACTCCACAGGTTAGAGGGAGCATTGGTTCTAATCCATATGATTTTTTTTTCATATATCCAAGTCTGGTTCATATATGTATATCCACCACTTGTTAATTGTGGCCTGCTCTAAATGGTACATTTACCATGTTTCTGATTGGTAACATGATGCCTAGACTGAGTTTTCACTGTGAGTGTTCATAGCTGCAAACAACAGTAAGGATTGTGGTACATGTATCATGTGGTACGTGGTCTAATATTCATTGTGTGGTATAATTGTTTTCTTTCTTTCTTTAAAAAAACCACCCTTTTCTATCATGATATATCCCCCTTCTTCTGGACATCTTCCTCGTGGACCTTTGGAAGCTTGGCAGCGATTAATTGTTCAAGGAGTTTTTGGGCCTCTACTCATTGGGATTATGAGCAGGCCATCTCAGCCTTCCTGTCTTTCATGGCATCAGCTGGTTAGCTAACCCTTTGCCAGTTCCTGAGGTTTTGATCTGACAATATTTGGCACACATGAAGGAATGCAGGCAAGACCTGAAGATCATGAAGATCTATTTGGCAGCCATATCATTTTACAGTAAAGTCCTGGGCTTTAGTAATAGCTGCTGCTTTTTCATTGCCCAGTGGGCTGCTAAAGGAGGAGGAGAAGAGAAGAAAAGTTGGATTTATACCCCACCCTTCACTCGGAGTCTCAGAGTGGCTTACCTTTCCTTCCTCTTCCCACAACAGATACCCTGTGAGGTAGGTGGAGCTGAAAGAGCTCTGAGAGGATTGTAACTGACCTGAGGTCACTCAAATGGTTTCATGTGGAAAAGTAGGGAATGAAACCTGGTTCTCCAGATTAGAGTCTGCCACTCTTAAACATTACACCAAAGTGGAGGAGGCTGGTGCCTTGTGAGCCTGACGAATCCAGACCCATTACTATGTTCATGCTGAACAAATTCATGCAACAGCTCCCTCAGATATCTTTTTCAAACTTTAAAGCCATTTTCTTCAGGGCAGTCTTTTTATTAGCATTTTTGGGTCATTTCAATGTAGTGAGTTATTGGCTGTGTCCCACAGCAATACTAGTGGCCATGCCCTTGCCCACCAGGATATCTCACTTATGGCCTCTCAGTTGTGTATCTACCCGTATATGTCCAAAATGGATCAACATTCATGGCAGTCGCATGTCTCACGCCACTCCACTCCACTCCTGGGGGTCACCCCTGCCCAGTACAGTACACCTCTGAATACCTTTCTCTTTGGCCTAATATCTTGGGAACTTTTATGGTGCATGTCAGCAGCTCGACTGTCAGTTCATTGGTGTTTTGTGTGCATGCATTGAGAAGCAGGGCCTCCCTCTGGGTGAGTTTGGAGCACATTCATTTTGGATTAGGGCAGTTACACTGGCATCTGAGTGTGGGTTCTCCTCCAATCAGATAATAGCCATAGGTCATTGGCATTCATCCACATACAAGTTATATGTGTGCCCAGGTTTACTGTACTGATCTGTTTGTTTTTCTAGCCTCTCTAGGACCCCAGTGTTGAAGGTTGGGCACAGCATCATTTATTAGGCAAGCAAATATGCAGCTTTGTCGGGGTGGAATTCTAACCTGGATCTTGGTGAACATCTTCAGGTCAGCTGGTGCAGGCATACAGTGTGCCATATGAAACCAGAAAACTCCCCATAGCAAGTATTTAGGCCAGATCTACTACATCAAGGAATGACTTGTGAATGGTGCATCACAAGTTAAATTCTGATTTCATGTCACATAACCTCCAGAGCAGACTTTTACACTCAGCTCCTGGTCTTCAAATACACCACAATTAAACATAATATTTCCCACCTCAGAATGTGCTGCTTTGAATTTCATGGAGGAACGTTGCATTATAAATGTTATAAAATATAAATCAGACTACATAATATAGAAGAATGCATACCTAGTGACTTTTTCACATTGCTGAGTAATCACTGTGCACTATAATTGTTAATAAGTATTTGAATTCTGCAACTTTTAAGTTTAGGAGATCAACACCACTATCAACTTTGTTTAGTAGTGGAAAACATGCTTGTAGCTTTATGTACAATTATGGTATATGGGAAAAAAATCTATTTAAAAAACAATTATAGCATAAAGATTATGTTCTTCTAGAATGCTAGGAAAGGCCTGAGAAGTGTGTGGAAATTTCTTTAAAAATCTAAAAAGTTTATCTGCTTGATTCTCAAATATTTCTGGGTTGGGAGAATCAGCATCGCCTTAAAGCTGTGGAAACATTGTCGCCGTCTTTTCGGCTCTAGCAGTTTACTCTTCCTTCACTCCTACTTCTTTTCTCACCTTTTAAAAACAAACAGATTTCTTTTTAGAAGTAACTAAGAAGCAGAGAAGTAAGGTCACTTTCAGATGTGGCATAACACCTTTCCTTCCCCGCAGGAGGGCTGATATCACAAATATCTCTGTCTCCAATTTACTCACGTCTGAATTTTACCTATAATAGCCTATGCTGGTGTGTTTGATCTGCTTCTCCTTTGCTCTTGGTGCATAATATGCACGTATTACTGATTCCTGTGCCAAGATCATGAGAGCTTTATCTTCAGTATTACTTCTGACATTTCTCTCTTTTTTGACTGATTGGATTTTGGAAAAGAAGCTGTGTGTGTGTTGTTGTTGTTGTTGTTGTTGTTGTTGGAGCTCTCAGTCATCTTGCAATAGTGGTATAGGAGGAGTTGTAGCTTCTTACTCGATGAGACAGAATGAGAGGTGAATTGCAACAGGAGGATGCTTTTCCTACACTTTGTTGCTGAACTTCTTAAGGGTGCTTTGACAGCAACTAAAGTCCTTAATCTGTTATGGGTATGGTGGGAATACATGTCCCCATTGCCCACACAACTGCTAACACTCCCTCTTTTGCCTCACTTAGGACTATATCCAGATTGGAACTGGTGGAAAAATGAGTCTCCCCAGCAGGAAGAATGTGGTACCCAACCTAAAGTATTGTTTTGCAAAACAGCAGCTATCTTTTCCTTTAAACAGAATCATCTTTGTGGCTTGATAACTTCGGTTGCTTTTAGAATGGGAAAATTTCTCTTTTGAAAAAAAATATTGAGTGTGTGTGGGAGGGTGCCTTCCCTAGTGGTCCATTATCTACTCTCCTGACCCATTTATCTCTGACCGATCATAGGATGTATTTTTGAAAAGAATTTCCCCTGAACCTTAAGGGATCTTGAAGTAAATGTTTCTGTATCTGACTGAGCATGGCAGGGTGATGCCAGAAGGTAAGGGGTACCATCAGTAAGATTATTTATTTAAGGCAAGTATTGTTACAATATATGTATTTCAGGCATTTATAAGCCAGTAAAAGTTTTCGAACCTATGACAATTCTGATTTTTCTCCCGCTATTACAATTGATCTCCAGATGACAGAGATCAGTCCCCCCAGGGGAAAGGATGGCTTTGGAAGGTGGACTCTATGGCACTGTTTCCTGCTGAGGTACCTCCCCTACCCAAAGTATACCCTCCCCAGGCTCCACGCCCAAAATCTCCAGGTATTACCCCCCCCTAAATCTGGCATCCCATTACAATTGTTTTAAGAATTTATACGTGTGATAATTGGGAGGAGGAAGAGAGAATGGGGAGGAGAGGTAAAGAGATGGAAGGAATCCCTTTATGTGGCCCACCTACTTGGCAGAGTAAGAACTAAATCAGCATGACCAGAATCATGCACAACCTTCTCCTTGTCACAACAAAAGGAGGAACCTCCAGGTGTTGAGTCAATGGCCTTTTGTTACTTCAGCTAATACAAATCAACATACAAAAGGAGCAACAACAAAAAAATAGAGCTGCATTATCACCTATTTCTTCCTATTGTGTACTGCACTATTTTGAAGACTTTAAATATTTTTAAAAAATACATTGGGGTGATGTACCTATGTGGAAATTTATTTATACTCTCAGATGCTGAGAATATTGTCACCGATTTTGCTGCCCAAAAGATAGGGAAAGGCCAATGAATACTGTATTGTGCATATTTATGCTATGTTACAGCTTCTCTGTTACCAAATCTTACATCAGAGCTGCAGCTAATATCAACTGCTCATGACATTTCATTCTCTTTTGTTCAGGATTTCCACACAGCTCTATTTGCTGGGTTTAGCCTGGATTCTGGGCAGGTCTTGGCGTGTCCATTAGCTGGCTCAGTTATGAGTCACCTGCTTGCTACTACATCTTTCCCTGACAACCTTTGCTATTGTTGAGAAGGATGAGCAAATACTGGCAAGAGCGACTAGTCATGGGAAAAGATGTTTCCTCTGATCTCTGGAAGATGCCAAGAGCAAACTGAAGGCATCTAGTAGGCGATGCAACAGTGAATGTGCTTGATTTGTGCAATATGATAATTAGGTTGCCCAGATTTGGTCTATGGCTACCCTGCTTTTGTTGTCCTGCTGGAAAGATTAAGAGAGTGATTTAGGTGGAACACAAAGAGAGTTGCCAACTGCCTGGAAGAGAAACACCCTAGCCCTTAGTAAATGCTTAATGGGACGTTATCTATCAGGTGATGTTATTTACCAATATGTCCTGAAATTCTTCACCTGCTATTTTCCATATATTAAGCTTCTGTTAAATAGACAGGACATTCTTCCAGGCCTGTTGGCAACTCTAAATGGAAATTGTCATATAGTATGCAGTGGCCAAGGGCTGAAAGCAACACCTTCCCTCAAGTGTCCCTTGACTATTTTAATCATTCTAAAAGACATTGGCCTCAGTCCAATGCACAGTTATCCACACTTGATTTCCATTGAAATAAGTCTATTGTGAACAAGCTGCTCTGTTAACAATTCCTTAAACTCTGATCATGAGCCAGGACTACTTGATGTCTTCCAGACCAAATTCTGCTGGATATGGAGTCTGAGATTAATTCTTCTCATAGGATTTTTTTAAAAAAAATTCTTAATGAAACCATGAATTACTCCTAAGCACTTGTAGCATTCCACCTTCTTTCAAGAAAAGTGTATTTCTGGCTTAACATTTTCCTTGACTGCAGCTCTTCTGACACCTGTACAGACATACTCTGTACCTATCCTGGAAGGAAGAGCATAATTTAGTGCACCTGTTATAAACAACTATCCTTTCACAGTCACTAAAAATCTAGCAGCTGACAGGAATCATGGTTAAAGATAAGGCAGTTTCTGTCTATGGAGTAGGCCTGACCTGAACGCATGAAGGTTCCTTTCTGACCTTAACCTAGTTAAATAACTGAATTCTCTGAATGACTGCTGAAGACTTGATACTTTTCTGTACAGGCCTGTGTGACAGACTGCACTTTTAAAAGCTTAGAAGCACTGGGAAAACAGATAAGGAACAGTGAAGGGTTAATTCTTCACAGAGCCAGAGAGCCTTGAATGACAGGCTGTTCCAAGAGATCTGATTGGTTAGCATTAGCTGAGCAGAGAAAGACTTGAGACCTGCATGCTGAGGAGGCAGTCAGTCAGATTTCTGCCTTGACTGTGTTGAATCTGATTTCAGATGCAGCTGAGAAGAGTTGATTACTAACAGTTTTGGAATTCAGCCCTGACTGAGAGCAGTTTAACTCAGACAGAAGAACTGAGGGAAAGTTGGCAAGGATGAGTGTGTAGTTAGATGGAGACTCCCATTCAGGCCAAGAAAAGGAGATAGGTGGAGAAGGAGAGGAGACTGGATTTATACCCTGTTTGTAGGTTGTGTTTTTTCATAAGTTTTCCCATCATCCAGATGGGAAACAAACAGTATTAGAGTTTCAATAGCCATTCCACACACAAAAGAACCTCCTCAAACCTCCTCAGGAAACAGTCCATAGACAAAAGAACCTCCTCAGGAAAGCTCCTTCATTAGCATGTTCATAGCCTGGGGAACTACATAAGATAATTGACTCAGCCCTATCCCACCTTCCAGGGTAGAAATAAATTACTTGCCTACCATTTTTCTGCTCACCTTGACATAGAGAGTACTCCATCTTTCTGTCTTATCCCTCTGAGGATGCCAGTCACAGCTACTGGCAAAATGTTAGGTCCTACAATGCCAAGACGACAGCCACACAACCCAGAAAATCTACAGCAACTAATCTACACAGAGTCTGAGAAGTAGACTTCTAACTAGAATCATGTAGAAGTGCTGTGAAAGGCATTAAGTTTCTAAAGTAAGAAGAACATAAGGGGGCATATTAGGCAAAATCTAATATACTCAAAGTATTTTAAGAGTGTGAGGGGGGAAGCTGACAGAGACCTGCGTAAAAAGAGAAAGATTTTACTGAGCAACTTAATGAAACACCTTGTAACCAATATGCTTCTTTTACCAATAAAGTTTTATCTTGTTTATTGTTAACCTAGAGTCTTATCCACAGAACCACATAGACCAACGAAGGAGACTTAGAGCTTGGGCACAATACTGTGGGAAAGGTTAATTAAAGACTGGAATTAAATTCCTGGTGGCAGCTATAGCTACTTTGAGTGAGAGAGAAAAAAACCCAACAAATTTAAAGCTACATCACACCTAACCACACAAAAGAAGAGAGAGATACCGTCACAAGGGCCAACAACTTTCATTAGCCTAAGTGAATTGGGAATTGATAAAAAAAATAAAAAATTCTTTAGAGTGACATTATAATATCCATTGGCTTTGGATATATTCTTTTTCATTAAAGCAGAACACTTTTTTCCAAGGTCTGGGCAAGTCAGTGATCCCACAAGTACAGCAAAAGTATTTACCTAGATAAGGTTTTTGTAAAAAAAACAAAAAAAAAAAAACTGGGTACACTATCCCTATATTCCAAAAATGCAGAGTTTTTAAGTGTTAAAATAGATTAGAGTTTTGAGGGCAGGTCTTATTGGCAAACAGCTACCTCTGAACTTCCTTATAGCCATGTGATTCTCAAGACATACTGCATGAACATGTAGTACACCCCAATAAAACACTGGTGAAGTAAATGCAAAGAAATTTTAAAGTAAAAAAAGAGCATTTCATCAAAACATTGCTATTTCGCCCCATACAATTCTTGTTGACACCTGTGCTTCAGACTCCGCTGTGGAAGAGTGATGATCTATTGACAGCTTGTCTGGGCTGTGATAGTCATGACACACCTGCTTCAGGAGATGTAGCACTTCTTCGCAGTTGCTGATGGCGTGTTACCGCTTTTGCTATCGTAATCAAAAAAGTTACATTTGTATCTGAATTTAAAATATGCAGAACTTTGAATGATGCAATATAAAGCTTATCCACGGAAGTACCTCTGAATGGTCATCAGTAGGTTTAGACTAAGCACAGGCATTACTGGGCACTATGCCACCTGCCCCCTTCCTAACCCTTTATAATGTAGGTATCAGGACCTGAACAGTACGATCCCAAACAGAGTTACATTCTTCTATTGTGTTAGTGGGTTTATACAGGTGTAATTCAGATTGTGATTATTGTAACATCACTCTGTACTGGACATCAGTCTAGATAGTGCTCAAAAAAATTGCACACTTGTATATTTTGTTTTCTCCTAATGCAAAGTATTGCTTGTCTTGATTTGGAATTTTTTGAAGGTCTGAAACAGATATTTACAGTCTTTGTCATTTTTACATTACTTAAAGTCTCTAAAAAATTCTGATTAGAGATGCTAAAAATGTCCTAGTTTTGGAATTCTGAAATTTGGTTTTAGTGTTGTTAGTGAAGTGCGACTGGTACAATATGAGCTCTCCAGTGGTCTCCTCTTAATTTATACAGAGTGCTGTCCATGTTCAGTTTTGCACATCTTTAAGTTCTTTCAGTTCATTTGTGTCTTTTTTTCCCCTTCTTTTCTGGGATTGTTGTTGTTGTTGTTCAGTCGCACAGTCGAGTCCGACCCTTCACGACCCCATGGACCAGATCACGCCAGGCCCTCCTGTCTTCTGCTGTCCTCTGAAGTTTGCTCAATTTCATGTTCATTGCATCGATGACACTGTCTAACCATCTCATCCTTTGCCGTCCCCTTCTTCTTTGACCTTCATTCTACTATCCTGGGATAGTAGAATGATTTCTTTGGCCTTTTATCAGTATAAAACACCTCCCTGAAAGAGTCTTAATTCAATCATACTTACGATCACGATTGGGGGGGGGGTTCCCAATTCAATTCAATCATCCTTTATTGGCATATAAGAAGTAAGATGAGCAAGATACAAAAGGAATAAAAATAGGAATACATTACAATACAATTAGATAATATCCTCAGTTATTTCTTGGGGGGGGGTTCAGTGTTTTGTAAAGCTCATGTCTGTAACATAGAAGTGGGCAAAGATGTGAATGAACAAAGGGAGCTGAAAGTATAGCAAGCCAACCACACTCCATTTTCAGACTGAGCTTTAGCAATTTTTCTGGTTCAATCAGAATTCAGAAAGAGTGGGACACAATGCAGAGTGAAATTATGGGAAAAATAAATGGACCAGGAAAATATACTCATTCCTATCCCCGATGTACTGTGAGTATTAAGAGGCACTGGCTTGTATTCTGTCTTCTGTTCTTGTGACAGAAGAGGATTTCCATCACTGGATGGGTGAATGATTTCTGTTGATTACCCCCATCACCCTGTAGACCCCCCCACTTTGCCCCCTGTGCTGAACATGAGTGTCCACTGACTCCCAGAAACAAAAGTTTGGAGGGGTCAGTAAGCTGCAGCAGGAGGGGGAAGCAGAAAAGTTCCATTTTATCAACAGTCTTTTAGGTACAGACCATTGTCTGGTTTCAAAAACACCACTGGGGAGCAATGGGTGAGACAGTATTGACAAAGTACTCTAAAGAAAGAAAACATTCTCCCTTCCAAGTGTGACTCCATGTCTTATGCTCCATATGTTGTCTCAGACCTGCACCTATTCTTCTACTAACTTAAGAGAGAGAGATCGCTGAAGTTGGGAGGGTTTAACACTAGCTGTGATCACACTGGCGGCTTGGTGCGATATGGTGCCGCCTCTAACTGAAGCAGTTTAAAGTGTAATGGCACATATCAGCCACACAGCACACCCTGCTGCAGATTTCCCACAGAGACATCCCGTGATAAAGCATCCACATTATTGTGGCACCTCAGCCACAGAGCAAACTGCAAAAAAAATCTAAAATCCATGTGTGCACAGAGTGCACATGCACACATAAGCAATTTAAAAAAAAAAACTCCCTCCATAGCGGCAGAGCAGATCTGCAGGTTCAGACTGCCAAATCCATTCCATGCGCACTCCCCCATGTTCAGACATCTGGCCATGCACAATGAATGTGTGGAGAAACAAAAACACCACTTTGGAGGTGGTGGCTTTTTAACCTGTCTCCAACTCATCCTCTGACAGGGTAAGTATGCCTGGGGAATGCCTGACAGATGTGGCTGTGTGATCAGGCCTTTAATCTGTTTGTCAAATGTGCCGATATCGGGCCAAATTGCCCATCTGAACGCAACCACTGATTGGCTATATTCCTTGAGCAGAAATTCGCTCAGAACTTTAAAAAGTTTCATATTTTAATAAAAGTTTTTTTAAAAAAATTAAAAAAACTTTTAAAAATCTGGATCTTCACCAAGTTTAAATAAAAGGATAATACACCAGAAAACTGGAGGATGGGCAAGGCTTAGTTCTTTTGTTTCTCTGAGTCTCAAGGCCGAGAGTGGGACTTTAATTGAGACTACTGTTGACCCCCCAAAAAATGTATTCAGTAGGAAGCTGAGCCTTTGAGTGTGCAGTCCACCATCCAGGAATCAGCACTTAGTCACTTTCCAAATCTAGCAAATGTAAAAGGTTTCTTCTCAAAATTGATCAAGGAGACTGCAAAAGCATGATGGTTACTGGCTGAGTGCCAATTTTATGGCAATATTCTGAAGCCAAAGCAATAGGCTGTTTCTCACGAACCGCAAGTGGAGCAAAGCTCATGGAGTTGGACTTTCCTTTCCCCCTCCTCCACTGCAGCCCATTAAGTCCCCAGGATTTTCCTCTCAGGAATAAGATATTTGTTTGCCAACCTCCTGATGGGGCCTACAGTTCTCCGGGAATTACATCCTTAGATTGCAGAGATCAATTCTCCTGGACAAAATGGTAGCTTCAGAGACTGAACTCTTTGGTGTCAGACCCTTGCTGAGCTCTCTTCTCTCCTGAAACCCTAACCCTCTCCAGATACCTCTCCCCTACAACCAGGAATTTCCCCAAGTCAGAGGTGGCAACTCTAATCAAGGGACATAACAAATATCATGGGGGTAATGTGGGGTAATGTGCAATTGGAGGAATTCATGAAAATTGCCCCCTTCCATCAGCATAAACCAGTGGTGGGAGACATGTGAAGAACAGTTTACCAGCAGTGTATAGTTTGGTGTGAAACTAGATTTTGTTATGTTTTTGGTTGTAAATAAAAGCTTCATGGAAGTGTGGGGCATCAGCCTTGTAATAAATAAATGTAATGGCTTGTTTCCTATGAATGAGTTCCATACATAGAGCAGGAATTTGCCCAACTTACCCCTTCCAGTGCAGATCCACATTTTGCCTTCCATTCCAGAAGTCCACTAACCTCCAGGAGCAAAATGTAGGGATCAGCAGATTGTACTGCCCAATCCTGCTCTATGAAGTTCACTCTGACCAGATTTCATATAAATGTAGGTGCAGGTGATGGAAAGTTTTGTCAAATTGCAGCCGATTTATGGAGACCCAGTAGGGTTTTCAAGGCAAGAGATGTTTAGAGGCAGTTTGTCATTCCCTGCCTCTGGACTTCCTTAGTGATCTCCCATCCAAGTATTAAGCAGGGCTGACCCTGCTTAGTTTCTGAAATCTGATGACATTGGGCTAGCCTGGACCATTCAGGTCAGGGCGAGTGTGTGTGTGTGTGTGTGTGTGTGTGTGTGTGTGTGTGTAGGCCAATAAATAAAATATTACCTCCCAATCCTTAATTCTCTTTCAGAGACAGTTTTATGACCACTTCAGTGTTCAAATGGATGTGTGGGATTTTTTCTTTCCTGGGAGCATTTAATAACATTGATGACACTGTCTTCATTGACATAAATTCTACTTCATTTTCACTTGTTTTAACATATCAGACGAAGTGTCTTTGCTAGTCTATTGTGATAATTTTCAAGCGCAGCACAAAATGTTGTTCCATTTGCATTGCCCACCAGCATCACACATATTGTGGAAAGTGAAAGTTTCAGTATCACATATCCAGGATTTTAATAAAGTTTTAATGGTGATTATGTAAAATTTAGCAATGCCTTCCCTCCCCCAAGTTTTTAATTATGAGGCGCTGTTAAACCTAAGGCTAACAAAAAGCATGCATTGCTTTGATATTCATTTTTTAACTGCGAAAGTTTCTTTGGGCACTCGTGAACATGGAGAATTTCTCAAGAAGAGATTTATTTAGTTATATATTTAGTTATTTTAATATTTTGACACTTTGAACAGCCTTTCAGATTGCGCACATCTTCAAATGAGAATAGGGTTGCCAGCTTCCAGGTGGGGCCTGGAGATCTCCCACTTTTACAACTGACCTCCAGCTGACAGAGATCAGCTCCCCTGGAGAAAATGGCTGCTCTATGGCATTGTACCATGCTGAGGCCCCTCGCCTCCCCAAACCCTGTCCTCTCCTGGATCCACCTCCTAAGGATCCAGGTATTTTTCAACCCAGACCTGGCAACCCTAAATGAGAACACTTCTCTGTACCTATCTGGAATGAATACCTGTGTAAACAGTTTGGTGTAGTGGTTAAGTGCACGGACTCTAATCTGGGAGAACCGGGTTTGATTCCCCAATCCTCCACTTGCAGCTGCTGGATCACTTGGGCAAGCCATAGTTCTGTCAGAGCTGTTCTCTCAAGGACAGTTCTCTCAGAGCTCTCTCAGCCCCATCTACCTCACTGGGTGTCTGTTGTGGGGAGGGGAAGGGAAAGGGGGTTGTGAGCCGCTCTGAGACTCCAAGTGAAGGGCGGGGTATAAATCCAATCTCCTCCTCTCCTCCTCCTCCTCCTGTAAAGTAATAACTTCCCTGGGAGCACAGCAGTCTTTCAGTTTAACCCAAACCTGAGAACGCAATGCAGTAAGTAAAAAGCACAATGTTGTTATGGGCTTATCAGTATGGTATAGGGGATGTAATATTATTTTCACACTTTTGTTTTTGTTTTTCCATTTCTTGCATCTGCACTGTGAATGGAAACTCTTGCTTGGCTAGACTGTATATTTTTTAAGTAGTTCAGTTTAAAATGTATTCCATTCTGATTTCAGTTCCAGATTAGCCATATCGGTTGAAACGGCTTTAAAAAGTTCAGTAGTGTGAAAACTGTCAATCAATACTACATATTTTAACTGGTTTAGTAGGGATTCTTTCTCATGAGTAGCATATGCTCCACCATTAAACAACACCTCCATTTGCACAATAGCAGTGAAAGTAATTGGTTTTAATGTGCATAATTTCTAGGTCCATATATCCATTGTTTTTCACATTTTACAATATCTTTTTATGATAATATTAATGAATAAGTACTTTCTGTCCTACAGAGAACTATTACAGGGGCTGTATTAGTGTGAAACAAGGTACCCAAATTCTAATTTTGTTGGATTTTTTTTCTTTTGCAAATAACTCTTTATAGAAATGGAAACTCATCTCAATTTTTGCATAGGGCTAATTTACTGATATTTTAAAAGTAGTCCATTAAATTTTTACAAAAGTATTAAAACATCATTCAGCTAATGAACCATACTACTTCTTCCTTTACATTTTAATGCACCATCCTGCAGTTAAAAATAGTAGAATTAATTACATTTGAAATAAGATAAAGTAAAAGCATGACTCTCTAAATTGCTTATTACTCCTTAAAGTACCTATAGAAAATGTAATTCAGATTCCACTCTTGCTGGCAAATCCATTTTAATTTCTCTTTATGTTGAAATCCTAAGAATATTTAACTTACATTAAGACTGCTTCTATAGTTGACCAATTGATATTGGTATAGCTGCAAAAACTGCTAGTGCAATCCTAAACAGAGTTATCCCTTCTTTACTCCCTTGAAGTCCATTGCAGAAATCACCTTAGCCATGTATATACACTCTCACATGAGAACACATTCATAGAACCAGCAGCTCTGTTTAAACAGTCTTCTGGCAACCATGTGTACTTCTTTGTGCTCATGCTGAGGGCATTATCAATGACTAGGAATAAGGCCCGTTGTGGAAATAAATACAACGAGCTCTAGAAAGATGATCTGGGAGAGTGCTCCGGCTTTGGGCGCTCAGTGACAATTTGCTGTGGCAATCTCAGCAGGGTATAATGACAGAGTCCACCATTTTCTCCAGAGGAACTGATCTTTGCTACCTGAAGAGCAGTAGTTACTTTGAGTGATCTCCAGCCCTCACCTGGAGATTGGTAACAGTGGTTCCCCAGGAGGGAGTGGCTGGTTTGGAGGGTGGAGTCTATGGCATTGTACCTGTCTGATGTCCCACCCCTTCTCAACACTCACCCTCTCCAGGTTCGACCCCTCAAATCTCCAGGAATTTCCCAACCTGGAGTTGACAACCCTATCTCCCTCCCAGCCAACCATCAACCTACCTTTAGTTTTCCATCTCCTCCCCCCTCCCTCCCAGAGAGCTGTTGTAATTTTGAGTGATCTCCAGCCCCCACCTGGAGATTGGCAACAATGGCTCCCCATCAGGGAATGGCTGGATTGGAGGGTGGAGTCTATGGCATCGTACCTGTCTAAGGTGCCACCCCTCCTCAAACCTCACCCTCTCCAGGCTCCATCCCTCAAATCTCCAGGAATTGCCCACCTGGAGTTGGCAACCTGATCAGGACTGGGCCCAATGAGTTTTCTTCCAAAGGCCAACATAGGTGTGGAAAGGGCCTTTTACTGACAGAGGAGAAAGTACAGGTGCCAACTCTGATTAGGGAAATACCTGGAGATTTGGGGGGTGGATCCTGTGGAGGGCAGTATTTGGGGGTGGGAAGGACTCAGCAGGGTATAATGCCATAGAGTCTACCCTCCAAAGCAACCATTTTCTCCCAGGGAACTGATCTCTGTCAATTGTAACAGTGGGAGATCTCCAGGTCCCACCTGGAGATTGGCAACCCTAGGGGAAAGTCAGCCACACAGCAGGGAGTTGAAGAAAATGGTTTGATGGTCGCTGGCCCACCTCATTAGCCAGCCAGCCAGCCATGCTGAAGCTAAGCAGGAGAGAGAGCCTTTTTCCATTTATTCTGACAGGAAAGTGGCCATTGGGGAGGGGGTTATGGGTGGGGGAGGGGGTTATGCTGAAAGTCCTTTGTTTTTTTACTCACAGAACCAAGCTTGGCTGCCTACCAACAGCCACTGAGGGGACAGTCCCTCACAGGAGTCAAGAGAACTGTCTTCCTCAGGAGAGAGAGCTGGTCTGCCAGTAAATCTGACATGCAAATCTGTCTGAAGGGGAAGTGGGTGGGGAAGAGGAGCAGACCCAGCACCTGGCCAATGGCACGTGAGTACTCTTGAGTGGCGGCTGATGGGCCAATGGCTGAGGGAGGGCATTTTACAGCCAATGGGAGCGCATGGAATCTCACGAACCCAAGTGACAATTATATATAAGGAGAGATGCTTTAACTGTAAAGATGCTCAATCACTTGCCAGCTTGGCTTATGTGTCCTGTTTCCCAGTTGCAAAAAGAATGCTGATTTTTGATTATCAGTTCTACTGTTCATTGACCTGTTCAGCAGGTTGTTTCACTGAATTCTTTCCTAATCATGTAGTATGATGCAATCAGCTTTTCATGCATGCACATTCTCATATAGTCTTTCTATAAGGCCCCTCCCCAATCCTTGCTCTTCTCAGAAGGCAATTAAGTAGACAATTAAAACAGTCACAAATTGTATAAAAGAGTCACAAATAAATGCTGTGTTTTACTAAAATTCCAGGCCGTGGTGTTTGTCTAAATAGTGACACTACAAGCTGCTGATCCGTTTGAATCAACAGCATCTTTGTGCATGTGCAATTTTGCAAAAACTTGGTGAAAACCTGTTTGGCAGGCATTCAGTTCAGTACAAACTGAACAGGCTTGGTGATCTGTTCACATCTAACTGACTCCTTAGAACATGGTAAGTTGAACTGTCGAACACATTTGTGACAAAATGCACAGCATTCCTAAATTAATAAGCTAAGTTAGCTGCTGAGTATTGTTCTTCCTCCCACTATGAAGTAAAACAGCAGGAAGTTTCCGGAATACAGTGTGGTCCCATCCTGTTCCTTGGAGTATGCCTTTAAAACAATGCAATTCAAATTTTGATAGGTGCTTCTTCTTTTCACAAGATGGAGGAGCAGTGGACATTTTCTTAGCTGGAAGGCAGTTGATAATGGCGGTGGCAGAAAATGCTGTACAAGCAGAGGTGCTTTGCCATTGCTTGCTTCAGTGCAGCAACCCTCAGCTTCCTTGGCAGTCTTCTATCCAAGTACTAACCAGAGCCAATGCTTCTTAGCTTCCGAGATCTGACTTGCCTGAACCATCTAGGGTAGGGGCAATTGATAATACCTGTAGTCAATACCTACAGCTTGGGCTATGCAAGGTACAGAAAACTTTTTGTATGTCAGTTATTTCTGGGTAAGGATAGGATGTATTGAATCAAAATGGGGAAGGTTTGTGTGTGTATGTATTTCTGTGTGCAGTGAAAGCATAGATTATGATCCAGATGTGTGTAGAGCAATTAGTCTATGTCTATACGGCCCATTAGTCCAAGTCTGATTGAAAATGAGTAAAAAATCAGAGCCAATCAGGAAAGACCATGGTCCTGCTCATATTACTTTCTTGTGGATTGCAACATATAATATGGAAATCAGCAGTGGCATAACAAATAATGTACATATGTACTTGATGTGTTTTTATATAAATTCTAAGTTAGCACAGATTGCTTCATATTAATGACAGCCTCCTTCCTGTTCATTGGTTTCTCTCATTCTGATTCTGTAAATTGTCTTACTTTTTGGGATGAAACTTTCTTCTGGTGTCTTCTCAAGGCATAAGTCATAGCACCTGGAAACCAAATGTGTTACCATTCTTTCAGCCTTAGGTGTATGACATTTTGAACCAATCATGTTCCTCCAGCAGTATCCCTCTCTTACTCTGCCCAGCTCTCTCCTCTTCCTCTCAGGTGACAGATGTTGGTGACAGAGCTAGACTGTCACAAGTCCAATACAATCAAGACATGGCCAAGTCACAAGGAAGATGTCACACTGGTGTGTGACCATTTTGTTTTCCAGCCTGGAAGAAGTTCTATTATATACATATCCTAGGTGGAAGAAATATAATATTTCTAATTTTCATAGATTAGTCAAAACTATAGCCTTAGGCTACAGCATCTGCTAATTTGGCAATCTTATTTACATTTTCTCCACCCTTGTCACTTCCCTCATAACCTTTTCTACCATGTGCAAGATTTATTACAGCAGCTGCTATTTTTACATGATTTTTTTTCCAAAGGGCTTTTTATTTCAAATGTTTTTGTACAGCTTTTATGTCTTGCCTGAATCTCTCTCAAGTAACAGATTTTTCTTCATGTAGTATTTGATGAAGATAGTTTAAAATCTCCCAAGAATTGTTCAGTTTGGAAAACATCCTATAGACAAAATTTGCTTGAGGCAAGTTAACATTGCAGATTAAAAGTTTACATGAAAACAATAGACAAACCAAAGTTACTTTAAATTAAACTGAATAGGGGGATTCCCTTTTATTCAGCTTAAAAAGACTTGTCACAAACTGAAATATATCATCACATAACATTGCAAAGTATTGATCTCTCCTTCATTGTTATGCACAATGTTAGTGGTGTCTTGTTAAACTATTTCCCATAGATTCTTAGAAATTCTTTCCACATTCAGTAGAATCTGACTTAGCCAGTAAATGTCATCAGCTAGGAGGAATAATAAAATAATGGGCTTATGGCACATGGTCTGCCACCACAAGAGCTTTCTTTCTTTCTTTCTTTCTTTCTTTCTTTCTTTCTTTCTTTCTTTCTTTCTTTCTTTCTTTCTTTCTTTCTTTCTTTCTTTCTTTCTTTCTTTTCAGAAGAAGAAAAGAGATTGGATTTATACCCTGCCCTTCACTCAGAGTCTCAGAGTAGTTTACAATCTCCTCCCCTTCTTCTCTCCACAACAGACACCCTGTGAGGTAGGTGGGGCTGAGAGAACCCTCAGAGAACTACTTGAGAGAACAGCTCTGTGAGAACTGTGGCTGACCCAAGGTCATCCAACAGTTGCATGTGAAGAAGTAGGGAATCAAATCCAGTTCTCCCAGATTAGAGTTTGCACACACTTAACCACTACACCAAAGTGGAACCAAAAGTACCTTCAACTATCCCCTTGAAATGTAGGGGTATGCATGGTGGGGGAAAATGATATTTTTCAAGTTTGGGTAAACCAAACCCGAAAAATATTGGTAAATGCTGATATACCCAAATACTCACCATTGCTCAGGAAATAGTCGCATTGCTGAAAATATTCAGCTTGCCAGTAGAGCATGTCAGTTTCAATCCCCCCTCTGCTTCCAAGCAGAGGGGGAGTGAAATTGACCCACTCTCCTTCCCCTGATCTTCCCCATCTGGTCTGCCACTGAAGGTTGACTGGGAAATGAAAACAGAATGGGGAGACATCTTTAAATACCTCCCTTTTGCTTCCCCTCCCCAGTCAGCCTGCCAAGGTTGGCTGACTGGGGAAGTGAAGAGAAAAGAGGTTTTAAAAGTTTAAATCCCTTCTCTCTCCATTGGGGCTATAGGATACAATGGAGAGATTGTGCTGCTCATGCAGTGCGACTCGAGAGAGAAGCTCTATGAGAACTGTGGCTGACCCAAGGTCATTCAACAGTTGCATGTGAAGAAGTAGGGAATCAAACCCAGTTCTCCCAGATTAGAGTCTGCACACACTTAACCACTCTGGAGTCGCATCACAGATGCGGCATGATTTCTCCATTGTACTATGGTAGGCTGGCTGAGGAAGAGAAGACTGATCGGGAAGGCATCTTTAAATGCCTCCCCTTCGCTTGCCCTCCCAAGGCAGCCCCAGAAGGAAGGGGAGGTATTTAAACTTAAAATACCCTCCCTTCACTGGGGAGGCATGCCGCAGCAGTGTGCCTCCCCAGTAAAGGGATTTCCTGAATGAATGCTGAATCTATCCCTATTCTGCCAGTCGAATCGGATCAGAGAATCCATATCCTGCTGAATAGGCATTATTCTGGTTTTCCTTTAGTTCGTCTGAACCAAATGCACATCCCTATTGAAATGTTAATATAACACGTTAACTGATAGGATCAAGAGCTATATATATGTATTGATTTGTGTTACTGGTTTGTTAAGATTTAAATAATACAATAAGTTTCCACTGAAGAAGGTATACTGATCAAAGAAAAGTAATATGAGAAAAACTCATTACCATCTCTGATCTGAACTACTGTCACTATATAAACCCTATTTAGAAATAGTTAACTGCTCTATTTCTGTTGCATTTGTGTCCACCTCATACACTTTCTTTGGCGCCTGTCTTAAAACAAAGTTTTTCTTGGTCAGATTTTCTTAACAATCTTTGTTTTACTGCCTTTTCTTAAACTTCCCACTTGCCCAATTGCCTCTAGCTGCCTCTGAGTGTCCTACAAGTCTTTTGATTTCCTGTCCAACATCCATGCAGCTTACAGGCAAAACTTCAAATTTCAAATCTCATTATTCTATGTTCACACCCTCCAATGATTATTTATTGGACTTATGGATTGCCCAATCCCTGCCGTCTTGTGTAAAAACTAACATTTTCACTTTGTCACTGTGACTCCCATCTCTCTCTAGCAAGTCGTACAGGATGTAATGTCAACTGACTTCTGATGCGCTTGTAATTTGGAGAGAGGCTGGATATAAGTGAACATTGCTATTGCAAAACACATAGATGGAGGTTGAAGTTAGGAATGGCCATGAACCAGCTCATGAACTAAAGTTCATGATGAATTTTGGCCAGATTGTGGCTCGCGAACTGAAGTTTGTGGCAGGTCAACAGAAACAAACTTTCAATCAGCTCATGGTGGTTTGTGTGGTTCATGAACTGATACATTTCCAGACAGACTGTCTCCTCTCAAACAAAATGTTTACTAAACTTCAAAGCAACAATGCAACTTCAAAGCAACAGGGGGTTGGAATTCTCCAGCCTTGGAAACACCAATAGGTTCCCTGTGTGTTTGCATTTTTGAAACTGTGCCTTGCATTTCCCCCAAAAGCACTTTCCTGGGGGCATCTTCTTTGGGGGGTCATAACTCGTATCCCTTATGTCCAATTTGCACATAACCTAGACGGTATGTATAGGAGCATCTGGGCGAGGTCCCCTGTGACTGTAATGTCTTTAGCTTGCACAGGACACTCTTGAACCTCCTGAACTTGTGCCTACCATGCTTTCTGAGGGCACCTTATTTGGGGGACTGTAACTCAGACCCTGTAAATCCAATCCTCACCAAACTTGGAGGGCAGATAGAGGACAGTCAGCCAGAGATTCCCTGTGAGTTTGGCATCTAGCATGCCAGGGGGCATTCTACTGAGTCACAAACCTCACAAACTGAACCACTTCATTTAGTCCCTACAAGTTCTTGACAGTTCATGATTCATGAACCAGGCACTCCATGAGCCAAACCACATTTTCCCAGTTCATGCCCATCCCTAGCTGTAGTATCCTGTTCATTTACTGGATACATTTTTGTGAGTTCTTTAGGAGGCAAGGATTGACACCTCACAACACTCTATGACCTGGTAAAAGGACTGCACAGGGTCTTCCATGATGGTAAACAGTTAATCATTAAAGTTTTAGTTTAAGATTAAAAACCTGAACATTTTCTATCTTTAATAGTACTACAACATCAGCTACCTGAGGCCTACTACCTCATTCTGCCTAATGGTGTTTTCTGGATAATTAAGCTTAAGCATCCACCAGTATGGCATATGCCCTCCTTGTCAGTCACTTCATTCAGTGTATTTTGCCTCTCCCCTGTACTGTTACCACCCCAATAGCACCCTGATGCAGAAAAGGCATCATTAGTTTTAAACTGGGATTCTCTGCATTGAGAAAAAGAAAGCCAAAAAGGGGCACCAACTTCTTCTGGAGAATAATAGGTTGTCAGCCATACATTAGGTGATGGTAATGAAGGTATTTTAGGTTCTAAGTAAATACTCTTTTGCACATTCTCAGTTGTGGAATAGTTTATTTCATGGTTAATTCCAGTAAGCCAATTTATATATTTTATCAGAATCCTTGTAATTAATTCCTCACTCTATAATCTTTCTGTTGGGCTACCTCCATATTATATGCAAACAAGTATAACTGAAACCCAATGCACTTTTCCTGAAATGATTGATACTCAGTGGCTTGCGAACCCCATATGGCTCTATGACACAACACCTGTAGCTCATCTGGGCAGCATACTCCCATGTGGCACCAACCCCATGCTCCAGGAAAATGAGAAGGAGACAGCCTATAGAGCTTCTGGTTAGCAGGTGGTTCCCATTTTAAAACAGTTGCCACCACAAGGACTGTAGGATGAATAAGCTGCAAATGACAGGAATGGAAGTAAAGGACCCATCCTCTCGTACAACCTTCTTCACAGCTTCCTTAGTCTCATCCCGGTACCTGAGAGGCTGCAGCAACAGGAGGAGAGCAAGCTGGCCACAGAGAAGAGAGATTTAAACCACCACCATAGTAGCCACCCAAGAAAACAGTAAGCTCGTTACAGTGGAATGGTGGTACTTATGTGCCCTTTCTCCATAACCATCTGGCTCTCCTTGGTAAGCCTTGGTAACCCACTCACTTGTTCAAGCCTCCTGTACCCCATGCTGAGAAGACAGCAACAGGGAAGCCCTTGCCCTCACTACAGATACACCAGGACTCACTAAGGTTCAGTGGGAATGGAGAGAGACAACCCTGCAGGTTCAGATGTAATCTGATCATTTGAAAGGCTATAGTTATATATCTTATATTATTGTATGTATATGTTTGGTGGGGTAAAACATAGGGCATACCACAGTCCTGTAACTCTTTTGGTTGATGGCAATTCAGTTGATGACACTACTTTAAATGAACACTACTTTATATGGGGGTTAGCATGGAAAAGTAGTGGAGGAGGGGTTGCTTAACTCATTTTCTGATCACCGGGGGTTTTGTTCTTGTTGTTCCAGTCACCCTTGCCAACAGCTGTCCCCTCCGCGGGGCAAGTGGAATGGAGAAATGGTGAATAGAGGAAAGTTAAATATCTTTCCCTAATCTTCCTTCATTTCTGAATTCTTTACCACAAAGCAATTTTTCATTCCAAAAAAATAGCATCGGAGCTCAGTTAGCACACATATGTACAAAACATGTAGATAGCCCCTGTGACTTGTTCAATATTTCTTCATATTTTCTTGTTTTCCATAGTAAAACATATACTATAAATATCTGGTATATGTATATTTTTAGTTCTGCAGCAAATGCTTTAGGATTGTGCTTCACATATTCAAGTTTCCCATATGTTCTCTACAATCAGCCATGAGTAAAGGCAAGGAACGGGGTCTGTGTTTCTCGAGCAGGACAGAGATCTATGGATTTGGGAAAAAAGCATCCTTATAAACTTTAAGCTACAGAGGATGTTAAAATGCACACATCTGTACAGAGGATGTTAAAATGCACACATCTGTAACTCATCACACATACATACACAGATATTCTGCTTACAAATGCTTTTGACCCCTGAATTAAGGAATTATCAGAGTGAAAATGTAAAGTGGTCTATGTCTCAAGGTACAAACTGGTCAAAATCAGTATACCTTTTGCAAAGAATTCTCATTGTGTCTTAACATATAATAAGTTTGGTGCTACTGATATTATCATGTTTTTGGACATTCCAAAAGCCCTTTAAGAATCAATTTCCATCCATTTTCTTTGAAAAGCTATGACCTGGGCTCTAAACAATCACTGTCAGACTTACTTTGCAATAGAAGATCTTGCTTAAAACTTACATCTTGAGTACATCCTTAGGTACCACACTCTTGCCCTCTTCCCATACACACATGTTACAATATGTATCAACATGCTTCCTATATTTTCAAAAAGGGATTTTACATTGTAGTGCACCATTATCACTGTCCACTGTTCTTGGAGTTCTAGTATGGTGCGTTTTTAGATGCTTACAGCTGATCTCTCAGTTTCTTTCTGCTTCCTGCTGCTCACCATTATGCTGTCATGGGGGGGGCTCAGTGGGAGAGCATTTGCTTAGCATGCAGAAATTTCCGGATTCAATCCTCACTGTCTCCTTGTTAAAAGCATCAGGGCAGTGGTGGTGTAAAAGACCTCTGTCTTGGACTATGGAGAGCTGCTGCCAGAGTAGACAGTAGTAACCTTGATAGACCCATGATCTATCTTTTATTCTTTTAAAATGTTTTGTACCAACTTTCTTTTATTTATTCTTTTAAAAACTGTTAAAAACAATATCTATTATATGTATTAAAATACATATTTAAAAAAATTAAAAACAACAAGTAAACAAAGCTCATAAAAAACTTATAAAGAAAGGGGAGGATCAGTGAGGGGATGCCAAATGAAGCAGGTAAGTCTTCACCTGGGGATCAAAGGCAATATTCAAGGGGAACAGATGAATCTCCCTGGGGAGGGAATTCCATAATTTTAGCGCCAAGACTGCGGAGTCTTGGATTACCGCCTATCTTGCCTGGGATAATAAAAGGCACCTAGAGAAGGGCCCCTGAACATGGTGGCAGCAGTTGAGTAGGTTCATAAGGCTGCTTCATGTCTCCACTAAGGATATGTTTCACTTTATTTTTTAGCCCTGTGAAGCAGCTGTTTACTTAGTTCTTCTAGTCTGGTTTTGTCTACTATTATTGCTAGTGACTCTCCAAAGGCTCAGGAGGAGAAATCTTCTCAAGTCCTGCTGGTCGAGATTGCTTTTTAAATTGGAGATTGAACCTGGGACCTTTTGTATGCAAAGCATACACCCCATCACTGAACTACGGTCTCTCCCATGTGTTTTACTGTCTGTCTTGCTTGTTAAATAGAAAAACCCCAATAAAAATGCTAATAACAACAAAACTTGTTTATTTAGATGTAAGTCCTACTGAGTTCAATGGGACTTTCTATTAATTATGCTTAAGATTATAGTCTTAGAAAGGAACTGAATGGGAGATGTGTCTGCTTTCTCCTATGTGGTGTAATTTACCATAAGGCTTAACCCAAATTCACGAAGAATTTGTCATTGTACCCAAGCTCTACAGTATGCTTAATATTATATTTTTTATCTTTCTCCTATGTTTAATTACAATGGGGATTTTGGGGGGGAGGGCAATAACATTTTATTTATTTATTTATTTGTCTCATTTATACCCCGCCCTCCCCACAAAGCAGGCTCAAGGCGGCTTCCACTCAACATAAATACAGTTAAAACATCATACAATCATATAAAACAACCCCAACAGTTAAAACAGATACAGATTCACAAAGTGCTGATAACAATTAATTAATTATCCAAGATGGCTCACTTTCAGAATAGATGTCAACTTCCCAGATGTCGTTCTGCTTGTGATTTCCTGCGGTGCCGGGTCGATGTCAAGACCAAGGGCCAGGACTCTATAGCAGTGGCGGCTCCCTAACTAAACACCTGGCTGAAGAGCTCCACCTTGCAGGCCCTGCGGAACTGTAACAGATCCCACAGGGCCCTGCTGTCTTCCGGGAGCTTGTTCCACCAGGATGGGGCTGCCACTGAAAAGGTCCTGGCCCTGGTAGTAGCCAGCCTGGCTTCCTTGAGGCAATGGAGGGTCAGTTAATTTTGAGACCCCAACTGTAGTGCTCTCTGGGGTATATGCAGGGAAAGGCAGTCCTGTGGATATGTCAGACCCTGGCCATATAGGGCTTTAAAGGTAAGAACCAGCACTTTGAAGTGGATTCAGTATGCTATTGGCAGCCAGTGCAGTGTCCTCAACACAGGCTGGATGTGCTCCCACCTGGGGAGACCCATCAACAGCCTGGCCGCAGTGTTCTGCACTAGCTGAAGCATTCAGATCCATGACAAGGGCAGCCCCATGTAGAGAGCATTACAGTAGTCTAATCTCGAGGTGATCATCACATGAATCACTGTTGCTAGGTCGGCACGGTCGAGGAAGGGAACCAACTGCATGGTCAGCCAAAGATAGTAAAAGGCCAACCTAGCAGTGGCTGCTACCTGGGCCTCCATTGTTAAGGAGGCATCCAGGAGCACTGTATGCCCCTGACTGGCCACTGAAGATGTTATTGCCTGTGCAGATTAAATATATATATATTGCTTCAGCACGAGGGTCTTCACTGCATGACTGAAGGTAATCTGCTGCAGCCACTCCACCTCCTGCGGCAGCCATTTTGTGGCTGCACCCACCACACTGTGTCAGAATTCCAACAATGCCCACAGGCTCAAAAAGGTTAGGGACCAGTGTTCTCCCTAAACCTCTGGCTTACGCATTTTTATCTTAGCTCAGGAAGGATGGCTCCAGAGCAAGCTAATTTAGGCAGTAGCCAAATCGCTCTCTCACCACTTTAATGCCCGTAGCTCACACAGTAGAACTTTTGCTCACAGGATTCCACAGCTTAAAGGGAGGATTGTTGGGGACCCCGGTATGAGACTAATGACATAAATTGTAGTGTTTGTAGACTGTTGAAATTCATGTGAGCAGTTTTATAGGTAAAAATCTTTAGCTTTGCATTCCTATGTCTCATCTTTGCTGTTAGGTCCCTTGTCAGAAGGGATAGTTTCTCGGGTTTGTTTAGATATGATGAGTTGGCTCCTACAGACTATGAATGTCAACAGAGCTTCCCTTTTTCCCTTTCATTTTCAGTTCTTGGGTCCGAGAATGAAAAGCAGTCCTGGGTGCTAGATGGTTGCCGCATGACATCCTGCAGCTTGAAAAGAAATCACACAAATACAGAAAGTGCATGCGGGTCGGGGTGCTTTCTGCTAACTAGATCCTTCTCAGTTCCTAAAGGTACCCAATAGTCTGGAAGAGCTTTACAGGAGATGCAGGAGGTTGCAGGAGGAAGGGGGAGCCATCCATTCCAACCATTTATAGTTATTCTGAATTCTGATTTTACCAAATACATGCCTGTGATTAGTTTGATGAGTATTGCAGAGTATTCTAAAAGCCCATCTCAAGTGCGTCTTCAGCATGACAATGATATCATTGTATCTTGAGAGGTTTTCAAAGTTTTGTGTTGGTTGCTTGGATACTTAGCAGCTTCCGTGAGTCAGCATGGAAGAAATACTTGTGTGATTGCAGCACCTCTTTTTTTAATCACACCTATCAAACAGCAGAAGTCCTTTCTCCCAACTGATAGCCCTGGTGTTTAACACTAAGCGTTAGAGCAAAGACACTGAGTTTGTATTCTTGCGCATGCATTTATGAACATGAATAGCAGGAAATAAACCAGAAAACAGCTTTAATTTTGTTGTGAACACAAATTAACATCACAGCCTCATTCTTTTTTTATTTATTGATGTGTTTTATGGAAGAAGATTATGTCTTTTAATATTAGACATAAAACAGCAAGGTTTAGCTCATACATGCTTCTAAATATTAGGTCATATTAATCTGCATTGCTTCATGTATGCTGTGAATTTTAATTTTTGAGCTTCTCTGCAGAGGAAACTGGGGTTTTGCTTTTGTTAGAGGTGTTTTTACATCATAGGAAACAATATATATAAATATATATATATATATATATATATATATATATATATATATATGTAAAACACCATTCAGTATTTGAAATGTTGAAATGATTTTTATGTTTTAATAATTAATTACAAAGCATAACATTTGCCCCCTTCCCCAATCATGTTTTGTGCAAGCCGTACAGTTAATGAAAATAGCAACAGCTTCTCAACTCCAGCTGTTGCTAACTACTGCTGTTAGATTATTTTTAAAGAATGAGACAGGCACAAGAATAAAGCCTCGAACCTTGAACAAGTTAAAGATGGAAAATATTACTATAGTAAACAGCAATTATGATTGCATTAGATGTAAAATATACTGATTGCACTGCAGGAACAGAGCTTCCTTAACAAAATATGACATGATATAATATTGAATAAATCTAGAGCAAGTAAAAGTCTTGTTTTTTAAAGAGGACAAGGTGGCGGGGAGCCCCAGATTTTTACAGCCAGGCATATTAGAAGGCTGGATAGGGAACAAAAGGACTCTGTCACAGAGAAGCATGACCAGCCACAAGGCCTAGGGTCATTGTCCCTTTGAGGGTATTTATATGCTCTAGAAAAACTTGCTTACCACTCTGGAATGCTAAATTTTTTTTCCTTCAGCATATCTAAAATATATGTGTGTGCCATTCTAGAACCACATGTGTACCAGCTGCAGAATACAAGTACTGAGCAAATATGGATTCTCTAATAGAACCTTGACCTACAACTTTAAAATTGCCCGTACTGCAGAGTCCCATTTTTACTTATACCTGCTGATGGTCCAGTATTGGCCCCAAAGTCAGAGCATTTCAGGTTGAATTTTCATATAGCTAAATATGAAGCTATCTAAAAGTACGGGAGAGCTGGAAAGGCAAAACAGGGAAAGGAAGATTAGTATTGCTCTGTTAATGTATTCAATTCAGTAAAATGCTGGGTGATCATTAATATATCAGTCATAGGCTAACAAATGTGAACCTAGGGATAACTGAGCTGAAGTTTTTCATATGCTTACACATGCGAATGCAGGGATAACTATCCCAAAGTTTATAACTTAGCATGAACCTGCCGTGATGCCTCCAAATCTTTATCTTCATTAATTCCCCCCACTGACCAGAATACTCTTACTCAAGAGTTTCTTTTGAGATTGTTATATTACATCATTTTCATGATTTTCATGCATTTATGTTGGAGATCTCAAGGTCATTTTTTTGCCGGGGTTAAATTCACCACTATGAAAAGTATAGTGTTGTTGGAAAACAGTGAGAAACTATTTATTATGAATATTTCATTTTCCAAAACTGTGATCTAGTGAAACTAGTATTTTTAAAAGATTTTTTCCCCCTTTGGTATGTCCTTTCTTTAAGGATTCTCCCTAACTTGATGCCCCCATGACCCCCTTAGTAGATGATACAATTCATTTTTGTGCAGACTGACAACGAAAGATGCATAGTATATGGCGCTGCATATCTTTGCTTCATTATTTCCTCATAGCAAAGACTTGAAACTGTAATGTGTCAGAAAGAAGAGATGCCAACATGACATTTACCACTGCTAATATGAATCTGATTAATTTCACAACAAGAAACATCAGCTTTCTTAACTCTTTGCATTCTTTTATTATTTCCAATGTTGGACCAAGAGCTTAATCCACCTAAAAGTTCTCCATCTGGTTACATCAATGTGATGTAAAGGTTAGTGTGTCAGACCAGGATTTGAGAGTCTCAGGTCTGAGTCCCCCTCTGCCATGGAAGGTCACTGGGTGACTTTGGGCCAGCCACCCTCTCTCAGACTGTGGTCACACACACACTAAATAATCCACTTTCAGTGCACTCTCAGTGCACTTTCCAACTGAATTTTACTGTGTGAACTGGCAAAATCCAGTTTGAAAGTGCACTGAAAGTGGATTGAAAGTGGATTATTTAGTGTGTGTGATCGCAGCCTCATTCTCATCTATCCCACGAAGTTGTTGTGAAGATTAATTGGTGGAGGGGAAATTATTCTGTAAACCACAATGGACTCCCATTAGAGAGAAAAGTAAAATAGAAATATATGTAAATAATGTCATGTTGAAATGGCTAGAAACACAAGTTTGAGGACTTCCAGGGGATTGTGCCTCATGTCAGTAATTCAACAGGATTTAACAACTAGATCATACTTGTAATTCTTTATGGAATACCAAAGTAACATCTATTAAGGAAAATGCCATAAGGATCAAGAAGCAAAGGAGGCATTTCTAAGACTGAATTTTGACAAAAAGAAAGAAAAAAAGGAAAAAGAAATTTTGAAAAAAGAAAAAAGAGGCAAGAATCTACCTGTGTCAGAGCCCATGGAGAAATCAGTTCCCAATAACAGTCATTCAGAAGAATTAAAGTTTATTGAGACATTGATAGGATCCACACTCATAACATTCTTTGTTAGAACTGAGATCAAGTGCACAAAACAAACAATTATACCACAATCAAATAAGACATTAGTGGCTCTTGGTCAATAGCACCTAAGCTGAAAACCCATCAAACTAATGGCATAAATTTCCCAGGGGAAAGAGAATACCAAAGACAGTGTAGGTCTCATGGTTATATGGCTACATCAGACAGGTGACAGCATAGTGGCCAGAAACAAAAGTATACATTCTTGTTTGCATCCCCCACATCTCCATGGCAGCCAAGCCCAAGAAGGGGCACCAGGCTGACAACCTGGAGAAATTAGGACAGTTGGCATGGAAGTGTGGATACCTCAAATTGTTTTTACTAGGATCAAAGATTATTGACTTATTACATTCTACCAGTCAGTACAATACAAAAAGTCAAGTGATCCACCATGGCTTGTTTCAGACATAATGTAATCCATGGTTTGACTCAACACATTATGGTTAGTGCAATCTTCTGAATGCAGACCATTCCACTAACCATTGTTAGTTAGAGTTTGTCACACCAAGATCTGAAATCATGCCAGATTGTACACAGATAGCTAGTTTGGTGTAGTGATTATATGTGTGGACTCTAATCTGGGAGAACCTTGGGCAAGCCATAGTTCTGTCAGAGCTGTTCTTGAAGGAGCAGTTTCTGTCAGAGCTCTCTCAGCCTCACCTGCCTCATACGGTGTCTGCTGTGGGGAGGGGAAGGGAAAGGAGTTTGTAAACCCCTCTGAGACTCTGAGTGAAGGGCAGGGTATAAATCCAATCTCTTCTCTTCTTCTAGCCTTAGTGATGATTCTGTATGATTTAACTGTGTGTGTCCTCCAGCGGTGCCTCATGCACTTCTAAGCGACAGAGACACAGCCAGAACAAAACAACAAAACCAGCATTGGTTGAGGCAAATCAGGATTTCAGTGATGGTCTGCAGGCCAAATCCTAACTTCACAAACTATTGAAATGAACCATAATTTCATGTTATGTCTAAGGCCCAGGACAGACTGGCAATTTGCCCCGGTATCGAGTCGCGGCAAAAAAAACCCGGAGTAAACGATACCGGGTTTTCCCGTCCACACAGCGGGGGCCTCTGCCGGAAGATACTGGATGGAGGCGCGCGGGAGCGTTCAGACTGCCGCACCGGAGGCGCGCTATATTCGCTGTTTCCCCATTATTTCGGCTGTGGGCGTATGTGCGCATGAGCGCTTGAGCGCTCATGCGCTCATGCGCATAAGCGCATTTTGGCAATTTTTTTTTTTTGCCCTGCAACGCCGGCACCGCATTGGGCAGTGGAGCGGAGCGCAGCCAATCACACCGCTGCTGCCTCATGCCCAACGCGGGTTGCTCCCGGCTTTTCGGCTGCGCGTTCAGACTCCCCGGAAGCGGAGAAACGCGCGACAAACGCAGGCTTTCAAGATTTGTGTCGGCTTTTATCAGGTGTTTTTTAATCCGGCAGTGAAGCGCGAAAGCACCGGTAGGCTACGGGTGGGGGACGCCAGGCAGATGTGCCTGTGTGAACATTCCATTTAATCCGATATTGAGTCGTTGTCAGCCCGGGTCCCATCCCGCGGCAAATTGCCAGTCTGTCCTCGGCCTAAGATAGGGATGCCAGCCTGTAGGTGGAACCTGAGGATCCCCCAGAATTACAGCTCATCTCCAGACTACGGAGATCAGTTCCCCTGGAAAATTGAATACTTTAGGGGTGGGGGTGGGTGGACTGTATGGCATCCTATCCTGTTGAGTTCCCTCTCCTCCTACTGAGTTCCTTGTCCTCCCCAGGCTCCCTCCCCAAATCTCCAGGAGTTTCCCACCTGGAGCTGACAATCCTACTCCCTATCCCCCGCCAGTGGCTAGGGGAGGACCTGGCAGCCCTAGTCTAAACTGATGCAATTTGTTTAACCCACTAAAACTGGAGTCAGGTATTTTGGTCTGTCAAGACTAGTATTGTTTGTCATGGCTGGCAGCAGCTCTCCAAATACACAAGTACAAGTCTTTTCTAGTCCTAACACCTAAGATCCTTTTAACCAAAGACTTCAAGGATTTAATCTGGATCCGTCATACATACAAAGCATGTGCTCTATTATTAAGCTACATCTATTTATTTACTGTATTTATAGCCTACCTTTCCCCTACCTTCCTCACTGAGACTCCAGCCCAGACAAAGTTGGAAGAAAGCATTTATTTTTTGCAGCCGCATTCACTTGCTTCTCCAGCAGCTAATGCTTGGTCCAGTATAATTCCTAGGATCTTGACTTGAGTCAGCAAAGGTCAGATGAACCCCATCAAAAGTGGGAAGCACAATGCCCTTCAAGACCTCAGCCTTCCCACCCAGCATCACCTCTGTTTTGTCTTGAGTCAGTTTCGCTCTGTTCACTCTTCTCCATACCACAACAGTCAGATAGTGGCTCAAGACCTCCACTTCATCACCAGCAGGTTTGGACACAGAGAGATGGAGCTGGATGTTGTCAGAATAGTGATGACATCCCGTTCCAAAACTATGAATGATTTGTCCTAAGGGCTCCTCATAGCGTTTGAATAGTGAGGGGGATAAGAATGCGCCCTTTGAAACCCAACAGAATAAGTAAATATAGCTTCTCTCTATTGGTTTTCTGTGCTGGGATCCAGTAAACCCACCTGTTTTTACAGGTTTTACATCTTTAGGATGCTTATGCGAAGGGCTCATCATCTGTGACTGGGAGGCCTGGAACCACACTTTTTGTTGTCTACCAACAGAGAGTGAGAGTGAGACTCTGCTTTTAGATGCTGGTACAACTCATGCATCCAGATGCAAGTAAGAGGTGTAGGGTTTCCCACCACCACCTTTTTAAAGAAAAGCTGGAAGCATAAAAAGAAAAACTGCAAATCATTTTTGCATGCTTATTCTCTGCTTTCTTGTAATCTCTACAAACTATAGTCATGACATGGGCCTTCATATATCTGATTAGTCCAGTATGTTTTTTTGTGTTTCTTCTTTAAAAAAAACCAACCCTGTTTCAAGACAGCAGCCGTGACTTGAGTTTTCTGTCTTTAAAACAAGAAAGAAACTAGTTCTACTTCATGTGATTAGTATGAGGATGAATTTGGTTAATATGAGCATCTGCTAGAAGCTTCTCCCTTCTTTAGTTATTAGGACCCATATTTCAATTAATTATTCTTTTCAATTAATTATATCAATTTCATTCTTCTGCCTTAAATCTCTTTTGCATGTTTGTTAACTTTTCGATTGCCATAACTCACCCTAAACCTTCATGATAACACAGGTTTAAAAAAAAAAACAATTCCCTCTGCCACTCTCTTTATCCTCCTTTCTTTATCCTTTTCCTCACTGCTGGAATTTAGGTTATAAACTTTAGATTCAGACTGTGGTGGCCTGTGGGTTTTTTTTCTAATAATACTCGTTTTCAGCCATTAGGTCTGGAGGTAACCAACCATGCATATCAGGAACGGGGACTACCCGTGATCCTTCAGATACGTGTGGTAGGCACTTCATCCAAATAGGGCACCACATGTATTTTGTTTAGCATGCACTGAAGCTGAAAATACATGCAGTGCTCTATTCTGACAAAATGGCATTTATCTGGAGGATAACCTGCACTTGTCTGGAGGATAATGTGGTTGGACAACCTGAAATGTAATGACTGAAAATGGCTTATATTATAGCTTATTATGCAGACCTATTCTTTAATGTTTTTAAAAGAATGAAAATGTTGGGGAACTGTCAAAACAATACCTGGAATAGGACATTAAATTCATGCAGCTCTTTGTAGCCCTTTGCTCTTGGGAGAACTGCCAGCAGGGTGGCAAGAAATAGTGCAGAAAAGTATGGAGGAGGATTCGAATAGTGGCCTCAGCTACTTTATTCCTTGAAGGGACAGTAAGGATTTGTAGTTTGGGGGGGGAAATCCATACAGCCAGCTTTTTTTTCTTTTCTTTTTTTGTAAAAATTAGACTTTCTCTTACTAGCAGGCATGGTTGAAATGTCAAAACTGTGAAAACTATGAGAGAATGTGCCAAAGTATGTAGTTGCAAGGAAAAAAAATGTTTTTCATTAAATTTAAAAAAATCTTTAGGATACAAGAAACCAAAAATATATTTGATCTATACATATAATGTTTCCCTTGTGTATAACAAGCACGTATAAACATTTATAAACAGGTAGAGGAACCAGCCACAAGGCTTTGAATACGCTGGTATTTTTAAATGCACAACAACAAACATCAAGCTCCGGCGTTTGATGACCTTGTGAGTACAACATTCTCCTTGGAATAATTTCTGTTTATTCCTTTATTGGATCAAATTTAAAATGTCCATGGAACCATTAAAGTGGATAAAAATAATCTAGCTGCAAAAAAAACCCCTGTCTTCTTGTAAAATATGGGAAGGGGGGGACCCTAATATTTTTTTTTCTTAAATACTAGGGAGGATAAATAACTTTTGCTCAAGTTCCTTAGCCATTAAGCAGGTGAGAATACTGGCTTTTTTCTATGACCAAAACAATACAAATGGCCTTGAACACCATAAAATGACACACAAGGTCAGGATTTTTAAAAGTGAACACATGCTTCGGAAGAAACTAACAAGGAATCAAACTTATGCCTGTTTTGTTAGCTGAGATTCTGAAAGAAGCTTTTGTGTGGCAAGACGTAACACGATCCCTTGCTTGGGAAGCCAGTGACCAGTTTCTGCACCAAGGCCAGAGAAGTTCACTCACTTGCCTTTTACTTCCAGAGAGACTGCTTATCTTTTCCCTAAACATGTTTTATTTCATTGATATACCTATTTGTTAGCTGCCTTTCCAAGATGCAAAGAGGACATACAAAAATTAAGCATAAAAAAACCCCCAACAACTTAAAACAAGAATTCTAGTCAATGTCAAGATTGGTTAAGCCTTACAGATCTGGCCTGCAATCCCTACATGTACACATTTGACCGGGAACAAATCCAATAAATCAGAATTGGACTTAATATCGAGTGAACTCAGATAGGCCAGGATCTTGAACCCATGCTTAACTTTCCTATTGAAGACAATGGGAATGAAGGAAGGAGTCCTAAACAGTCTACACAGAGGTAAGTCCCATTTCATTCAGAGTGCTTTTAGGATTGCACTGGAATGTGCTTCACTTTTATGGGATCATTACCTAAAATGGGTGTCTCAGTGCAATCCTCAGAAGATTTATACCTTTGTAAGTCCCTTGAAATACATGCTTAGAAGGATGCAACTCTGTTTACAATTACTGCCACCAAAATCATATGAAAATAGACCCTTTTGTATGTTAATGGCAATACAGACTCAGTGTGGATCCTGTAACACTTCCTAAAAAGTACCTCTTGGGGTTATTGCTTTAAAAAAAATTAAAGAGTTGTTCTGTTTCTAGAATTATATACTCTCCAGTTTTTGAATATTTTCCAGATCTCTGCTGGTTTCATTTCTTAGTCCCCATCTGTTTCCTTCTCACTGGCTATATTTGTTAGTGTTTCCTCAAGCAGCATGCTGTACTGCCCTTACTGTGCTGTGGAGGGCGGGGGGGGGATAGATTGATCATTTTATAGGACAGGGAAACGTTTATTTTGGGCTGGAGTGTGCAGTGCATTTCCTTGCTTCCTGCCCAGAGTTACAGAAAAACTTCTTCTGGGAGAGCGAAAGGGAGGTGAGCGCTGGGGTGTGTGTGTGTCTGTGTGGAATACAGCAGAGACTGTTTTGGTGTAACAGAGAGTGGAGGAAAGAGGCAGGGATGTCAGGAGAGCCATTAGGCAGCTTATCTGTCTTTCTACCTTGGCACGTGAAAGCTCCCAGCTCAGCATGCTATGTGTCAAATCTATCATTGGATATGTCAGGAACCATTATTCCCTCTTTTGTCACCAGTTTTGACCAAAGGATGAAAAATTGCTGTCTTACACAGACAAAATTATTGCTGAAAAAAAAGGGCAACTCCGGCACACAGGAGTAGGCCAAGGTGAAACACGGGGGAAACTCTCCTTAGATTAGGTCTGGGTTAAGAGAATATTGATCTGTGTGCTAAAAACTGTTGATCTCTCTGAGCAGAGGATGACAAATGGTGGCAAACAAAAAAATTGAGTGTCTCCAAGGACATTCAGGCAGCTCCACGAGGTGCCTTTTCTTCCTTTTTTTTTTTTTTTTGCAAGTTATTTGTTTGCCTAGTGGGTTGATCTTAAGAAAATTAAGATAAAATATGCAAATACTATACAGAAAGGAAACAGCCACAAAGTATAAACTTCCAGGAAGAACAGCATGCATCTAGAACTCTAGCCAAGCATTAGTGCTGATGCTTTCTCAACCCATAAACTGGAATCTTTTGCAACTGAAAATGCGAAACATCATTTCTTTTAAGCACAACGTGTGTAGGTCACAGAGCCTAATTATGCAGCAATCTTATTATAGAAGTGAAAGGGGCACTAAATAAGCCACTATCACTTTCAGGAGAAACATACAGAGATCAATAATTTAAATTAGTTTGATGTTGATTTCAAACCATATTTAACATTTTTGAAGACCATTGAAACTGTGAATACCAAAAGTTCTGTCACACAGCTCGAGTTGTAGAAAGAGAAGAAGCTGTACCTTACCCAGAATCCACACAGAGAAACCAAGTCAAACCTATTATCTAATAGGATAAGATCAGTGTGGTGGAGTGGTTAAGAGTGGCAGACTCTAATCCGAAGAACTGAGTTTGAAGCCTGCTGGGTGATCCTGGGCCAGGTATAGGTCTCTTGGAACTCTCTCAGTCCCACCTACTTCACAAGGGGCCTGTTGTGGGTTGGGGAGAGGAATGGAAGGCGATTGTAAGCTTCTTTGAGATACGGGTATGAAAAAGTGGGGTATAAAAACCTATTCTTCTCTCTTCTCTTCTTTTCGTGTGTGTGTGTGTGTGTGTGTGTGTGTGTGTGTGTGTGTGTGTGAGAGAGAGAGAGAGAGAGAGAGAGAGAGAGAGAGAGAGAGAGAGAGAGAGAGTGTCTGTGTAAGGGAGATCTTTTCTGTCAAAGACAACTGCTTCAGAAAGAATGAGAGAGGCAGCACCCACGTGTTTCCTAGAAGAATAAGCAATAATGCTACACCCCAGTATTTTAAGGTATACAAGATTTTCTTGAGCATACACCAAAAAAAATCAGGATAAGGAACTGTTCCCTATTTCCTTTTGGTCAAAATCTGTTCATCCAAGACAACATTTCTAGAGCACCATAACGTAATTGGTTATGGGCACTTAGCTAAAGTTCAGCCCAAAGGATAAGGAATTGAGCTACAGTATCCATTTCCTATGCATATGGGTCCTTAAACACAAACAAGAGGCTTTGGCTTCAGAAATACTTAACCTGACACAATGGTAAAATTAAACTGCCTTTTATTTTAATCCCATGTTTGCTGTTAGATTTCTTTCAGCAGCAGCAGGCCTTGTAACCTGACCTTCATAAACGGACCCAGCTTCCAACAACAGCAACAAAAAGATTCTTGTAAATAATCTCTCTTATTTTGACAGCTGCTCTCAACACTTAATCTGTCTCTTAAAAATGAAAAAGTACAGTTGTGCCTGATGTTCCAGCTGAATTTTGGATATGATCTTTTTTCATGACTCTCATCCAGTTCAATGTTCAGTTTCTGTCTGCAGATATCTATTCTATTAAAACTGGAAACAGTCCACTTTTGCAATTTAATAGCATCTGAAACTCCTGCAGCAGTCAAGTGAAGACTTTCAGATTAGTCTTCTAGATTTCGGATAGCCATTTGCTTGAACGGCATCAGAATGGCTATGGCTTCGTTATTCTTGCATTCACTTTTGGGTTATAGGTGTGGAAAGGACCCAGGATGGAAAGTTACACCCTGAAGAAACCAAGGCAAATGGTTTATAGCAAGTGAGCTAAAAGAAGACTCCAGAAGTCTGGATTTCATGGGGCTTCCCTCTGGGTGATAGATGTTCATATTATAATTCTCATATTACTTTGCGTGTACCGCCATTCTAAGAGTATCCTTGAAGGGAAAAGGTAATATGAGAAATGAAATTCTTCCCACAAAAAGACTCAGAAATGTCAGTAAGGTTTAAATCTCAGCAAAAGATGTTTCAAATGAATTTTAAATTTTGTTTCTGTTCCTAAATACTAATAATCCAAAGGCTCTAGGAATATGGCATACTCGGAGACACATATCATCCGCCCATCAAATTCTTCTCCCACATCATCCTTCAGTTGCAGTTCTATTGCAAAAACACAGAGAGAGAATGCGAGAGACTTCCTCCTAGAATGATCTCAACTGACTGAATTATGGGTATGAATTAAACAGGGCAGGGGGGAAGCAGGAACAAAATGCAAGGGACAGTAATTTATCTGACCACTTAGATTACTCTTATACCTCCTATTTCCCTCCTATTTACTGGTGCAACCTTATTTTCTTCCTGATTGCTGTATGAATTAATCATGTTGGCAGGAGACTCCTGATTGGTTGTAAAAGACCCATAATACTGGTTCAGCCTATACAGTTTTCAGTTCCCACACACTGGGTAGTCCTGCCTCATTATTTCCCTCTCCCTCTCCCTCTCAATGAAACAACAGTGGGAGAAGAATTGGTGGCCTCCAACGTGTACTGGATCCTGTTCCTCAGGTGCATGTTGCACACATAGCAAATAGAGTTTAAAATAAAATAAGGTTTATACATAGGTAGCTTCTGAGAAATAAGGAAGTAGCCTGGATGTCTCTGATATTCTTCTGTTCAAATTGCAATTTGATTTCAAATTCAAGAAGCTTCCTAAGATACCAGACTCTTGAAGTTGTTCTAAATTGTATTGCACATGTTTTCTAGCATCCCTTCCTCACGGTTAACCCCAGTGCACTCAGACCATCTGAACAACAACAAAAAAATCAACTTATAAAAAGGTAGGTTCCTTTGTTTTCTTAATCCTGATGGGTAGAGGAGCTGAATACCTGATCTTTTTAGTATTCCACCATTGCCTGCTTGATTCCCAAAAGTGAGCATTCTAAACTGGACTGCAAATATGTAAAGGACTGTTGCACTGTCACTTGGAAGCTATAGCTCTTTCATTCTTTTTTAAGGATCTGAGCATGTCCCAAGTCACCAGATTCTGTGTGCTGCTGACTGGGTAGGATCAAAAGCAACATTTACCCTCAAACTATGGCTGACTATAAATAATTCCTTACCAGCACATGATCATCCTCAGACATACATCGTATGAACAAGCCAGTAAGCTGAGACCTTGGCTGACCAACCAGTTGTCAGCTGTTGACGGCAGCAAGACCCTCAAAACACCACTTGTTTCAAATAGTGAATGGATCTTCAATGTGATGGTTGAACACGGACATTAGCAAGGAAAGTTTGTATTTTCAAAGGTTGTATTTGCAAAAATCAAGCAATTGCTACTTAGCACCTGCTAGCACCTCCCTGTGCCTCCCTGTAGTGGTTCACCCCACTTCGACTTTGGGACCCACAGCCGTACAAATATTTTGCATATAATTGTTTTTAAAATGAATGAGCCATATTGTTTCTCCTTACCCACTTCCTTTCAGCCATTCAGCACAAAAACAGAGAGCATTTGAATCTGCATGCTTAGGAGAGTTCGCTCCCCCTCCCTTGCATATATACATTATTCAAGAAATGTAAAGCCTGATGAAAGAACTGCACATACATCACTGCCATGTAAATGATGGAGTGCAGCTGCCCATAGTTTGGTCACTTTGTGCTATTTTGAGTTTAGAAGCAGGAAGAGAGAGAGGAAATATCAGCTGGGCACATTATATGATAACATACCCAGTTTTCAAACACAGAAGGATGGTATCCAAGAGATGTGCACAGATTTGTCCCAAAAGGGTTCACACGCCAGTAGACTTTGAATAAAGTCAACAGTGCATGTAAGCACTGAAAAGAAATGATTTGGCTGACTTCAAGGGAAACTCTAGCATGGACATTTTGAGATCTCATTCACATATACTAGTATATGACCTTTCCTCACCAAGTGCTGGTTCACAGCTGGGTGTGTATGAACTGGCTCCATAAGCAAACATTGTATGTGAGGTGACATGATGTCATAAAAACATAAGAAGAGCCTGCTGGATCAGACCAGTGGTTCATCTAGTCCAGCTCTGCACAGAAGCCTACAGGTTGCCCAAGAAGGCCAACAAACAGGCATAGAGGCAAAGGCCTTCCCCTGACATCATCTCCTAGCTCTGGTATTTAGAGGTTTGCAGTCTGTTTGTTGGGCTGTTAAAGGATAAGACCCCAGGAAAAGCATGACTGAATCCCTTATACAGTACAGGAAGCACCTTAGATTTGTCGGTCTATGGAGAATGCAGGTGTGGCATGGAGAACATGGATTGTTATATGTAAGGATGGTTGGGACTGGCGCATGAAAGTGTGTAAGGGTCCAAATGTGAAGACTGCAGCACATCTGAAATAATGGGAATGGCTAGCAGAAAAGTTTAATTGGGCAAGAACTTTGGGGGGGGGAGCAGGAAGGCAAATAACACACACACCCCAAGTCCCTAGATACTCAGACTAGGGTTAGTAATTTTGGAACCAGTCTTGAGGAAGTGCACGGAGTAGAGTGAAAAAGAATATTTAGCAGTAAATTACCATACTTGTGAAAATGAAATTAAGGATTAAAAAAAATGCAGCATGGTTGCATAGGAGATTGATAGCATTCCTTCACCCCAAGGACATGACAGGAATTTATACCCTTCTTCCTGCCCCTATAAACTCCATGACCCAGCCCCCACCTACCAATGGCCCCTATTAAGACTAGAAAGATTCCAAAGCGCGGGCAGGGCACCCTGAGGAAATAATTCAAGAAAATGTAGGCCAGTCAGCCACAGAGGCCAAAACCATAGCTTTGGACATCTGAGCAAAGAAACTGTTCTGTTTTTGATGAAGCCTTCTGACTCTTCAGGAGCAAGGGCAGCTGGAAGCAGGGTCTAGCCATTCAAAGAGTTCTGAGGCCATGGCACAGCTAGCTCCAGGATCACAGCACCGAAGTGTACTGGCCATGGGAACTGGCTGAACCAACAAGGCTCTCTGATTGTCCAGGGCTTAAATAGTCTAAAGATGAAGCCCCATCTCTTCCTGGGCTTCCTCTGGCCAGGTCTTGATCCAATCCAGGTCTCGATCCAATCCAATATGCACTTAGGCAGTGGTCTGACTCAGTAGCTGTAAGATGACCTGAGGTTTCATCACTGTTGAACTGCCTCTTCATGGGACTGGTGGTCTTGGATCTTGCTCTACAAGGCAGGGGGCTGGTTGCCCTAGAGTCTCATGTGCCGGCAGCACCATCTGGAGCTGAGCCTTTAGGGGCAGATCTTTTGACAGAGGCCTCAGAATCCAGGAGTTCTAGATCTGGAGGGGGTTTAGTGGTGCTGGATGTCAGTTGAGCTTTCTGACCATCCTCCAGGACAGTCCTTGGTTCACCCCAATCTTCTTCAGTGGAGGAGTCCATTCCCAGACCTAAGTATGGCCAGGGGGAGCAGGTTCCTGACAGAAACCAACCCAATCTGGATTACTAATGTTCTGTCATGGTATTCCTCTGCCACAGGCCAGGATCTCACCCAGATAGCCCACTTGTGAGCTTCATATTCAGATATAGCAGCATTACATTCTTGCTTTACTAGAATCCATCTGGATAATGATGATGCCCATTGATAGGTCAGAGAAATTTGTAGAGTGCTCTGAACAGAACAAAATGTTTAAAAAGCTTTTTCATTATTAAATTCCATGTCCCTCCAGAAGTATTGTCCAACTTTTTGATCATTTCAAGCATAGACAAAAGTTCCCTGACACAGATATGTAGAAGCACATAGGTGAACAGAGTTTACACATGTACTCTGAGCATTTCTTATAAGAGTGGCAGCATCAGATCTACAGGCAAGAGAACCTGGCATGCAACTCCCATCACCCTGTCAACCTTCTCCTCTTCCACATGGGAACAACAGGCCCCCCACTCACAGCTGGGAGCCAAACTTTCTAGATCTATACTTAGGAGTTTTAGCAATAGAAATTTGGTTTGGTTTTGACTTTGACCCAGATGTATGTCCCACTGCTGAATTAGTAATCCCCTGGAAAAATCACATAATATTATTCCCTAAACTCTTCGGAAATTTAAACTTTATGCAGCAAATACCTCTTCCATGTATACATTATTATTTTTAGTGCAAGTTTCTGGGTGGATGGGAACTCATGGTGGACCCATGCCTGTGTAAAATGTTTTGAGAAGCATGTCTCCTCTCAAGCTTGACATGTTCCTACTGCAAAAAATGGATAGGCTTACAGAAGGGAAACATATTGTATAAACTGTTAGTTGATTGTCATTCACCTTACAAAGATGACAGATAGGTAAACAGATAAAATACAAGAAAAAGTGTCTCTGTATATGTGTTAGTGCCATAATTTTTTAAACCACAAAAATACTGCTGAAAACTGTTTATCATAATTTGAGAGGGTTTGGGGGGGTGGGGTTAGTAGTCATTTATGAACTGGAAGCCTGTGAACAATTGCAAGGTGGAGATGATTTATAATTCATAGCCTTAAGAGTTAAACTGTGAAATCCAAAGTTAATAAAGACATTTTCCATAGCAGACATTTTCAGAAACATGTGGTCTTATCAGAACCAAAATTGTTATGGCTAAAGTAATACATAAATAGTTTGCAGTGGCTGAACACATTCATTTGGAATATATTCCAGTCTAGGCATATTCCTGCCTAAATTTATATGGGTGCCAGGGGAGTCTATTTTCCCCTGAAGAAGCCCCCTCATTCCCTTCCAAAACTATTTCTGAAGTTCGGGGGGGGGGGTAGCCCACTTGGCTGTGGAAGGGAGGAAGGTGAAAAATGTCCTCCTCTTGTGCCCATGGAAATTTCCACACGTGGAAATGCATACCATAAAAGAGTTGTAGAGTAAAATGGTTCTTGGATGTTCAGACTCCTCATATCATAAACTTTATAGTTCTGCACAGAAAAATAAAAGTGAGTCTTACATCTAAGTAAACATCATATGCCCTGCTTTCTACATTTGAGCCAAAGGTGGGAGAGATAAACAATACCTTCCTTTGTGTTCCTGCAAATATTTCACATACCTGCAGTCCACATGTCTACTTTCATTTCCTCTGTATTATAGTAACATCGCTTTTTGGTAGGGATACCATGTGGTGATTTCCAGTACAGTCCTAAGCATTGACTTCAATGTCCTAAGAAGGGTGTAACTCTGGTTAGGAGCACACTGTTATTTTTCTGAGGAAGTAAATGCTATTGGTTGACCCAACTGTGGCCTTGTCAGCCATGTCACTTATAATCATAGTTACACTCATTGGCAACAGGCAAGCTGGTATCATCAGCAATTGCCAATCTTTGTAACTCAACTGATAATACAAATAAGGAAGCTTAGCTTCAGGCATTATGATACATTCTGAGGTATTTATTGTATAAAGACCCAGAGGGACAATTATTTACCTTTGTTTCTCCCATCCCATCACTATTTTTGAGAACTGTATTAGTTGCTTTTCAACCAGAAATAAAAAGCTTCTTTCAAAAGGCATGTTTTTCTGCTTTGCTTAGTATTGTCACACTCCCTGGCTGGCCAAGTGTATTATTCGTTCAGTGGTCCCCACTGTAATGACTGCTGCTGCACAGACAGGATAAAGCATCAAGGGGACCAACAGGACTAAATTATTCTCTACTTATTTTCATGGCTGCTAGTGTAGGCATGTGTGTGACTGTTAACTTGTGAATATGTGATGAGATCCTCAGATTGTCCGTGATATCGGAGTGCAAACATTATTAATTTGATTAGCATAAGAGAGGAACATCACCTAGCTTGACCACCCTTGGAATGATAAGTGTTAATAACCCAGCAAAACCAGTAGGCGGAATAGGGATGGGGGAATCAGAGGGATTCTTGAGTCCCAACAATGTTCTGAGAACAGAGTTCTCAACAGTATCTCCATTAAGCCTCTCTCTCTCCTCATAGTTCTCTTCTCACAAGACAAAGACAAGCGTGGGAGACAGAGAGAGAGAGAGGTTTGTCTCAACCAGCATCTTATGATTTCATTGATGAAAAGGTCCATCGTTGGAATAATGTACATGTCAGACCTGACATTTGCAGTTAAAGCTTTTGGACTTTTACACTTTCAATTTCATTGTCACGTTTTGGGACTAGAACTGGGTGTGTCTTGCTGTTGTTTCAAGTCTCTGTAGCTGTGGACTTTTCTATTAGTAGATATATAATGTTCTTTAGATTTTTGTATTCTAATGACTATATGTATAAGATACACTAGGGTCTCTATTGTATTTAAATCAATATATGAAGACACAAGTGCATATTAGTAGTGTGTGTTTTGTTCTAACACGGTGTTTCTTTATGTTATTTCAAGTCCACCATGTTGATAGCATGATAGTCCTAAACAACCAGCCTCAGGACCAGTGAAGCCACTGACATTTGCACATCATGGGCTCATAATATTAATTTCTCCAGCTTCTAATTCTCATCTTTATTCTGAGGGTGCTCTGAGATTATATGTGTGTTCTCGTTAAAAACTAGATAAAGTACAATTCCACTTTTGCACCTGCGGAGTCAGCATTCATCAGACTAGGGTAGGGAAGGACAGGAGCTGCTCTCAGGCATGCTCAGAACTTGATTGCTTCCCCTCCACCCCAAGTTGGTTTCAATGAAACTGCCTTGTTGAATGATATTGACTTAGCTTTTTGTAAAGGTGATATAATTTACACAACAATATAACAACCCAAGTGAAGAAACCAAAACATCATCAAAGCCCAGAAAGTCATGGACATCCCAAAAGCTGCAATCCAGCCACCAATTGAAGATTTTGCCAGACAAACCAATCGGTCAATTGGATCCTACAATGTGCGAGTGCAAAGAAAAATGCATTTTGCACAGTTTGGCTTGTGCAAGCAGTTGTGCAACTGCTGCAGCAGCACACGGCACTTGAATATAATTTTTAACCATAATGTTAATGTGTAGACATGTCCATGTATAACAAATGGTTCACATGATTTTATTCAATTTGGTCGAAGGGCTACTTTATGTCTTGTGCATGCGGAAATGAGTATTCTCAATTAAAAAGCATTTGCTGATTGTAATTGGCATCCCAATGTTATTTGATCCACTGGGAACTCACAAGTCACTGTTGAGGAGCTAACACAATTCAAGTGACTTGTTGAGAACATGGGCTGAGTGGCTCTGTGTGAAGTTCAGCCGGTGGCAGAACAGTGACATCCTTGCTTCCACTTATGCCCAACTCACCTCAGTCCTATTCCACTGACTTTGCGCCGCGTAAATACAAACTGAATCATGCATTGGCACATGCTGAAACAGCCACTTGTTTACGTCTCCTTATGCTGAACTCCATGAAATCACTGTTTCATTGTGTGTTGGCTCTATAAGTTTTGTACCCTCCTGGAAACAGCTGGTGCTGTGTGGACTCTAGATGTAGAGCTACGTAAGTGTTGTTGCTGCTGCTCAGAAATGAAGTATCCTTATCTGTTCATCAGCCCCTTTGGTCTCCTCTCTTTCCAAATCCCTTATCCACCTTGGATTACATAAACTTCATCTTTAGTTGTCTGTTTTCTGTTGATTTCAGAATGCTTAGCTGCAATGAAATATTCTGTTTGTGGCAAATGGGGAAAACGTTGTGCCAAGGGAATTTCCTTAAATTGGCATCTTCCTGGTTGAGAGAATTCTGGTTATATTAATTTTCTGCATGTATTGTGCTGTCACCGTATGTGGCATTCCTGTGTTCATCCTTTTGCACTTTCTTTGCTCTCTAAGGCTGAGACTTGTGAGGTTTATCCACAGGTATCTTTAAATTAATGTCAGCCATCTAGAATAGTAACTCTTCTGCTGTCCAATCCAAATAAGCTCCTTGCCCCAAAAATCTAGCAAATTTCTTTTATGTTTGGAATATCATATAGCAGCCTTCATGTTAAATTATATTTGTGATAAAAAAATAACAGCCTGGCTGCCTAGCTCCACTGGCTAGGACTGGCTAGAAACACTTTGTGCAATATGTTAAACTATTGCTCTTTATGAAATCTCTTTGACCTTCTGAGAAGGCCCTTAAGACTAATCTTTTCCAGAGTTTTGGCAACTGGTGGACTCTCTACACTTAAATCGGCCCTAAAATAAGTATTTTGTTTTTCAAATCTTCTGATAGTATGACTGACAAGCCATTATAGTAATTGTAACCCAGGGAGGATCCACTTGGCTGATTTGTTAATCCACCACTGAAAATCTGACTGAATTCTTAGTGCAAAGTTCAGTTGCTGCAAAATGCTAGTGGAAATAATGCCCCTATGGTCATAAGCCTCAAAAGAGCCTTGTGTTGACAGGCTCTCTCCTCTTCCTCCCTTCCATTGGGTGTTGCTGTTCCCTTCTCTTCTTTTCTTAATTTTCAACAAAACTGCAAAACTGACAAATTATGGTTTGCACTCCCTCTGCAATCTGAAATTACAAGTCCAAGTTTGATCCTGGTTGGCACGCACACAAGTATGCAGGGCAAGCACAATCTCATAGTTTGTCATTTGGGATGTAAACTATGGTTTGGCCCAAACAGAGATAAAAACAAAAGAACTGCTGCAGGATAGAGGATGAAGGGAGCATTCGAGCCAAAAGTTCATTTGGCACTGAGCCCTTTTTTTATATAACATTCAAAGCAAGCCAATATAAGAATGCACTGAAAAGAGGTAACCTCAACTTTAGCTTTGGTTTTAACATTAAGGGTTCTGCAGTATCATTAATAGTGATGAGCAAGCAGCCTGCCCAACTGTTATGCTTACAGATGTAGAAATCTTGTCTTTTCTGTTATGAACAGTGTTACTTAGTTTCAGATTCCTTGTTCCTGTAGTTGTGACACTGCTAGAAGTAATATTTATTCCATTTTAGATGATGACAGATAGTCTAAATCAGCAGTCATTAGCATTATATCCTACAAGTTCTGATTGCCCTGGGGGCATTTTTTTAAAAATACCTTCACATTGACAACTGTGTGCAGCATTCTTTTCTAGTACTTTTTCATAAGAAACTAACAACTTTGTTAATACAAAAACATTCCAACCTACAGCAAATAAAGCTGCATTTCTGAGCTATATTTTTAAACAAATATATGCATATTTTGAGTTCTGTGAATCAGTTTTATTGCTAAAGATTTGGCCAAAGTATCAGCTGATGCAGAATCAGGATTTATTTTTAAACATATATTTTTATTAAGTTTCAACAATAAACAGATTTCAGAAACAATACAGACGAAATGCCATGTGGGGTTGTGGAAATAACAGAAATAACAACAACAATAAGAAACAGCTAGTAATGAGATATATAAAGACGAAATATCAAAAATATTTAAGTGTATTAACAAGTATTTGCGTTTCTGCTCTAGAAGTTAGATTAAAGTAACAATGAACTTGGTCAGAATCAGGGTTTATGATGAAAGAATGTTTCTTAAGAGGTGCAGGTATTTCTTCAGTGGGAGCTAATTATCAGGGAAAGTTCTCTAGATAACTGTCCATAGTTTAAAGAAGATAACATTCCTGCTCCCAGATGAGAAGATAAGCATGACAGCATATGTGGAAAAACAGCACTTGTGTCATATGAGACCAGGAGAAAGACAGGCAAAAAGAGAGAGCTGTGAGTTGCCTGATGGTGAAACACTTGGGATACAGTATGTGGTACACTCCAGTATGTGGTATAAATCTGCCTCGAATCTATGTTCTAACAGTATATCTCTCCTTATATATAATTGAGTGGTGGGGTGGCACTTTTTGAATATTTCACACTCCTCTAAATCAATTGGCTCCATGATGTGTCACTCAGAAGCTGTCCCTATCCACTGGCTGCATTGCCTGAGTCCTGCCCACAGAGGCAGCGTCTACCAAAAACTTTCCTCAGAAGATAGTTGCTTCGCTTCGGTGAACACAGCTACTTTCTTTGCTCTCCTTGCCAGATAATGATTGGTTCCCTCAGGGGACAAAACCCACCATCTTTAGCTTCCAAGCCAAGTATACAACACATGAATGAGAAAAAGCCCATCAAGTAAACAGCTGTCAATGTGGTGTAGGTGGGGGGGGGGACCAGCCCAAGTTATCACAAAAAAGCCAGTGGATACACACACAAGCAGAGATAGAGGATGGGACCAGACACAAAACAGGAAGCCAAAAAACCCTAAGCATGCTGCAAAGCAGAAATACAGACACAATCACAGACAGATCTATGTAGGCATGCACAAACAGGAGGAATGCAGGAACAACTGGCTGAAGTGAAGAATGACATATGCTTTAAAAAAATACAGAGTATGCAACATTGGGATAAACCCTGCGAGTGGGAGGAACCTTTAGCCACACCCAGAGTTTGAAAACCAATTACAGAGAGAGAGGCAAAATGACAGAGGTCGAATCTGCATTTGCATTTTTAAATCAGTTTCGTGCTGCGTTTGCATTTTTAAATCAGTTTCGTGATGCGTTTGCATTTTTAAATCAGTTTTGTTCTGCTGTGACGCTGTCTTTCGCTATGCTTGATGGCATCATAGCAACATGAAACTGATTTAAAAATGCAAATGCAGATACAACCAGAGACAGATACAGACATCCAGATATATATTTAAAGCAAAAAAAGGACAGTAAAAACCAAAAACCCAGGTCAGAGCTTGGTTTCCTGTAGAAATTATAACCAGCCATTGTTCCTCACTTTGGTGGTCTTGGTTTAGTCTTGGGGCAGGCAGAGACAGATACACATAGACAAACATTCAAAGGGGGAGAAATGTGGCAATAAACAAGACACATACTACACATGACAAACCCAGTTAAGTGTACAAAAGATGGAAAATTAGAACATACTTTGGCCAGAGCAGAGGAAGGAGGTTTCACAACACTCATATGCCCATACTCCTCTTCATCATTCCAACATAACCTGCTGAGACTTTCATCACAACCTGTTGCTTTCAACCCAAATTCCCTTGAGACCTGTTCTATAACAGGGTGGACAGGACAACTATGACCGCATTGAATGACAGAGACTGCCCAGTTCTAGAATTACTCCACAGAGCCCTGTGTGCTCTATTTTCTGGCCCACATTGTGTGACCTTGGACACCAGTTATTGTGTAACATAAGATATGTGAGACTTTACTTCCAGGTTTGTGCCTTTCTATTACATACTGCTAATATGTACTTAACCTGCTTCCAGCCGATGCATTTGTTACACGTCACAACAATCTTTACTGCTAGTTTGTAAATAAAACAAAGCAGGAATAAAGACTGCACAAATGGCCAGGAGTTTTTCCTGCAAATAAATGAAATCCCTTAGCACTGTCCTTGGAGCATGTGGACGTATCCATGTTATCTAAGAATCCAGAATAGTACAATGTGGAGCAAAGAAACAAATGCATCTTTGATGGACAGGGTAGGTTCAGTCTCTCTCTAAAAGCAATGAATAAAAGCTGATGGAATGTTAGGGGGGCACAGCCATTAAGAATGGCAGTTAGAAGTTGATAGCTTAGAAGCTGAAGTGGGGAGAGAAGGTCTGACTGGGTGCAGTCAGATGGGCCATTTAGTCTGCTTTGCCCCCCCAGTCGGAATGAAGAGACAGACACCAATACGGATTTAACAAGGGCCACTTTATTAATTATTTAATAACGACAAATACTAGCGAGGGGTTGTCAGATGTACTGAGGAATATGACAGGTGTCAAACTCCAGACCACCTGCATTTCCTTCTGGGCGACGCACCTGCTCCGATCACAAGCCACCGAAGGTAGCTTTTTGACCAGCAGCTTGGCATGTTGAAAAGAACCCCTGACCCACCACCCCAGAAGCCGCAAAGGCCCGCTAAGGTAGGCTGGGCCAGATTGTTCCAAGGAAGATCACCCCTTCCCGGCCTTGAGCCGCAAAGGCCCGAAAGCCGTTCCTGGAGGACCCTTTATTTCCTTTATAACAATGCCCCGGTGCTCACCATTTCCATCCAGATCGCGCTACCCCGCCAAACTTAAAGTGACCATACTATTTAACAACCCGGCCCCCCAAAGCCAAAATACCAACACCACCATCATCAGTGCAAGGTAGGCAAAAACACCCCCATCCATAGGCCAAACCGATGGAGGCGAAAAATTCCTACCTGGCTCCAGGAAAAGGCAGCCGGTCAGACCTGCACTAAAATAGGGCGGGAGGGTGGGCCGAGCACGCCAACAACTGGTAAGGGGGGGCAAGAGCCAGACCTAAATAGGCTGGCTCTGCCCCCTGTTGGCGTCTTCACTCTCCATGCCTCTCGCGGAGGCAAATCAGCCCCTCCCCGCCAACGCAGGCTCGGCGGGGGCTGGGGCTCGCATTCTGCATGCTTCAGTGACAGATTTTATGTGCATGTTCACACACCCAACATCTGCGCACCATCCCCAGCTGTCACTTTCTGGCTTAAACCCCCTTTAAAATGGAGTATTTTGTTACCAGTTCTCCAAGTGGTGTTTTCCTGATTCTCTGGTTCTAGCTGCACTTTTCTGACGTCTGATCACTCCTACGGTGTTGAGCCACTTCTGGTTTAAACCCCTTCCCTGCTCGAAAGCTGCCTGAGGCTTCCACTTTTTGCCTACCATTTTTTAATGCGTTGGCAGTGTGTACATAGGCGGAGCTCCACCACTGCGTTTAGAAAACCAATATTTAAATGGTCACTTGTTTTAGTGTTTAGATGAGTTTGGTATCTCACAGAGGCCATTTTCGGGTCAAACATTTAAAGGGAAGTCTTTTGTTGGAGGGGTTGGATTGATTTGCCCTGGTGGTTCTGTGCATGCACCATGATAGTTTCCCCCCCTTCTACAGAGGGGTGCCTATGCGCATGCACAAACTGAGAAAAAAATTAAAAACCTGTCGATGCACGCTCCCACGCATTGATAGTATAGACAGTGGGGAGCGCAGCGACTGTGCGGTAAAGCGGGATAAGGGAGGTAAGTGTAATCACGATTGTCCAGATCAAATATGATCCAGTCAGAAATGGAGCAATTTAAACTGCTCTCAGCACACCGTCTGACTGCAGCCAGTGAGTGGCAGAAGGGCTGCTTAGAGCAGGCAGAAAATAATCAATTTGTAACCAAAGGATCCCAGTTGAAAGAATAGGACCTCTGTTCTAAAATTCAGTGGAAGAGAAATGTTATTACTTATACCTTACCTCCCTCAGTGTTGTGTTCATACCATAAATAAAAGTTAACTTCTTGTTTTGTGTAACCCTATGGGCTGCATGTCTAAGGGAAAGAAGCACACACACAAACAATTTAAAATCTCAGTCTATACATACATGATAAGATGTGAATAAATTGTGGTAGTGTGTGAATGGAACAGTGTTTGAGACCCAAGCCCTCAATAACCCTGGGTGAGTGAGGGCTTCTTATTAAAGGGGGCTGGGCTACCCTGTTTGTGGGTGTCATGTCTCTGGGAGTGAGAGAGAGGACCTGAGGTGTGAGATGGTCATGGCTCTTTGTATATTTTAAAAGAGACAAGAAGGGTGGCAAGTCTGACTTCCTGACCTATTGATAATCCTGAACCTGAGAGAGAGAGAGAGAGAGAGAGAGGTTGCTGAAGGTGGTGGGCACTCTGTGGAAGTAGAGAAGGGGCGTCACAGCATCTTATAAAAAAAATGAACGAGTTCCAGTGACTAAGAACAAGTCAAGGCAGACAGTGCTATGATGGGCTTTCAGGAAGTTGTAGAAGAAGCATGCAGTTTTAAAATGGAATCTCCAGACCTTTCTAACAAATCTAGTTGTATTTACTATGTAACATGGAGGACTACAGATGTAGATTTGAATGTCATTCTCAAAATATTACTCTTTTGCTCTATTTCTCAGGAAGTTCCTATTCTTCTCTTGCTACCAGTCCACAAATTTATTTATATCAAAATGTATATCCATTTTTCTAAATTATCTATTTTATTTAACATTTACAATCAAACAAAAGCATAATATCATTAAAAATGTAGCACTGACATTAATAGGGTCAATGGGAAAATATATTTTGACTACTGCTATAGGCTAGGTGAAATAAGAACATCTATCTTACTGTCTAATGGCAGATCCACATGTCTGAAGGTTCATTTGGTGTACATGTGGTTGCCATAGGGTTTCCAGATCCAGGTTGGGAAACTCCTGGAGATTTGGGGACTGAGCCTGGGGAGGACAGGGACCTTAACGGGGGACAATGCAATAGAGTCCAAACTCCCAAACATCCATTTTCTCCAGAGGAACTGATCTTTGCAGTCTGGAGATGAACCATAATTGCAGAGGATCCCCAGGTCCCACCTGAAGGCTGGCATCTCTGAGTTGCCCTGCAAATTTTGAATAAGATGCACACCTAGAGTTCCATGCTGGGAGCTCAATTCTCAGAGGTGTGTGGGCCCATTTCAGATTGGGACTGTGGAATGTTAGAATAAGGGTCTTCAGCCTGCCCTGCATATCTTTTGCCTGACCTGAAATGGACTGGAGGAGCCTTTATATGTCCTATTGAGAAACCATTTGTAGCCACCAGTACATATAAATTTCCCCAGTGGGCAAATGATGGCTCCCCTGGACCATTTCAGACTGGGAAAATGGCACTGGGAGAAAGGCTTAAGTCCTTTCTCTTTGCACATCACAGTCCTGATCTGAATCTCCTGTGTGCCTATCTGGGAACTCTCAGAATATTTCTGTACAAAGACATGGGCAGCATAACATATGAATCAGTCAAAAGCTCCTAAGGGAATGTGTTTTAAAGTTCATATGCTAGGAATGTACACTGGAATACTTCTGGTAAAAATATATATTCCAAAAATACCTTGTCAGTATTTTTTTTTTTTAGATATATCCAGGTGTCCAGAGCAATATTTGTGATTGTCGGAATACTGGTAATCAGGTCTCAAATATTTCACAAATATTTGGGAATATCCAGGGGCAGCATTTTAAGGCTCCCAAGTCCTGGTTTTCTTCCATTTAACTGGATTCCTGGGCAATGGGAGGGATGGGGGAGGGAGGCAACTTTCCCAGTGATCAGGTTTTAGGGTTACACTGGAACTGTCTGCCCAGTAATGAAGATTCTCTCCCAGCCCTCCATGGCTCTCTGAGGATGAGTTTAAAAAGCCAGCCCGCCCTGCAACTTGACTCCATTCCAGGGCTAGATCTTTTTGAGTCTGGGATGTTTTATGCTGCTCCTCTGGTCTGTGACCTGGATTTCTGCTGCCTGTTGCTGGCTGTCTGGGAAGAACATTTTCTGGTTCTGTGCCTGGACATATTCAGGTCTGGTTTGCCCACAGCCGACGTTGTTTAAAGTATCGTTTAAAATATTATTTCAAGATTTTCTGTGTGTTTTGTTTTTGCCTGGGGGGTTGTAATGGGGGGGAAATTCCCTCCCCCTTCTGGCTCTTTTTTTAAAAAAATAGTTTCCCTTGGTGTTGTTATCTGATGTTTCTACAATGATTTTTAAAGCCTGTGTTGTTTTGTTGGGTTCTCTTTTCTTGACTTAGAATTTCAACTGCTTTGTATTTTCTCTCTTTCTAAAGAGTTTTTTTTATTTTTTTTAAGACTTTGTGCTTAAGTGGGGATTTTCCATGTTGGAGTATCTGGTTTGACATTGGTTCTGCTGGGCTTGCCACATTGTCCCTGGTTTCTGCTTGGCTTCTTTGGTTTGATGCCAGTTCTCTGTTGGGCTCGCCACATCAGCCTGTGACTCTGCTGAGATTTTCTGGTTTGACATTAGTTCTGTTGGCCTTGTTGGTTCTGTTTGCATTTGGAGGGTTTTGGCCAGTGGTTGTTCTTGGGTGTTTAGCTATTGAATTCTTTGCCCTGAAGAAAGCATGGAATTTTTTACACATAGGAAACAACGAAAAGAAGTAAAATGGCTGGGGCTGAGGCTTCTTGTTCAGATGCCCTTTGATCCAAATCACTTTAGTGGACAGGAAGGAATAGGTTCCCTGAAATTTTGGTGTCATTTGCTTGACAAGCAACCACTCCAGCCCCTCAAAAAAGAGTCCCCTTATAGAGACGAATGGATCTTAAAAACTTTGAAACTCCCAGAACAAACAAACAAAACCCAAATTCCAATCCCAAAACAGTACTGGAGACCCAGATAATCTGAAATGCCAGCATGGAAAGCATACCAAAATTTCCAAATATGAAAAATATTTTTCTCAAGTGCAAACACATCATATATAGCAAAACAGAAAAGGCCCTGCTGCTGAATATGCTTTCTGATTATATGGCGTAAGCAGTTAGGTTCCCAGGATGGTGTCTGGGTAAATATATTCATGCAGGCTGAAGTAGTATTTAGATACAATAGACACAGACCACTTAAGGAAGTTAAGGCACCAAATGGCTGCTGGTTTATCATTCTGCAACAGGAAGGAATTTTTGGTCCAAAAAGTTGTGATGTCATCTGCTATGCCAACACTGCTATCTGCTTTCGTTAGTTTACTAATGTAAGCTGGTTTACTAAATAGGCCATGCCATTGTTCCATCCTGATCTTTCATGTAGGCTGAGTAAACAGTGATGGGTACAGTACTGTAATAAAGGAATAATACATATTTTAATTAATTACTAAAATATCTATACACTGCAATTTCTCAGCCAAAGCTTCCAAGGTGGTTACATTTTCACATGCTGCTCACTCCCAGACGTGCCTGCCTGGCATTTAAGATCAAGTATAGAAATATCTTCAGAAATCGAAAGTGTAGCCATAAGGAATAGTGCTTTCTCAGTTATGGCAATTTCCTCCCTATGCCTTGGACCAAGACTGGGAGTCTTCTTTGGCTTTTCCTGGCTTTTTGTTGATTTTTGTCTCTCAATTTCTATGATGTCCCATGTATACATTGTGATTGTTGGGGGGGGGGGCTTCCTGGATTTTTATACTACCATTATGTTTTCAAATGATACTAAATTATTTTACTGACAAGACAGAGGAGGAGGAGGTGATTGGATTTATATCCGGCCCTTCACTCAGAGTCTCAGAGTGGCTTACAAATTCCTTTCCCTTCCCCTCCCCACAACAGACACCCTGTGAGGTAGGTGGGGCTGAGAGAGCTCTCTTGAGAACCACTTCTGAGAGAACAGCTCTGAAAGAACCTGTAACTGACCCAAGGTCATGCCAGCAGCTGCAAGTGGAGGAGTGGGGAATCAAACCCGGTTCTCCCAGATTAGAGTCTGCGCACTTTACCACTACACCAAACCACTACACCAATTACTAACTCATAGTTTTTTTATTGTTACTCTCTGCTATTAGATTGTTTTAGCCACTATGCTGTCATTTTGATACTATGGTTTATAATTGTGTAATTGTTATCAATGGAAATGGTTTTTTTAAAAAAGTTTGTCTAGGGTCACTTTCATACATGCATAGGCATCAACTACAGGGGGGCTTGGGAGCTCACCCTTCCCGAAATTAATGAGCCCCCCCCCCAAATTAATGAACCAGTGCCAGTTCAAAACTTTCCTGCAGCTTGCTCTGTGTTCTGTGCTGTTTCCGCATCTCTTATTTCCTTCTTGGGAAGAGAGAGAAAGTCTTCCTTTGATTGGCTGAGTGCTCCTCCTCTGAGGAGGGAGGGGGAGGGAAAGACTTAGGGGGGGGAATGGAGTCAGTAACTCTTTTAAGAAGACTAGCAACATTTTCTTCCTGCCCCAGTGTTTATGTTCTGGAGACTTCCAGGATGCCTGCATTCCACACACACCTCAGCCTGGGCACTGAGCTCCAAAGTGAGGACTTTGCAAAAGAATGACACAACCTTGAAGCTTCCTGTGTCTGGGGTCATTTCTTGCCGCCTAATAAAAATTAAGGTAGCATCTTTTCTTCCGTTTATCCTCCCTGTGTCTGTCTGGAGTGTTGAGATTCTCTCACTCAAATGCTTTGAGATAAGGACAGTCTTTTTTTGTTAATTAACTCTGCTTTTAGTTTTCTGAGAGCATTCTTTAGAGGTTCCCAGTTAAGGGCTTTCACCAGGTTATGGGAATGAAAGCTTGCAGCTTTCTTCTTCTTCTTCTTCTTCTTCTTCTTCTTCTTCTTCTTCTTCTTCTTCTTCTTCTTCTTCTTCTTCGTCTTCTTCGTCTTCTTCGTCTTCTTCGTCTTCTTCGTCTTCTTCTTCTTCTTCTTCTTCTTCTTCTTCTTCTTCTTCTTCTTCTTCTTCTTCCCCTCCCCCCGACTGGTTATGTTATATGTTGGATAATGGGAAGCATGCATGAGGTTGTGATGCAAATCTGAAGTAATTATGAAAACAGCAAATCACCAATGCTAAGCTCATTCAACTGCAAGGATTGTTTGCTTTTGCTGTGGATCCTCCCTTGAAACCGAGCTTAGAGGCTCCTCCCCTTTCCTGCAGCCAAGGAAGCCTCCAGGGTACAAGTAGAGCTGCTTAAAGAGATCATCTTTGTGTTTGTCGCTCCCGCCCTTGTTGTTATTGCCGGTGTCCTCCTGTGAGTTACATTTTGGCTTTATGGGTAGGCAGCTCAGAGGTGATGAAAAGCTGCTTGGGTTTCTCTCTGTGCACACCCTGCCCATGAAAGGGGCACTATGGAAGGTAACTCTCAGGTAGTAAGGCAGAAGGTTCAGCCTCAAGAGGGCTTGTGGCTTTGCATTTTTGAAGTAGTGAACCTTCTGGTTCCAAACGTAGTCAAGCAACATTTTCCCCCTTTCTGTTCCCATCCCTCTTTAAAGCCTTTTTAATTCTATGAATTTTATTGCATTGGTTTTGTATGGGCTGTTGCTTGTAGTGTGTGTCTATATAAAACCATGCAAAAAGGTAATTTTATCTACTAAGGTATCATTGAGAAGAGAACCTCCATTATCAGAGGCAGCATACCACTGATTGCTGGACATGGGGGTGGAGAATGAAAAGTAGAGTTGTGGTTGTGAGACCTTCCTATGGCATCTGCCTGCCTATTAGTGGGGACAGAATTCACAGCTAAGTGGACTCTTCATCTGGTCTAGCAAGGCTGTGTTTGCTTTCAAGTTTCTTTCTTCCTAGTGATGTAGAATTACCAGGTGTGTGATCTGTCTTCTAGGAAGTTGCTAAAAAGCAGACAGGGCAACCTTTACAAACATGACTATCCTATTCTATGTAGGTGGCACCTGGAGATCTCCTGCTATTACAATTGATTTCCATGCAACCAAGATCAATTCCCCTGGAGGAACTGGCTGCTTTGGAGGGTGGACTCTATGGCATTGTACCCTGCTGAGATCTTTCCCCTCCCCATACCCTAACTGTGCCCTCCCCAGGCTCCCCACCCCAGATCTCCAGGTATTTTCCCACCCAGAGCAGGCAGCCCTAATTCTGGGGAGTTATGATCTTAAATCAGGCAATAGGCAATGTGGGAACACGCATCAATGTCTACAGGGGAAACATCCACCCCCCAGGCCCACCAAACAGACGCTGAGATTGATGTCAGTATAGATTGATTATGTTTACTGAAGATGTTTCAAGCACACAAAACCACAAACTCACACACAATTACACAAACTCTAGGAAAATATAGAGAGAAGTGTAAGCACATTTGCATTAGCAGGTAAGCAATGGGGGGGGCAATATTTACCTGTCCTGTTGTGCAGAGCGTTCCTCAGGAAGAATGGAGGGAAGGAATGGAAAAAGGAAGCCACGTGGCCTGTACCAGCAGGTAACATACGGAAACTCAGGCTGCAGACCTAGAGTTTAAAGATGGAGGCAGGGATTGGGGATAGTAAGCTGGACATAAGAGGGTCAAAGGTTCGATAGGGGTCGTAGATCAGAGAGAGAGCCAGCAGTCAGGCATCCCCTTATATGCAGGAGGGAGGGGGCTGGTTCCAACCCCTGGTTCCACCTCCTGGTTAGTCCGTCCCTGAAAATACCCTATTGGCTGGAAGGTATAGGGGAGGGGGTTGAGGAGTGGTCAATATTGAGAGCTAGAAGCTTAACTCAAGTCTGGCACCTGGTAGCAGCTAGGATGAGTCACCGGGCCGATTCCATTGTCTTCTTGATGACATTAGCCAGGCTGCTGATGGCTAGTGATTAGTTGCCAGGCAACAATGAATAGTCTCTGCCTGGTCTACGTGAGGTCTAGCAGGTGAAGGGGAAGAAAAGAGGTCACCTGCATGTGTTGGAAGGGACCCTTAATGGTGGCGTTGGGGTCCTTTTGCCTGTGTGTTTCAGCATGGCAGGCATCATGCTTTAGTGTGTGCTGGGGCTGATCCATTCTTCTTTAGGGAAAAATGGGCTGGTAACCTCTGTTGAGCACTGGAGCTGCTGGAGAAGGTCAGGAGTGTGTCTCTTGCCTAGAGTGCAGTCTCATCTGGCACCATGGTGGGGTTACCATGTGGCTCAGTCCCTTTTGTATACACTAGTACAGTTTATTATTTTATTGCAGTTCATAGAAAGGCTCAAAAGCCTTGCAGGGCAACACAAGTTTGCCTGCTGCTTTATTTATTTATTTATTTATTTATTTATCAGTAGATCCATCAAATAAGATAATCAGATTTTTTTAACAAGTGTGGCTGTTGTAGTCTTTATAGAAAATATTTTTTAAAAATCCAGTTGTACCTTTTAAGACCAATTTTTAATTGCATGTAAAAGAGAGCATATGGTGGAATGGTTTACTCAGGAACTCTTAAAGGAACATTCAGTAATAAAGGTTATGCATCTGTTACAGTGTGAAGCTGTAACCTCTGTTTGAGCCTTATTAGATCTCTGACCATATCAAATAAATTACTGTTCTGCTAACTGCCATTCTGTACTATCCATCTGAATACGGTATTTGGATGATAGCTACTCTGATGTCACCCAGAGTAGGATCCCCTAAATTTCTGGGGAGCCCCTTCCTAAATCCCACATGGCTTCACCTCCATAGATAGTGACAATGGCTGGTGATGTCACTGGCTCCTCCCTATGATGTCACTGGGCCTCAGTTCTTTTAAGGACCTAGCATAGTAATGCCTCTGGCCCAGCCCCCGCCCACCCCCTGGGAAATTGGAAAGTCTATGCCCTTACATACATGATCTTTAAACTCACTGTGGTTTCTGAAGACAAATAGATTTTTTAAAGCTTTCACACACCTAAAGGATAAAACACAACAACAGCTACTACAAAAACAGCTCCTGGATCAAAAGAGGTTTTTAAAAACCTGGATTAAGGCTGCATTAACTGCAGAAGGACAATGTTTTATCCTTAAAGTGGGTGAAATCTTAAGAAAAAGCTGTTTGCCTTCAGAAACCAAAATGAAAACTCCATTTGAAAAGGGACCTGTGTTAGAAGCAGCCTCAAGAACTAAATGGTTGAAAGAGCAAGTATAAGTCTTTCAAATAAATAAATAAATATTACAAATTAATTTAATTAATATCATTGTTTTGTTTTAATATGTTGTCGAAGGCTTTCATGGTTGGAGTTCATTAGTTGTTGTAGATTTTCCAGGCTATATGGCCATGGTCTTGGCATTGTAGGACCTGAGGTTTTGCCAGCAGCTGTGACACATACTCCCTGTGTCAAGTTGAGAAGAAAAATGGTAGGCAGGTAATTTATATCTACTCAAAAAGGTGGGGTGGAGCTAAGTCATTAACTTTGTCCCGGTCCCGGGGGCCCGGGACGGGAGCCGCCCTCCCCTTTCCTGAGGTTGTGTCCCTAACACCCCTACTTATGCTGGGGTGCAGGACCACGCAACAGTCATGCCAGCCGAGCCGAGAGGAGGATGAGGGGGCAACGGCCGTCACCCATGGCGGCCGGGAAGATGGCCCAGGGAGAGAAACAGGATGAGCCCGTCCCCGCTGCTGCGTCCCGTGGGAGGTTGCCAGAGGGGTCGGCAGAGCAGGGACCATGCCCCTGAAGAGACTGGAGCACAGGAACGGTCACGCCCCAGTCGACAGGCACGCGTCTTACCTTATCAAAGGGGGAGGGGCCGGAAGGGGGGTGGGGAAGGCATGGAGCCGGAGCAGTGCTGGGAGCATGGGGAAGGGAATAAAAAGGCAGAGGTGGGAAGAGGCCAGGGAGGGATGACGAGCTGGGATGAACCTAGCTGGGGAAGAGAGAGAGGAGACGAGGGCTGACCAGCCGGAGGAACTCCACGGCCCGGGGCAGAGGGGCAAGAGGGGTGCTGTTAACCCTGCCTCCTGCCATTTCTGAGGCCTCCAAAACCCCGATATCTTTATGCCAACCAGCGCTCCCAGCACCGCACCCCCACAGTAAGCTCGGGCGCCATGGCTACGGGCAGGAGACCATTGGGGGAGCAGACCCGGCGTGTGACAATCTTGTAGGAGTTCCCCAGGCTAATGTAGGAGCTTTCCTGAGGAGGTTCTTTTGCATATGGATTGACTGTTGAAATTCTAATCTTATTTGTAGTGCTATTGCAAGATATAGAGCATTTTGTGTTTTTCAGGACAGGAAACCATGCCCCATTTATTTTTAATCTCTCTTCTTTTCTATTGAAATTGTGCTTATGTTTGTGAATTTCAATGGCTTCCCTGTGTAATCTGACATGGTAACTGGATGTGTTGTCCAGCCCTTCAGTGTCTTGGAATAAGATACTGTGAGTTACGCTATGTTCAGCCACTGCTGATTTTTCAGGTTGGCCCAGTCTGCAGTGTCTTTCATGTTCTTTTATTCTTATCTGAATACTACGCCGTGTGGCCCCGATGTAAACCTGTCCACAACTGTATGGTATGCAGTATACTCCTGCAGAAGTGAGGGAGTCTCTTCTGTCTTTTGCCCACTGTAGCATCTGTTGTATTTTTCTGGTGGGTCTGAATACTGTTTGTAAGTTGTGTTTTTTCATAAGTTTTCCCATCTGATCAGTGATTCCTTTGATATATGGCAAAAACACTTTTCCTGTGGAAGACTGTTTTTCCACAGTTGTTAGTTTTACCTTAGATTTAATTGCTCTTCTGATTTCATTCTTGGAGTAGCCATTTGCTTGAAGTGTGTAGTTTAGATGATTTAGTTCATCACTGAGAAAGTGTGGTATCCGTCTTGTGTAGTCTACTAATGTTTTGATTATGCCTCTTTTTTGCTGAGGGTGGTGATAGGAATTTTTGTAAATAGCGATCACTGTGAGTTGGTTTTCTGTAGACCTTGTGACCTAATTGAAGACCTAATAGTCACCTAATTGTTTTGTTTTTATTATTATTATTTTGTAACCTGCAGGCAGGTTTCTGGAGACGTGTCATAAAAATTGTCTTAATTAAATACAAAATTAACATTTTGTATTTGTGACGTAATAATAGCGATTGGCTTCAACATCTTGATTCCTTTTACTTTGTAGGTATTTGAAAATGCCATTTTCCCCTTAATAAAATAAATCTGTCCATATGCTAGAAGCTTTCATTTCATTTAGCATCTTTCTTTGTGTTCATGCTTGAGTTTATAGAAGTTAACATCCTGTCTTCTGTGCTGCTGGGAATTACTACTGGCATATTTTGACTTCAGTATCATGAATTTTAATCAGATGATGAGGTGAAAAAATTAGTTCCATCAGCTGGGGCAAATGGGTCAAATTTCCTCATAAAGCATTTCCAAAAATGCTGAATGAAACCTCTGTGGAAGATATTCTCCTATGTGGAAAACAGAGGGGAAATCCTCTTATGTATAAATCAATAACTGTATCAATGATCCTGAGAGATAGTACCAGAGTGTTATGGAACAGTATTTTGCTTTAGGCCTCTGTTGCTTGTTGATCATCTGCTGTAAATTTATAACATAAGAACATGAAAAGAGCCCCATTGTATCAGACCCATGTTCCATCTGGTCCAGCATTCTGTTTCACACACCAGTCAACCAGTTTCCCTGAGGCTGGCAATTGGTGGGAGGCTCCCATCAGGTTGGGGGTCCTTGCTGATGATGTGGTGATGTCCCACTCACTGAAAGGGACAACATTGCATAGAAATTATGATGTTTTTAATTACATTGTTATTATTTATGCTTTATCTTCTTCTGTTCAATTGTAATAACCTTTGGCTATATGCAATAAATGCTATTGTGTCATATCATGTAGGGAGGACTATGTTCTAGCATTTACTCATTGGGCAAATGCTAGAACATCGTTCAACACAATGACATCACCTCTGCATTGCACTGAAGCTATTATCATGATGTTGGTACAACCAGGGCTCTTTTTGTAGCAGGAACTCCTTTGCATATTAGGCAACACACCCCTAATGTAGCCAATCCTCCAAGAGTTTACAGAGCTCTTCTTACAGGTGCTACTGTAAGCTCTTGGAGGATTGGCTACATTAGGGGTGTGTCACCTAATATGCAAAGGAGTTCCTGCTATAAAAAGAGCCCTGGGTACAACACTGATCCCCCTCCCCTTTCCCCCAGAATTTTCCTGCATTGCCCAGCTGAGCAGAGGTGAGCAAAGCCAGTCTCTCTAGCTGCTTTAGAGGGCCAACAAGCAGATCATAGAGGCCAAGGCCTTCTACTAATGATATTCAGAGGTGCACTGCCTTTGAATATGAAGTTTCACCTTAGTCACCAAGGTTAGTAACCATTGATGAACCCATCCTCCATGAATCTGTCATATTTCCTCTTAAAGTCATTGGTGCAAGTTACCATTGTCATGTCCACTGACAGCAAATTCCTCAACTATGATCAAATTTTATTACAATACACATTTACTAAAAATCCATTTTTGAAAGAATAATCCCTTTCAAATTTATTTATTTATTTTATTAGACTTATATGCCACTCCATTCCCTACCAAGCAGGGCCCAGGATGACTTACAACAATCAAAATATAATAAAGTCAACATATTACAGTTTTAAGATCCATGTTATAATTTAAAACCTAAAATTTCTTTACTGCATCAGGTGGCGCACTAATATATATAGCATGTGGAATAGCTGGGGGCAACCAGCACTAAACAGAAGAAAAAAGAGAGGGGGAAAGAAGGTGGAAGAGAAGCCAACAGATCTCTCTAATCATCACTGTCCTCAACCATATGCCTAGTGGAACATCTCAGTCTTACAGGCCCTGCAGAACTGAATCATGTCTCACAGGGCCCTAGACAGACAGTTCCACAAAGTTGGGGCCAGGGCTGAAAAGGCCCTGGCCCTGGTCAAGGACTGCTAGACCGTTCTGGGGTAAGGGATCACTAATAAGTTGTTTTCAGAGGAGTATAAGGCTCTCTGGGGGATATATAGCGAAGGGTGATCCCACAGATACGATAGTCCCAGACCATTTAGGGCTTTAAAGGTAAGAACTAGAACCTTGAACCTGATTCAGTACTCAGTCTGGAGCCAACACAGGTTGTATATGTGCTCTCGGGGGGGGTCACAGTAAGGACCTGTGCCGCCGCATTCTGGATCAGTTGAAGCTTCTGGAGCAAGTTCAAGGGCAGCCCTGTGTAGAGCAAGTTACAGTAGTCTAATCCAGAGGTGACCGTTGCATGGATCACTATGGCCAGGTCCAAATGGGACAGGTAAGGGGCCAGCTGCCAAGCTTGGTGAAGATAGAAAAAGGCCATATTTGTGATCTGACCCTCCAAAAAATTGCCTCAGTGATTGCAATTCATCATTTTGTACTGGAAATTTGAGACTAGGGTACTGTGGCAGAATTTTTATGAGTCTACCCTTGACAACCATGGGAAAGCTACACCTCACAGGGATCAGAAAGTCCTCCTTCTCCAAAAGGAGTACGTCAATGTGGGCTTGTCTGTTTAAATAGTTAACTACTTGAAATATTTGTCTCCATTTTCTGCAGCTCACAGCAGCTTTTAATAAAACCAGAAATAATAATCAGTTCAAAACAAAAAAAAATCATAAAAACTTACAACAAAATATAGAGCCAGATACAAGCATCATTCTGCCTACTCACTTATTTAGTATCTAGCTTCTCATTCTATAAAGTGAAGCAGAAAAGAGTTGCCTTGCAGCAAGGCAAGGAGGGAAGTTGCCCTCTGAACTACATCACAGCATGTTCCAGGGTCTGCACTGGATTCCCATAGCTCTCTCAACACAATTCGAGTTGGTGGTAAATTATATACCCTGCAGCTCAATTTTCACATTATGTGTAACAATTTCTATTATAAACCGCACTGGTAATTCTAAAGTATACACTCCAAATGTAACCATTTGTCTGATGCAATACTAGCTTTCAGGGCAGTCATGCCAAATCTAATAAGATTTGTTTTGTTTGCTTTGAAATTCTCTTAAGTTTCAAGTTAAAATCTCAGGGGGGGATGTGGACTTTGTTGGTGGGGGTGAATTTTGGTGGATGTGGTAGGCAATGGGAAAAAGGCATGCTCATCCACTTTGAGATTTTCAGCATACAGCTTTCCTGTGATCTCACTGGGGAATCCACTTGAAATGCACATTTCTTTCATTAGAAAATAAATTCAACCCCTGCTATTACAATCCCACTCAAAGTTAGTCGCTGCTCACTGAAGGCCACTGATTTTAATTGACCTCCTTCCAAAGCCAGCTGATGTTCTTCCAATATCGCAACATGTTGGGAAAAGGGAAAGTCTTGTGAGGGGAGGATGCTAAAAACTGCCTTGTGCCCTCCTCCCATTTATCTCTAGCCTGGAAAAAATCCTAAACCTGGCTGTTATTGTAGTCATTATCAGTTAGGTATGTAATAAGAAATCCAGATCAGCGTTGTGCAGTTTACAATGTACGCTTGAAACCAAGTGACTGTCACATCATCTATAAAAGACCTCCTCATAAATGTCTTCAGAGGATCTTAATTGCTGCCCGATTAACTACTTGCAGAGTACCTTCTCTTTTGTATTTGGAAGGATTTTGCTGCAGGAGAGATCTTCTCCGTTACACTTTTATGGGCCACCTTTGCATGGCTGGCATGCATTTACTGGCTGCATAATTGGTGGCACAATTCTGCTCCCATAAACATGGTTATCAGTTAATTAAACTTGAAATGCATCTTTGTTCCACGACACATTTTGTCAGATTGTTTTCCTTATTTATTTATTATCATAAAGTTTTATTTTATGACTCTCAGCTTCTGAGCCCTCCAATAATAATGTAAATCAAAACAGAAGATTTTAGACTTCATGCAATTTCCTTTTGGTCTGAAAATATGAAACCAGATGTTTCTGGCATGCTGAAGATGCTTTTCATCTTTTTTTAGATTTGCTCAGTGCAGTCAAAGTAAATGCATTTTTTAAAAACTAACTGATGAAAGTTAAATTTCCTTTGTTTGTCCGGGTGTTGTCTGGTTTGCATTGCTGCATAGATAACACACTGGATGCCATTAAAGAATCAAACATGTGGACCTCCAACCTCAGACAACAACAGGAACTATATTAACAGTGGGCCAATAGGTTTTTGATATAATTTAAAACAGTACAGATGCTTAAACCCAATGACTGACAGTGCACTTCTAATCAGAGATATACCTTCCTGAGTCTACTGACATCAATGGTCTTGGAAGTGTATAACTCCCCTTAGGATTGCACACCTGTAAGCTAACTAGTGGGTAAAAGAACATGTGTGGAGAGAGAGAGAGAGAATGAGAGAGGCTAACTAGACGTTTCTGTACTCTCATTCTGGCCTCCAATTTTGGTCAGAAAGAATTGTCCTTGCTATTTTTTTAACAGTGAATCCAATTCCAACAGACATTACATCTAGGCCTTGGGCTATTGCTGAAAGACCTAAATATTCCCAGGTGGGCCTTCCTTCAGTAATAATAAAAAGACAGAATGGATTTACTGATACTGTAAAACATATAAAGCAATAAATGAGAACGGGAGCAAAGTGGGACACTTGGTAGGTTCATTTGCATGCCTCTACTCAGATGTCTTTCAGTTCACTGTCAGGTTCAAGTAGTTCTCATATGGTAAATGTTTTTAGACAAAAATAATATGTTTGTGCACACAAGTGATTTTATGCCTTTGCATTTGTGGTTGACCAGTGCTCTGTGTTACAGGAGTGCATTTTTTTCAGTTCAGGTCTATTGGACACAAAAAAAAATTGGAATTGCCAGAAAATCCCAGATCTCAAAGCCAATACTGTATTTGCATCTGGGCTTTTTCAGCAATCCCAATTGCAGGGGTGTCCAAGAGACCCAAGAAGGGGGGGAAGGTTTAAAAAGTAGTGGTAAAACTGCAAAAAAAAAAGTTGACAGGCAGAGCAGGTTGCTCCTCCAGGCAGCTATTTTTTGGAATTTCTACTGCAGTCCATTTAAAGGCATTTAAAGAAACTGCAGAAGACAGCCCAACAAACAGCTGGCCCATCTCCCCATGGGCTCTGAGGGCTGCCTTCTCCCACAGCCTCATTTAAATGAGGTTTCAAAAGAAGCCAGGCCAAAGCTGGCCCAGCTGGGAGTGCTCTGCTTCCAACCAGCTCAGATGATCTTAGGGCTGTACAAGAAGCCAGCCAGCCCAAAGCTGACCCAGCCAGGAGTTCTTTTCTCCTGCAGGCTCAGCTGATCTGAGGGCAGGCTTCTGCAGTCCCTTTAAACTATAAAGGGACTACAGAAAGCACGACAAACAGCTGAGAGGTGAGAGCAATGTCCACTGTTTTTCAGATCTACCCCAAATATATCTGGGATTTTTTTGAGGATTTTTTTTTTTTTGGTTTTCCCAAAAGATCCCAGATATCTTTGGGATGCCAAAATATACCCCCACCCCCAAAATACTGATAAGTTATTTTCCAGGTATTTTTTGGGCTCGGGTAGATCTGAATGCACACCCCCTACTCTGGATCAAGGTGCTAGTCATTAAAAATCACAAATTTGGGAGAATGCTGTTCTTTCAGATAGCCAATAGTTCAAAACATATCATCACTGATAAACAATAGGGACAGCGAGCCATAAATACCTCCCTTCCTAGCAGGAAATACTTAAATATTTGGTGTCACCATTAAATGGGTATGCCTATATTTTATTAATGTCAGATGCTAGTAAGCACAGTAAATTACTAAGGGTTACCTAAGAAATGACCATAGCACACACCACTATATTATGACCCCAACTCGAGCATTCCAAGGGCCCTGACATTCCTGCTTTTCTCTAGCACCAATGCAAATGTACCCCAGCAGAAGCTTCAAGGTCTGGGTGGAGAACTGAACAGAGCCAATATTATGCTCTTTTTTTCTGATCAGAACGTACCCACATCACCAAGAAATGCCTTCCTATTACCCGTGGCTTCAGGCATCTCCTTCTCAATGAGCAAACCCAAGGTGAGTTCCTCAGCTTTGAACAAAATGTTCCTTACCAGAGCTGCAAGCAATTATTAAGAAGTAAACACGGCATGGGTGACAACCACAGACGGGCAGCAGGCCCTGAAGAAGTTTGATTGTGAAATGTTCCATTGACATTCTTGCTAAGTACAAACTGTTTAAATTTTAACATTAACCACGTTCATTCATCATCAGGAATATGTAACTTTCCCACTTTTTAAAAAAGGAATTTATATCTGATTTTTTTTAATTTTTTTTTAAATGGCTGTTTATCTTGTGCGTGTCACATATATACTGAACATGTAACACACATATCAGGACTGGTTCTTAAAGTTTTGAAACACTCCAGAACATATACATTTACTGATCTTTCTTTCTTTTTTAACTTTACCAAAAGTCAAATACAGCATAACAAACATATCCTGTCAAAGGCTCAGCATAATGACAGCCCAGATACCTGTGTTATATAAATGCTCCTGATGAGGAGTTTGTGACATTTTAGCTATGAGCTTCATTCAGTTTGACGATGTTGGCAGTGGCCAATTAGGACACTAAACAGGTCATAGAGCTTAACCCAAGGCCTTAAATTAATTTTTTTAATGATTGATTTATGCTCTCCCCCCCCCATACTTCGAAAAGACTCACCCTTTTAAACTGCCCCCTTTTAAAATGTAAGCAGTGATGCTTGGCTTTTATTTCCCAAATGTCTCTGGTTATGTAAAATAATCAATAGAAAACAATCAAAACTTATATGAGTTGATACAATTGTCTGCAATACCACTATTGGGGAACACAGTCTGAATATGAATCGCACAAGAAGGCAAGAGGTGGAAAGCATTGTGCTGTTTCTGGGAATCCATTTTTTTCCAGATTTTTTTTTTTAAAGATCTCAGTGTTGGCCAAATAAGACCTGTCCATCTAAGGCTGCAATCCTATGGAAATTTATTTGGGAGTAAGTCCCGCTGAAATCAGTGGGATTTACTTTCCAATAAACATGACTAGGATTGGTTCATGGAGTTCAATGTAAGTACTCATGGCTGGACAAGAGGCATCATGTGTCACAACAAATCCACCTTCCTGGGCAATGGAAGTGATAGAAATGTCCCATGAGGCTGTGTGTCTTTGGGATCAGCACAGCAGTACTTCCTAGTCCAAGGATAGGAAGTTCAAATGGGGAGTGTTTTGGGACAGATATGACTGACTGTCATGGCTACTTTGATTTTCCTCCTAACCTGTGTTCTGTATTGTAGAAGAGTTGAGCACTGGCTTTCCCAGCTTGCCAGACCAGAAAGTGCTGTGGTTCTACCTCATAGCAAAAGCAGTTTCACTTTCCAGTTCCGTTTGGCCCTTAAGACTGGCAAGTTCAGTGCAAGTTTTCCTCCTGGGGTATTTGTGTGATTACCAGTGGAATAGCATAACCAATGGTTGTGCAACTTCTGAGTTTCCTTCTCATTGTTGTATATAATAAAACCCCAGATCTTGCTATCTGAAGAAGCCCTTCAGCTCACCCTGGTAGTACAGGAGAGGTACTGAAGAATCACATCTTACCTCAGCGTCCCTCCAAGGAGTTTAGACTAGCATATGTTGTTCTTCCTCCTCCATTTCATCTCTATACCCAATAACCAACCACTTTGATGATAATGCATATTTTTTTTAGATAGATAGACAGACAGACAGACAGACAGACAGACTGACTGACTGACTGACTGACTGACTGACTGACTGACTGACTGACTGATTTTTCTGGCATCTTTTTTGAAAAGATATTTTATTTGGTTATATCAGAACATCAGAACAACCCTGCTGGATCAGACCGATGGTTCATCTAGTCCAGCATTCTGTCTCACACAGTGGCCGGCCAGCTCCTCTGGAGGGCTAACAACAGGGCATAGAAGCTAAGGTCTCCTGGATCAAACCAGCAGTCCCATTTCTATTGTTTTTATTTATAGTTGATACTTTACTTTTCCTCTGCCATGCCCATCTGCTGTTTACATTAGTACATCAGCTCTCCACCCAGTGATGTGAGAATGAATTTCATTGACAAAGGGAGGTCCCATACTTGGAATTCAGACATCTTAATCATTCTTTCAATCATAACTGCCAGCTGTGTGGATTGATAGAGGGTCTTGCATGAATTGGAATATGCTGCCAGTCTGTTTTGTAGGGATAAGAAGCACCAAGACAGTCTGGGCATCCCTTCACAACTGCTTGAATATGCTTTTCAACTCAGATTATTTACTTTTGTTTACTATATTTATAGTATGCCTTTCTCAGTGAGACTCAGGGCAGATTATACCATGTAAACTGGCCTCAATTAAAGGTATTGGCTATCACATATAAAGCCCTCCATGGCTTTGGTCTCTTTTATCGGTGGGACTGTCTCTCCCCCTGTGCTCCACTATGGCAGCTTCACTCATGTCAGCAGGGGCTTCAGTGAATGTCATCCTGCAAATGGGCTAAATCAAAAACTGCCTGTAAACATGCTTTCTCTGTTGAGGGTTCCCACCTGACAGAATGGCCTGTCCAAGGATGTTAGGAATGTTCCCACTCTCCTGGCTTTTTTACAAACTATGCAAAATGGCATTATCCAAGAAGGCTGCCCTGCACAGGGAATAGGGTTGCACTGGAGATTTCTATGCAACCAAGATTGCGTCTGCGAGCTCACACCCAGCCCAACTGTTTAGTACGATTCAATCTTTGACAGCGCTGCCACAGGGCAGGCAAAATGTTAGGGAATTGGATATTGGCTGTGAGGCTTTTGCGAGCTATTTCGCAGATAAAGTCCTGGTGCTCCATCATGAATTCCCCGCCACAATTGACACAGTGAAGGAACTTGAGGCCCCTTGTGCATCTTCGATTTTGGGTTTAGGATGTTTACCTGGACGAAGTTGACAGATAGCTCGTATCTGTATGTCCAACCACGTGCGACCTTGATCAATGCCCCTCTTGGCTCATTAAGGTGGGCCACGAGGGATTTCGAGGTGCCCTGCAGGAGATTATCAATAAGTCCCTTTCAGAGGGACAGTTCCCTAGAGCACTCAAGGAAGCAATGGTCTGTCCCCTCCTGAAAAAAACCATCTTTGGACCCAGCCGAATTGGCCAACTACCAGCCGGTGTCCAATCTGCCCTATTTAGGCAAACTCATTGAGAGGGCGATGGTGATACAGCTACAGGGCTTCCTGGAGAATGCTTCAGTCCTAGATCCTTTCCAGTCCAGCTTTCACCCGGGTCATAGGATGGAGACAGTGCTGGTCGCCCTGACTGATGACCTCCAAAGGCATTTGGATCGAGGCAGTGTGGCGGCACTGTTGTTGCTCGATCTGTCAGCCACATTTGATACAGTCGACCACCAGTTACTGACGCACTGCCTCGCCGACATGGGGATTCAGGGGCTTGCCCTTCAATGGTTTGCCTCTTTTCTTCAAGGTCGGGGACAAAGGGTGGCAATCAGGTCCCGGAGTCCCCTCTTGATTGTGGGGTGCCTCAGGGGGCAGTGCTGTCCCCGATGTTGTTCAACATCTACATGTGCCCCCTTGCCCAGATTGCCCAGAGGTATGGGCTTGGGTGTCATCAATATGTGGATGACACCCAGCTCTATCTGATGCTGGGTGGCTGGTCGGACTCTGACCCAGATGACCTTCATCGGGCATTGCAAGCTGTGACTGGATGGCTCAGACTGAGTCGGCTGAAATGAAACCCGGCGAAGACGGAGGTCCTGGGTCTAGGTCGGGTCAGTTCGGGGTTGGGACTCCCTCTCCTGACCTTTGATGGGGCACCTCTGGTGCCAGCGTCAAGGGTTAGGAGTTTGGGTGTGCTCCTGGACCCCTCTTTAATGATGGAGGCCCAGGTAGCAGCCACTGCCAAGTCAGCCTTTTATCATCTTCAGCTGGCTCGGCAGTTGGTTCCCTTCCTTGACTGCGATGACCTGGCGACAGTGATCCATGCGACAGTCACCTTGAGGCTGGACTACTATAACACTCTCTACTTGGGGCTGCCTTTGGTGCAAGTCCGGAAGCTGCAGCTAGTGCAGAATGCAGCAGCCAGGCTGCTGATGGGTCTCTCTAGGCAAGTCCACATCCGGCCTGTGCTAAAGGCGCTGCACTGGCTGCCAATAGCATACCGGATTTGCTTCAAAGTGCTGGTTCTTGCCTTTAAAGCCCTCCATGGCCAGGGTCTGGCATACCTGGGGGACCACCTTTCCCCATATGTTCCCCAAGGGCACTATGGTCGGGGGCCCAACATCTTTTGGTTACCCCAGGCCCCAGGGACTTCAAACTCGCTGTGACTAGGGCCAGGGCCTTTTCGGTGGCAGCTCATACTTGGTGGAATGAGCTCGAGATCCGGGCCCTGTGGGACCTTGTGCAGTTCCGCAGGGCCTGCAAGACAGAGCTCTTCCGCCAGGCTTTCAAGTAGGAGCCACTGCCACCACTGTACCACCACTGCACCACTATCACAAAGAGAGGGGATGCCATCGGGGTGCATGATGGCCCTGGGCCAAAGATCAGAATGCAGTGTTGTCCCGGAATCTGCTTCATTGTTCTGGGTCCATCTTCCAGAACCCATCTTGGAACTATGAACTTTCAGAGCACCTGCACTTTATTGTAATTTTGTATTGTTTTATTTGTTTTTAACTGTTTTATCATGGCTTTGTGCCCTTATTGTTAGCTGCCCTGAGCCCGTTGGGGAGAGCGGGATATAAATTTGAATAATAAATAAATAAACTGTTTACAAACTTACTTTGGATAAATGATTAGGAACCGTGGTCTATACTGCTGTATATAGCTTACCATTAAGTGGGATCCTGTCATGGAATTTTGCATCATTTAAGTTAATACTTACGCTATGCTTCAGACCTTCCTGGCTGGATCCAGGTTTCCACAATCCTAATAGCACTGGTTATTGAATGTCCCATTTTGTTGATTGTACAGACTCATTGTGTGCAGTCTTCCTTGAGTCCCTGTGAGAAAGGCAGACCATAAATAAATAAACGAATGCAGTCAATAGGAATGGGGCATCTAATAAGTAATGTACTAGAGCTAGGATTACAGAAATCTGAAAGAAGCACAGAATATTAGACATTATACAGAATGCAAATACAATGCAGAAACATGGTATTATTTCAACAGAAATAATGCAGTGACTGCAGGACAATCCATATAATGAGCTGCTAATATGTCCTGTATATAGTAGTATAGATAACTGGCTCTAGACAATCAGTGTGGTGTAATGGTTAGACTGCTGGTCTAGGGTCTAGGAAGATCCCAAACTCAATCTCCATTGCCATGGAAGCTTGCTGGATGACTTTCAGCTTAACCTGCATCACAGGGCCCTTGTGAGGATAAAATGGAGGACAGGCAAATGGCGTAAGTCACTTTGGGTCCCTCCTAGGGAGAAAGGTTGGGTATAAATGAATTAGAACATATTAAAGTTGGTGCTAAAGATGGCGCAACCCTTACAGACTGTTCAGAAGCTGCACTAAAGAATCTGGTGTCTGACAAAGTGAGCTTTGACTCACAAAAGCTTGTACCCTGGGGAAAAAATGTTTGTCCGGAAGCTGCCGTTAGTACAGAATATAGTATCTGTCTTCTAACAGGGATGCCTGTATTACTTCAGTGATCCAGAACTATTTGAGATGCTAGAAAGTCCTAATGCCTTAGGCCTGGCATTCTTTGTAGGCTGTCTGTTTCTTATGCACCATCCTGGTGTTGGAGACCATCTAAGAGGCCATATTGGCCTGGTTAAGGCAACTGAAGCACAGGCATTTTGGGTAGTGTGGGCTTTCTGTCCCAGTATGCATACTTGCAGACGGGGGAGAGCACTTAGGGTTAAGTCTATAAAGGGTAGGGATTTGTAATGACAAACTAATCTGTTCCTATTGTTGCCTTTCATATGGCCCGTGAAAGATCTCCTTCATCCCACCCATCAGCAGCAAGAGAAACCCAAACACAATAGAAGCTATTGTGTCTCACTAACAAAGGAGACATTATCTTTTTAAATAAGTTGAGTTAAGGTTTCCCCAACCTGAGTCTTGTTCCCTTTAATCAGACTGTAGCTGCACTTTGTTGCCTGCCAGAGTCATTTAAGGTTGCGAAAATGGTGCAGAATGCAGAGTCTGGCCCATACCATGGTCCCAATCTGAATCAGGCCCCAGCAGCACTTGGCCAGCAGCTGCAGTCTGACTGGGAGAGATAAAGAGTTGGTTCAGAGAACTCCCAATTGTTAAATATATATAATGTCTAGTTTGGCCCTCAGTGAAGTCTAATGAGGGGAAAGACAGTGATTCCTTTTTTTGTATATGCAGGAGAGAAAACCAGCAATTGACAACTATCAGATCTTGAGTAATGCAGCCACTCTTGCTGCCCCCAGAAGTCTCCCCAAGACAATGTGGCAACTGAGAATAATGAAGGAAGGAGGAGCCACAAAGATGCCACAGGTGAGTCAGAGCAACCCTCTTAACAGCTCTTTACCACGGGTCCAAAAGGATGCTTTTGTCTTTTTTCTCCACCAAATTTTGCCTCTGATTCTGCCAGACTCTGAAAACACATACCTCCCTTTCTATTAATGGGCAAATAAATGGAAGAATGTTTGATTAAAATATTTTTGCTTTAACACTTTCAACGATATTACATGAGGGTAAAAAAAAAAAAAAAGTGCAAATTTCTATTTGTGGAAAAATATTATCCAATTTTATTAACAGGATAACAGGCCTCAATTATAAACAATATGCTCGTTTTAATCACTTACTATTCCTTTCTCCACCCCTACACCCTCTAGTCGTTCATGAACATCTATACTACTTTTTTATGGACAGTACAAAGCATGATAATAGGTGTCTATAGAAGTAACTAGTGAAATTTTGCATTAGGATAATCTGTCACCCATTTCCATTTTTTTTTCCTGTGGAAAGAAAGCATAATCAAAAGCCTAAATGACAAAGAGTTGACAGTAAGATTCTGTAGTAAATGATTCCAGAGTCGCTGGCCTGCGGAGATGCTGAAGAAGTCCCCAGCAGACCTGATTAATTCCAGTTTCTCCAGCTGCCAGGGGAGCAGAGGCTAAGCAGTTTCACAGAGAGGAGCCTATTACCACTACTAGGCTGAAATAGATCTAATCAACTCACAGCCGCTCAAAAGAAAACTTTACAGGTTTAGCTCACTAAGGCAGTGCTTTAAGATGACTACAAAGGATCATGGGAGTCTGAAATCGTTTAGTCTTTATTGCAGCTTAAGGAAATTTTTTCTGCTGTGTGGTTAGGCCATGCTAATTTCCAGAATGTGACAATGTCTCCTTGGTTGGGTGACATCATTGGGTTCAAGCATCTTTTTTTTTGGGGGGGGCTAAAATCTAATACCACTTTTGAGCCTCTTCTTCCTCCCCTCCCCCCAAAAAGACAAATGTTGATATACAACTGTAAATTTCTTTGCCATTGTTCACAATGAATCATTGAATCAGGGTTATCACACAAAACAATTTTGCAATGCTTCTGAAAGATCCTGCATTTATGGCTTTCAACTATGTGTGATGTTAGTATATTATATTTTACTTTTTTAATATAATGCTAGTATCTGGCCAAATTAAGAACTTTTAATCTGCACTGATTTCAGGCAGGGGAAAAACCAACAACCTTCAAATGTGCTTGTGTCAGAATGCGCCTGCTCTGTCCTTCAGGCCCTGTTCCGCCTCACCCTCCTAGGGGTTCCCAACTACCCGGAGGTGCTTTTCTCTCTAGGGTAGCCCACTTCCACCACCTGTCCTTTTTGTAAGGAATTGCCTGCTGGGAGGGACAGGACTCCCAGCTTCCCTTCCAAGATCTGAGGCCTTGCCGCTATGTCTCCTACTGCACAATGTCTGATCACTACAGAATCAGATTACTGCCTTGTATGCCCCTGGGGAAATAGCCTCTTGACAACTGACTGCCTCCCTCCCACCTTGCACTCCTTTTATCTGAGACAGTGGAGGCTTATGTGATACAGTGAATCACGGCCAGCATCAAAAGTTATGAAGTATTTATTAAAGAGAAAATGTTTACAAGCATATTCTGGTACTCCACCCCCTTGACCCCAGTCAGTCCAGGTCAAGGAAGCCTGTCCTGTCATCTCTAAAAAGTTCATTCCTCAAGCCTCTCTAGAATTTGACACACACACCCCAACTCTTTGTTCCCTGCCTGAATAAGGGAGGGAGAAACCACTGTAAGAGTGGTTGAGCAGTGGAACAGAGTGCCTCGGGAGGTGGTGGATGCTCCTTCACTGGACGTTTTTATGTGGAGGCTGGACAACCATCTTTCGGGTATGTTGTAGGGCTATCTTTCGGCTATGCTCCTGCAGAGTGTAGGGGGTTGGATTAGATGACCTGCAAGGTACCTTCCAACTCTAACATTCTATGATTCTATGAAAGGGGAAACTTGACCATCCCGTTGTCTTTAGCTAGATCAATTAGAATATGTATACGAGTAAGCCGTAAAGCCATTGCGCCGACTCCCCCCCCCCAGCCTGTTCCCAGCCCAGAGGGAAAAAACTGTTAAAACGCAAAGTAGAGACTGTGCATCTTGCCAAGCACCCAGGAGAAAATGGATTTCTTCACAGTGCTTAAAGTTGGAGGATCATTTCCAGGTTGAATATATTCATTATTAACATGCAAATAATGCTCATTTTCCATACTACCCAAATAATGTAACAGAGACTTTGAACATTGTCAGCCATCCAATAAGACTTCATGAGTTATTTTGTGACACAATAAGCAGTGGAGCTTATTGAGTATGACTGGGTAATGGCTGACAGATGTGGCTGTATGACCGAGCCCATTTAATCCAGTTGTGAAGAGCAACTATATTGGGCCAAACTGCTGGTCTGAATACACTCCAGTATATCATGGAATACAAACATTCCATTGCATTGTATGTATTATACAAGCTAGGATTTTCAGAATTTCTTCAATAATGATAGCTGTCGAAAAGGTAAAAAACGTGTTTAACATAAACTTGAAGGTTTCAGTTTGGTGTAGTGGTTAAGTGTGCGGACTCTAATCTGGGAGAACCAGGTTTGATTCCCCACTCCTCCATTTGCACCTGCTGGATGACCTTGGGCAAGCCATAGTTTTGGCACAGCTGTTCTTGAAAAAGAGCAGTTTCTGTAAGAGTTCTCTCAGCCCCACCTACCTCCCAGGGTGTCTGTTGTGGGGAGGGGAAGGGAAAGGAGTTTGTAAGCCACTCTGAGACTTCTTTGGGTAGTGAAGGGTGGGGTATAAATCCAATCTCTTCTTCTTCTTCATATCATCCAGAAGACAGAATTTATACTTCAGTTCTTGGGAATGAAAATGTTTTTTTACACTATTGTTATTTCCAACAACTATCTGAATAACAAGACATCCTATGGATGTTAAGGAAAAGTAATATAAATATTACAAAGCTTTAACAAAAAAATCCAAATCTCTATTTTTGTAACATATATTTCAAAATTAATCTTAAATTAGCTCCTAAAAGTAGTTGTGTGACTTTAATTATGCAGAATGTACACAAATTTAATGAGTTTTTAAATATTAAAAACTATTCTCTGTTGTCACTACTGTGAGCTGTTAATTTACAGAGCAATTAAGTCAGGACCCTCATTTATCAGTACATGTGTGTTTGTTGAAAACGTAGTCAGTTTTTATTAATTGATGCTATAGAAATACTGAGGAAAAATTAATGTGCGTGCTTCAGAGGTCATGCCGGCAGTAGTGGGTACCTATCAAGGAGCAAGACGTGAGATAAATAAGTAACTGCTGTTCCCTGATTACACTGGAGATATTTGAAATATTAAGAGGCCTGGTAGGTACAATTTTAGCCAAAATGCTCTCAAGCATATGTCCCCTGAGTTTTTCTCTGGCAAGCATCTGTCATGGTGGGGGCTGAGAAACTTCCAAGGCCTGGTTTCTGGTTACCAGGCTAGTATACTGTGTTCATGCAAAGCCTTGCTTACTGTGCTGAGAGGAGATTTTAAAATCAACTTTCCATTCATTCTTCTGTTGTCAGGAATATTTATAGCAAAGTTCAGCTTTGGAGAGCAACTTGTGAGCAGGAGGTGACATTTTCACAACAGAACCTCTATTTCCCTGGAATGCTTTATTGACATATATAAGCTGTTGGTGATAAACAAGCAGTGGCATCTACACAACTTCCGGGGGGGGGGGGGTTGAAAACAAGTTTAAAGCCAGACTCACATTATGTGAAAAGTGAAGAGAAGCCCTAGAAGTGGTTGGATGATAATAACAGCAATAGCAAAAGACAGCGAATCCTTCCACCCCCAGTAATGCCTTGGTGGGAAGCCACGGTACCAACACTGCCTAGCTTTTCATAGGGATGACACATATTGCCAGCACATGGCCTTTCATTGTGACTGGCATTGCCACATTCCTATAAAGTGGCCTTTTAGTCATTGTGGGAACAGCCTCTACCACGCTGTCATTTCAAAAATATCTTCAGTGATATTTTCCACATAACAACTTCAGTAATTCCTTCTGTGGAAGGGAAATTTTTCTTCATTTATTTAAGCATTTGTGTCCTACTTTTCTCCTTGAAGGGACCCATAAGTGGCTTATAACAATAAAAAATAAACTAAGCAGCAAACAAAGCCATGTCTCGGGCTGTCCTTCAATTCAGGGGTTCAGAGGCATGGGCTAAGAACCAAACCAATGCTCCCTCTAAGCCGTGGAGTGTCGTGAGCAAAAATTCTACTTTGTGAGCTACTGGCATTAAAGTTGTGAGCAAGCAATTTGGCTACTGCATAAATTAGTTTGCTTGGAGTCATCCTTCCTGAGCTAAAACAAAAATGTGTGAGCCAGAGGCTAAAAAACTGTGAGCTAGCTCACACTAACTCAGCTTAGAGAGAACACTGGAGAAGACCCCCTTGGCTCATGTTAAAGGCTTGCACCTCTGGCCATGCCCCAAGCCTTTAAGAGGAAGTGAAAAGAAAAGCTTTAGCACAGATGTTACAGCTGGAAAAAGAATAGCCTCCCAATCTTCCCCTCCACAGCTCTGTCACCTGTCCCTGACAATGGGACAACGCTCATCTGAAAGTAACTGCCTTGTCCCAGTATTGCTGGAATGGGGCAGGAAGCAGGGATTCAGTACAGTGCCCCATGGTTCCTCCCCCAGTGCTGTACTTTTTCTCTGCCTCAGCAGGGAGTGCAGGGCGAGCTGAGGAGTCATCTTGCCAGGTTGCTTACCACATCAACCTCTTGCCCCTGCTGTCTCAAGTCTGCTCTAGGTCAACACAGTCAGGAGAGCAAAACAAGGGGGAGGGCTTTGCATGATGCTGTTCCCACTACTCTCTACCCCCCCCCCAAAAAAAAATGCTTCCTTCCTGTCTGGCTATCCTAGTGAGGAGCTTTGCTTCGTAGTGCTCCTATACAGTAGGGTTGCCAACTCTGTGTTGGGAAATTCCTGGAGATTTATGAATAAAAGCTGGGCAGAGTGGGGTTTGGAGAGGAGAGGGAGCTCAACAGTCATGTGATGTGATAAACTCTGCCCTCTGAAGCTGCCATTTTCTCCAGGGGAATTGGTGGTGGCCTGCTATAGCCCTGTCTCATTACATCTTGGAAGCTAAACAATTTACACTGAAACGTGGCACACGACAGGGGTGTCCTCTCTCCCCAATACTATTTGCTTTGGTAATGGACCCTCTGGTGGCAAGCATAAGATCCCATTCTAAAATTTATGGTATACAAATTCATGTCAAGGAATACATCTTGGAAGCTAAGCAGGGTTGGTATTTGGAGAGGAGACCACTGATGAAGACTCTGCAGAGGAAGGCAATGGCAAACCACTTCTGCTTCTCACTTACCTTGACAGTCCCTTGCTGGGGTCACCATGAGTCAGTTGCAACTTGGAAAAATGTACGTATATATGTATCCTTATTACTTCTAGCCACATTGCTGCAGCTTTGGGGAAACAGGAGCAGAACATGGTAGCCAGTGCTTGATGGCCTTCTGTGTGTTACACCTGTGCTCTGGAGTACATCACAGTGATAGTCAATCATATTTCACCCTCACCATAAAACCTATAAGGTAATGACGTCCTGGGTTCCTCAGTGAACCAGGTGGGACAAACCTGGATTTCCCATGTCCCAACTAACACGATAGTTACGTGATCCACTAGTGCTAGAAAACTTTTTTTAAAAAGAAGAAAAGCCCTAGAAGTACACATCATCCATTTGCTGGTGTAGTACAATGAACAGTAAAGCCTGTGAAGCCAACCCACACACAATTGCGTAATCATTTCCAAAACAGGGATTTTTGCTTGAACAAAAGGGGGAAGAAGCAATTGTTAAAGGATATTGCACGGGGTTTAGCATCTTTTATTAAGTCACACAAATCTGTCCATTTTAAAACAAGGAGACAAATTTTGGGCTGATCTAAAGATATCATAAAGCAAAATAATTTCTTGAATTAATTGTAGTGTATGTGCACACATGCATGCACACATACAGACACAATCTCCCTAGGAGTATTACTTCTCATTCTGTTATAAATATTCCTATCTCCTCCAAGGAGGATGCTAAGGCCTTCGCTATAATGCTTTTCCAGTGCAAATGAGTTCTTGGCTGAAGAAATAAAGTGATCCCTTCCATTCCCAGCAGTTAAGGTTAAAGAGAGAATGCACAGGTTCTAAATCTCAGCTGCTAACACTCTCTCCTCACCTTTGACCTGCCTGAGCACCACTAAGTTTGATGGGACCATGCCAAGCCATCTTGTGTAACCCATAAGATGGTTAATATACTCCCATTTCTCATTCAGACAGGCAACAGAGGCAAAAAAAAAAAAAAGGCAGCAGGGCAACAAATGCTGTCTCCAGCAAATGCTTCATAATAAATTGCTCTTTCAGCAGCGTCCAAGACAGATTTGGCTTTCTTTTTTTTCCTGTTCTGCACGCCTTTGCTGAGGTGTCACCAATGGGAAGCTGGCTTTCCCACCTGGCCCTGCCTGCCTGTGCCCATAAATTTAGCCTATGCCTATGCGTGAGCCTGTTTACGGGTCGCTGATGGAATACTAAGGCGGGTGCATTTTTAAAGCACCAGGTTGATAATCATGGTAATTGATGTTTGGAGCTGCTGGCTCCTAGGAGCATAGGGGTCTATTTCTCCCAGTGAGGCCCTGGCTCCATTTTATCAGTCTATTCCATAATTAAATATCACTCTTTTACAATATGTTTCGGGCTCCTTAATGAGTCTAAAGCAGGAATAGTCACCTCTTTCCCCTCTGAGCTTTATTTGCTTGTTATTAAACAATGTTATTGAGCTGCCTCCTTTCTCTCTGTTGCCAAATCTGCATCATTTCCGTTTTATAATTGTGCAATTAGAGTCAGTACTTTGCTTTCATACATCAGCAGGACCTGAGAGTGAGTGAACCAGAGTGGGAGAGTGAGAGGGGAGGGGGAGGGAATCACGTGTTCACAGACAACTCAGATGCATCTTATTTCCATTAACTGTGAAGATTTTGCAAAATGGGAAGCTATTTATCATGATCCATTTCCTACCTCTAGCCATCCACACCCCACCCTCTTCTTGTGACTTCTGCTATGACCTTGGTGCTGTGTGGTTGAGGGTCCAATTCGCTCATTGTTCTTGCGAACTTGCATAATTCAGTATAACACCCACACAACCTTCCCCCCCCCTTTCCAAAGCCAAATCCAGTCATTTATATCTAAAACTAAATGGTATTTCTCCCCACATCCTTCCCCTACAAAGCTGGCAAGCTGTATAACACTAGTAACTCCTTCTAACAGATTTCCAGTTACCATCCCCCAATACATACACACACACACGTTCACACACATTCTCTCTCTCTCTCTCCCACACGCACACACACACCGTTAAGCTGGTCTAAGCAGTGTATTAAGTAGCTGAAGAAAATCCATTCACATTCTGCTGTGTCGCTTTCTTCTCAAGTCATGAACCCATCACAGACTTTTTCTAGCTGTAGGTTGCCACGGTGAAGATTTACAATGCCAGTTATTCATACATCTGCCTTCTCTCTTTTCCCCCCTTATTCTTAAATCCCTTGGGCGAGGGCAACCTTGATACTGAGACTCGTAAAATTCATGCAGGCTTATCATCCTTGGTGAAGGCTTCAGGCATGTATTACCGTATCCAACTGCCTGCTCACCGCCATGACAGAACTAGGCCCATAGCTTTTATTTTTGACAGGGTAACTGGGGGAAATTGTATCATTGTGCTAAAAAAAAAAAAAAGGGACAAGAAGCTTGGTGTTTTTTTTAAAAAAAAAAGTTTTATCTCTTTCCCTTAATGAATTTTAAATTTGTTTTAATTACGTTCCTCTCTATGGAGTAGCATAAATTTAAACACAAGCTGTGTTGTTGTTGTGGTTGTTTAAAGTAGCCTTTAAATTGTGCGAAATAGTACTCCAAACAGCCCAATCTTTGTGCAATGTGCAAAAATACATTATGAAGGCAGTCTCTGAAGTCCACATCAAAGTAACAAATGTAACAAACCTGGAATGAATTTTCACATGTGGGTTTTAAAGACTTTTATGTTCCGTTTTGTTTTTCCACCCTTTAAAAAAAGCATCCTATGGTCATAGAATTAAAATGGCTTTCAGAGCAGTGAATATACATATATCTTTTATATTCCATAGACTGATCACCATAAATAGCAAGTACATTATTTATTGTTACTGAACTACAACTGTATGATAAGGTTGAATTCTCTGTGTGTGAGAGACATGATGTGCACACAGTTGTCTTTGTTTAAAGCATTATTTTAAAGAACGTTTTGTTTTTGCATATACTGCTTTTTATATCCAAGTTCCTCCTAACCTGAGGAAGCTGAAAAGTTCTGAGGCAAGTATGACAGGTGATGGACAGTGCATGTTTACTTGGAAGTAAATCAATTGAGTACAATGGACTTTCCTCTAAAATGAATGTGCATAGGCATGCAGCCAAAGTTTGTTGTTTGTTTTGGGGTTTGGTGGGGCCACAAGGATGGAGAACCTTTGAGCCTTCAACTGCAATCCATTGCTTCAACTTTAATCCATATCCTCTGATCACACATCCTGTATGAAACTGACTGTAATTACCTATGATACAGAGTTTTATGTACACTCCATACACGGATATATAGCTCTTTTTTGCATGTTGTAGTCTCCCTTCATTTCAATGGATGGTATTAATTAGCAGTCACAAATTGATTTCTTTGTTCAGGCTTTTTTTAAAAAGGGGGCACTGGGGCAATTGTTTCAGGTATCATTAGGCATAGAATGGACCATGCCACAGTGCTATGTTTCAGTGTTCAAAATGGTCATACATTTTCTTTCTTCCAAAGCAGTAATTAGTCACTGAAAATGTAATCCCAGAATGAATCGTAATATCAGCAATCAAGGTTTGCCGTGTGATCTATCTACAGGACCACTGACTTCAATGGACAGGCCAACTCTTAGTGTTCTGTTTGACTTGAAAGCTTAACACACATATAGCTCTTACCTCCTTCTTCTCTCAGCAGATCAATAGCTTGATTGATAGCCTGGCTGGATGGTGGGCTGATGGGTCCATCACCTTAGCTTGTAGTAGAAATGCATACTTATGGCGAAATTCAGGTTCCTGATTAGTAGTATTACCTAACTTTTTTTAGAATCCCACTTACGGGATTCTGCTAAACCCGAGAGAATTGTGTTCGCTGAAGAGGTGCTATGTTTTGCAAGGGAATGCAGCAGAGATTATTTTGTTCATGTTTTACATGATAAAGTCTTAACATTGCATTGGATTCAATCAAAACAAAAGATTCCAAAGTGGAGAACTGCAGCCCCTCTCCTCCCTGGAACCCACTGATCTCCACAAGATGCTGCTCCTAGAGAACAGGAGACCCTGAGGAACACCAGAGGGGAGTCCTTCAGTGGCAAGATGGAATCAGTTGTACTTGCCTGGATCCAGCAGGTATAGATTTTTAAAAGGTTTGTTTGCTTAATTATTTTTGTTCATCTGAAGAGAAAAAATGGCATTAGCTTGGATAAAGAAAGTGATCTGCCAGGAGAAGGTGCTAGCAAGCGTAAAGTTTCACTGTGTTAGCCACCCCCCTCCAGGACCTGTGTGGAAAAACAGCTGCACGGGTGGCTGCGGTGAATAGGGAGGAAAAGTACAACATCAGTCCTCTTTCTTCAATGGAGTTGTTCATGCGCAGGAAGAAAGAAAGCTGATTTGAGCCCCTTCTCACTACAGATTCCCCCCAACCTGCCATCCAGGCCCTGCTACCACAGAAATCATCTTTTGGTGAGCTGAAGGGCCTACTGGGAGAAGAGAGATCCAATCTGTGCAGTGAGAAGGAAAGGTACAGTGAGAAGGAAGGGGCCTCAAATATATGTTTATTAAATTCTTATAGATGACCTTCTTTCACCAGAATGAGTGTGAAAGCAGGAGAAAGCAGAAGGAATTCCAATCAGATTGCTGATTCAAGCTAATGTTGTACATTGCTATTCAGAAAGTGCCTTTATTAAATGACTTTATTAAAATACTTATTCATATTTTGAAGTGTTTCATGGTCTCCAAAAGTTGAGTGATACAACTAGGCTTTAGTAAAATAACATTCCCAGAATTTGTTCTTCCCATTGTGTCCGCTTTGGAAGAATGTATTGACTTTGGCCGACAATCACTGCCAGAGTTTCTGTATTCCATTGCTTTTTGATGTGTGATACCTAGTACTGAAATCTGATCATGTCACAGTTACAAAATATTATGGATTTTCTTCATCTGAAACTATGTACATCTAAAGAGAATGGAAATGGCACCCTGGAAAATTCTGATGTTGGCATCAAAACTCAGACCTTGGAAGCAAAAGCTATTTTTTATTGCCATGAACCTTGCTGTTTCTTCTCCTCTTCTCTCCTAGTATCTTTTTTCAACCTCAAGTGTGTTACATATAGAAGCTTAAATCTTAAAGTGTGAATGTCATGATTCTCTCCTTTTGGCATAGTTGCAAAAATGTATATTGCATCATTCACTGTTGATTATTCAGACTTTCATTTGTTCTTTCTACATTCTGTTCCAATATGAACTTGGCATCCAATGAATAGTTTTTCAAAGGGCATCACCTTATCTGCCGTTGGGTAGGTGCTGGCATAAATTCATAATCTACTTTTTTTTCTGGCCACTATTGAATTAGAACACTGGGTTAGCAGGATGATTGGTCAGGACTGGGGAGGTCATCAAAATTGCTGGCATTGTGTGCTCTTGGCTCAGTGCCATAGCAAACAATTGGGAATGTGGCACATGTTCTGAAAAAAGGAAGGCATGTTTTCCCATAGGACAAAATGCAAGAAACTAATCATGTGGAATTCAGAGGCTTTACTGGTCCCATGCCAATTCATGGGGACCAGCTGAATGTTTACTGCACACTTACTACATGTTTGCTCTGATGGCATTGGGAGCACTGAAACATAGTTCCAGATTTCTGAAATGAGATCCATCTGGAAGAGCCCTTGATGTTCCAAACCTCTATCCACTGAGCTGTGTTCTGCATAAGCTCCATTGAAACTAACACAGCCTATTGGCCTTTGCTTAGGAAACAGTTCCACATGTAGTTAGTTACTCACAGGTCCCACTGAACTAAATGATTCCATGTGTAGAACTTTGTGGTGCAAAGCATCTTTCAAATTTAGCTTGCCACATTCCAGATATCCAGGGCAAGTGGGCATGCTACTGAACAAAAACTGCTATAAAGTACAGAATAAAATACCCATTAAGTTGAAATGCCATCTGCTAAACACATATATTGCCAGCTACTAAAACCACCTATTGGAATAGCCAATTATTTCTGCTCAGAGTTGTATGGTTTCTGTAGTTAGATACATGAGAATTAGAGTTGAGGCAAATGTACTCACTTTTTGGTTTGGGCAACATTTTCAGGAATGTGTGAAAATGCCTTTGTTTTCAGCAGTGCCTGCAAAGACATTCACTACTTGTTTACGTTTCACCTCTTCCTATCTCTATTGACTTTGCATGATAACAATGCCAACATGTAGCTAAATCTTTTGGCTACATAATGTGATATCATCCCAATTCACTACATGATCCCTGATTGACTGGACCATCCATGTCATTAATCCAGGAAGGAGACAGGAGTATTAATAAGAAAATGAGGAAACCAGCACTGAAGCAAAGGTGCTGGCGAACCAAAGGCACTAAACACCATTCAGGAAGATGAATATTCTTGCAATCAATATGGATTCTGAGATTTCCTCTTCCATCTCCCAAATCTTTAATTTAAATTGGTTTGGGATAATAGTTGGCACAGCCCCAATTAAAATGGATTCATTTTCATTACATTTAGAAACTGACCACTACAGATAGGAGTGGCACAAGGCTGGGTGGCACTGGAAGTTTCTATAGGACTTTGTCTTTTCAAGCAGGGGTACTGTCTGGAGGAAGGACACCAAAAGCACAGGGACGTTCTCAGACTGCTGCTGATCACTTTTGCAACATGTTGTTGTTTGGCTAGAAGGATACAGCGGACTGTACAACCAAACCAACTTTAGCATATTTGTCTTTTTCACACACCGAACTGAATCCTTGTCTTTGCTTCCATTCTGTCTTTCTGATTTTGCCTTTCTGCCCATTCCATTCCTTCATTCCCGTCCTGTAGAAAGTCTGCAGATTAAATGTCAGACTACAGATACTTCCAAGAAGTCCTCTTGCGAACCTAAACAGGAGAAAAAACCTGCAGTTATGGGGACAACTTGTCACTCCAGTGCTGACGTTCTTTGAAGAGCTTGCTGACTCTTACATTAATGGGGTGGTTTACTTTTTGCTTCTGATTCCACATGTCTGAAACATTGCCTGAAATGGAACTTGCAGATTTTTATCAGTGTTAAGGGGCTTGAGCTTCAGCTGGCCTCTGCAAGGAGCTTGTCTTTCTGCAAACTTCTCAGAGGAAGCAGTATGTGAAGTTATTCTGACTTCTTCCAACAGTTACCCCTACAACATGAGCAAGGATGTCTTTCACTCTCCATTACCACTGTGAGCAATAGAACTTTGCTAGAAGAATTGATATGAAATCAACTACTTAGGCTTGAACAATATGGGTCTTCAAACTTCTCAGGACTATGCATGATATATTTATGAAGCAACAAGCAGAAACAACCACTGTAGGACACCCCAATTTTTTTTAAGAAGTATTTATTTATTTATTTATTTATTTATTGGGATTTATATCCTACTCTACCCCACAAGCAGGCTCAATAATTAAGCAGTTCCATAAAAGCATGGAAACATTAGAACCATTAATTCTACACTTTAAAATTTAAATAACTGTGCATGCCATAAAAGTGTGCATGTCACAGAAATATAAAATTCTTACCCATATATGGATATCAAACATATATCATAAAAAGGGATAAAGGAGTTCTTCCCCATTAGGGCCACACAAAGAAAGGATCCATCTTTCAGTCTTCCCTTTCCCATAATAACCCTTGTGATCTCTAAGAAGCTGAGATTCTTATTTATTTGAATTTTTGTTTATTCATTTATTTATTTGGGAGCATTTATATCCTGTGTTTTGGGAGGGAAGGCAGCATGGTATAGCCCAGTCCTGTCAGATCTTGGAAGCTAAGCAGGGTTGGTACTTGGAAAGGAGGCCACCAAGGAAAAACCTGCAGAGGAAGTCCATGACAAACTATCTCTGCTTCTCACATGCCCTTAAAAGCCCCTTGCTGGGGATGCCATAAATTGGCTACAACTTGATGGCTTTTTACATGAACACACACACACACACACCACCTTTAAAAAAAATCCTAAAAGATCTATGTTTAAATATTTCAAAATAAATATAGCAGGAATTCTTCTTTGTGCCCACCCCCACCCTACAAACAATGCACAGCAGTTTACCATATGATACTATCAAAGGCCCAGACACACTCTGACACTTCGTGGGACTCCCAAAATTTTGAAAGACCAGCATTTCTCATACAACTACCTTTATAGTTACAATGTGATGTTCTTTGGCTTAAAAAATGCATGCCTGTAAACATTTATCAAGCTAATGAACTTTGCTTTGGAATAAGTTGGCACCCAAGGAAGCTTACAAGATTACACAACCAAAACAGCCAGTAATAATCCAATTCGAAAGTGAGCCCACACTGCATCTCTTAATCTCTGCAGCCCTGCTGGAAAGCTTTCAGGACAAGCAGGCAGAAGTCTCCTCCCTTGCACTCAGGCAGTCCTGCTACTATAGGTTATCTTTGAGAGGCTGTAGTGAGCTCTTCCCCCAGAAGAAGCTGCTGAGGTAACTCAGTAAAGAATCTCAACAGTCACTGGGTACCTCCTCTTCCAGACCCTAATTCTGAAAGCAGCCCCGAGTGATCTTCCTTCTCGGTACAACCTTGTGCCAATGCTCCCTCTAAGCTGTGGAGGCTTGTGAGCAAAAATTCTACTTTGTGAGCTAGTGGCATTAAAGCTGTGAGCAAGCAATTTGACTACTGCATAAATTAGTGTGCTCTGGAGCCATCCTTCCTGAGCGAAGACAAAAATGTGTGAGCCGGAGGCTAAAAAACCTGTGAGCTAGCTCACACTAACTCAACTTAGAGGGAAGACTGGACACCACCCTCTTCCACTCACTCAACTAGGTTAGCACATCAAGTATGTCTCTTGCACAAGAGCAAGGAAGTGATTTTGCCTGATTACCTCCCCTGACAAGGAATGGGCACAAACCGGACCATGGACCAAATTTTTCCACAGACTGGGGACTGGTTAGTGGTTCATTTCTTCAGTCCATGCCCTCCTGCTTTTCACGAAATGCCCATGGAATGCCCAGGGTTTTCTGGGGGTTCATTTGGTTCGTGAGCAGTCCATGGAAGTTGACTCAGAAGGCATTTAAATGCCTTCTAAGTTCATTTCTGTACCATGCCGCCACTGTGGCCTGGAGTGAGGGAGCATTGTGCCACCATTGCAAAAGGCAAACTTCCAGTCATGACCAGAAGTCAACTCAGAAGTGGCTCCAGTGGCGGCACAGTGTAGAAGTGGACTCAGAAGGCATTTAAATGTCTTCCAAGTTAACTCCTGCATGGTGTCAGCACAGGTTGTTGTGAGCGGTTTGCAAAAACCATTTAAAGGGACCTGTTTCCTTTAAATGGCTTTTGTAAGCCTCCCCCCCGCAACATGAGCCTCATGAACCATGAACTGGTTCATAAAATAGAAAAGTTTGTGAAAGTTCGTGGTTTGTGGTCCATGAAAACCATGACCCTCCATTTTTTCGGTTCATGCCCATCCCTACTCCTGACCCATCTCATGCCTCATTGCATTTGGCCTAGAGGGTGTCTCCTCCCAACACTCAGCGTTGACTTTGGAAGGGAAATGTTAGCAGGGGAAGGCAGCAAAGATCTCCTTAACAGTAGAAGTGTTATTGCATGAAGAGCAATCTGCAAATGTGTCCACTGTGTAGATATAAAATTATTTAGCTATCAGGCATATTGATCCTCTCGTGAAAGCTACTGTCTATGGGCTTTCCCAGAATGGCTACACGATCTTATTTGCCTTTCAAGATTTGCTGGGGTGCTTTTAAAAAGCTTATCTCATGTACTTGCTGACATTTCACTTATTTGACAATACATGGAGCTACCTTAAGGAAATGGTGACATTATTATATAGTTGCCTTTTCACTGTATTTTCATTATTTGAGTAATATGCTATTCTCCATAGAAGGCATATTTAAGTAGTGAAGGACTTGCAGCATTAGCAATTAATAGGGTCCCATTATGCTAACTATCATACAAGTTTAGGACATCTTAGATGCAAGATAAGAGATGAATAATTTGAAGTAATTTTCCTGTAATCATGCCAATCACTTCAGCAAAGTAGTTATTAAATGAAACAGTATTATGATGAATTATAGGACATCTATTGAATGCCTTTTCTTGCAATGTACTTACAGTGCCTGGTGCAGAGTAAAGGCAAACATGTGAAATCTCTTTCTCAGTAAAATATGCACACTCCTTACTGTAAATAATAGTTTGTTTAGCAAACCTTGATTTTTAATGAGGCCTGTAGACATAGTTCTTCAGCTAGCCCTCCCCCTGCCTACTTTCTGCTTCAAAAGAAGGGGTTGCTGGGCTACATCCTTTTTTTAAAGGTAGACATTAGCAAGGATGAGTCACCTTTGATGACAAGGAATTCTTCTAGTTCAAATTTGCTGAAGTGATTAAATATTATTTATCTAATTAAATGCTCAAAACACATCATTATTGAAAGGAATAAATTTAGTGCATTTGTTGAGCAGTGTTAACTGAAATGTAACTGCACATCATTTGACTTTTTAACATTTATTATATCTAATAAGTCTTTCTGTGCTTAATTAAATCAACTTATTTTTTACAGTTAATTTAACATGATTTCATTTTAGTTACAGACTCTGCATCAAATATTACGTAGGAAACCAACTGTGTAGCCATATTAGGTTAGTGCCGCATAGGTGCAGTGCTGGATTTCTGATTCATTTTTTTCCTCTTGAACATTCAGACCAGTATTGGTTGGTTGATGTTTCAGTTACACACAAACATGCAAAATTCCAATTTCCCTTGGCTTCATTTACATTGTAAAATGAAATGTTTGTAAGAACACCAACTGAAATATTATATAAAATATGCTACATTTAAAAACTTTTTCTCAGTTTTGATTCTTCACTGTGACCTTTG